>CM030369.1:198716165-199296803 GCA_003604175.2 Clonorchis sinensis | reverse complement strand
CTTGCATATCAGACACAAGGCTTTCATCAGGTGTGCAAGTCAGTGACAAGAATGAGCACTCAGCACGATATGCCACGCATACAAGTTGTCGCAAGTACGAACAGAGCCCGAAATGCTTGGCAGACACGAGTCCATGATTGTGACTCTAAGAAACCACAGTCAATCATCAGCCTCGGCGGACTGTGGATAGCAAATTCCTTGATATTTTTGGGTAGAAAACCAAGAAATCAGCATCACAATTGATGGTAGGTGGGGTTGAGCTGAGCGAGAGTTCAATACTCAGCCCCATACTTGTGCTTCTTCTCATTCCACACTATCACTCCTCGCCCATCCGAGACTATGCTTACTTCTGTAAGGGTTGCTTGGCGCTCTCTAAGAGACTTTAGGTCAGACTTTGTGAAATACTTCAACTCCTCCAAGGAAGTACTTGTTATGGAAATACAATATAATGTTAATAACACTATGAAAACCCCTTGCAACTCAGTTCTACGAATCGCATTTTATGGTTTTGTATTTCTGGTTCTCTCTTTTTATTTCAAATAATATTTTTATGTTTTCATTAATTGGATACATCTCCTGAACCTTTAGTTATTTGTCTCAGAAGTTTCTTCTAACGGGTCCGCAAATTAGAGACGAAAGCAAGCAGATCGTTTAGTTGAAGCAGGTGTTGCTATTACTATTTATCAAAACACATTCGAGTAGACTGCGCTTCCTCATTGGCTTGAAGAAAACTGTATAAAAGTACCAGGGTAAGCTGAGTACTGCTCAAGCTTGCATCATATGAATATATATTAATAATACACGGGACTGCACAGAACTGAAAATCAAGCAAATGCTACAGAAGCGGTGTTCTTTGCATCATGCCATGTGCTTACACTGCAAATCACTTCAAGCACAATGAAGATCAAGGCCATAAAAACGCGCTTGGTAGTGTTCTGAGGACGGAAAACTATATTTCAAAATTTGATACGTATTTTTGTACCATAAAATGACTGCATCGATGATTACAGGATAAGTTGGTTAGATTAGTGGGATAAACAGGATCGGTTCAAAGATAATGCTGTTTAATAAGTTGAAAAAAGGCTTGGAAACGATTGAGTAGTCACCGTTTTTCGGAAAAGTTTGGTAACAATCGGTAGATTTATTGCTGGGCAACGTTTCGCTTTTGACACAAAAGCTTCGTCAGGCCAAGTGACTAGGTTGGCCGAGATTTAAGGCGGAAGGAGAACCAATCAGCTAAGTCAAGCTAAATCTCTGTTAGGTGTCGACCGAAGGATTTTTGTGTGTTAGGGTGGGTGACCAAGTGTTAGGCCGATTGGGAACCTACATGGATTTGGGTCCAGCCTAGGATCTAGTTCTTCCGGTTCGGTTCATGTGAAGATCCCTCTTGAACTTTGGTCGGGTTGGGATTTCCACCCCCCTGATTTGCTAACGATTCTACGTGCATTGACACCCGCACACAGTCACGTGTCAACTCCGCTTGTCTAAGACCGCTTTCCATATGCTCGCCAGTTCCACACCCTCGATTCTGTTCACGCTGTGGTGCTTGGTGATTTCCACCGCCTCGGCTATCAGCCGCTGTGGTGGTGGTCGGTAGATGTTCGATAAAGAACAACAGACTGAGATCTGCTGATGGGGTGCGGAGGACACCACGAACAGATCAATGCAGCCCAATAGGAACACATATAGCAAGTTTTCCAAATAATTGCTTCGTTCCGTTGTCACACAGAACTAGAGAGTGAGTCAATCTCCCTGAAAGGGACTCCACAAGGATACAATTAAACTGGGTGCTATATGTAATCCATATCAAGAGGGGGATTGAAATATAGTTACAGATAACAGTTACAAAGTATATTGAAATACATGGTCAACGGATGACTTGAGACCTACTTGGAGCGCATTTCCAAGTGCAAGCATAGGAAAGAATGACAGCATCACGAGAGTGACTTGCCAGTTGTAGTACAGTGCAACAGCTAATGATATCGCTATGATCAGGATGGCCTCAAGCACCGAGCTCAATCGAGTTCCGGTGAATTTTGAGACTTTAGTCGCCTCCGTCGCAAGCAGGGCAGTTAGATAACCTGGCTGGTGTTCTCGGCTGTCAAACCAGGCGACTTCCTGCAATAAAAGTGGGAAGAACTTGATGCTTCGATTTCTGAGTTATTATGAAATTTTGCAAACTACAAGGAATTCGCAAAAAACGTAACTATGTTAAAGATCTTATTCTTTCGCTGTTCATGACCAAATATGGCTAGGAGTGTTAAATTTCTATTTCAATTTTTGATGCAATATCTAAGATGGGTAGTGAATTTCTTTGTAACAGTGCGTTTTTAGACTGTCAGTTATGGTGTAGACTGCATTTGCCCTAGAGATTCACGTTTATTGATGATGAAGCTGCTAGGAATTTGTAGGCACACTACCAAGCACGCCTAGACCACGTGCCTGATGCAAACACCTGGGGAATTCTGGGCGTATCATGCATTTTATCAAGTACCAGGACTTCGAAATTACTGCTGTTGAGTGATGGGCCCCATTTATGGACGCAATCATCTATATTAACACACACGAATGTCAACCAAGGGACGTTGAAGGTACAACGAGTAATTCAGGTAAGGATACTTAGAGATTGTGCACCCACTTACCTGTTGTAGAATTGACTCAAACAAGAGACCACGGATGCGCTTGATCAGTCGTTCCCCAGCAACGCCAAAGAAGTATCCCTGAGAGTTGGTCAAAGAGTATGCGCATGCAAGTTTGTGAGTACACCAAAAACATATAGAAACTCCCCTTAGCTATGATTAATGCTAGTGCATTGGAAAGTTGTGTATCTCCTCATGCATGATACACTTTACCTGGTAGGAGAAGGTCAGGTGAGCTATATCGGCCCGTTTTTTGGATTTAACACCAGGAGAATAACGGCCTCATCTGTTTTTAAGTGCGAAGTTCATCTATTTACAGTATCAATGGAAACTAACAAGAAAACAATTTAAACACTGGGATTTACCAGCGGCATGTGTCTTAGTTGTCCATATTGGCCTTGTAATATGACACCGTTTTAGCTAAACAGAAAGTTGGTTGATTTTTCTCATTCGCAGTACGTTTTCTGAACAGTCCTTAATTTTTGTTCTTCCCTATCGTAAATCACAATTAAAAAACCTAACACGTGGTCGCCCACCCTAACACAAAATCCCCTCGACCGATACCCAACAGAGATTTAGCTTGACTTAGCTGATTGGTTCTCCTTCCGCCTTAAATCTCGGCCAACCTAGTCACTTGGCCTGACGAAGCTTTTGTGTCAAAAGCGAAACGTTGCCCAGCAATAAATCTACCGATTGTTACCAATCTTTTCCGAAAAATAATGCTGTTTAGTTCGTTTGGAAAAATCACTTGCGGGTTAGGGAACAGGTGTAATTAAGTTTTCTTATCACTGATTACGAATACAACAATTTACCAAAAAACGTCAATGGTGAAATGAGGGATAAGTGATTTCAAACCTTTATGTTTCTTTCTTTAAATCCTCCTGAGCGGCGAAGTGAAACGCCGCAGGTTGTCTCAACAAAAGATACAGGGGTAATGTGCATACTACTGAAAAATCATGCAGGTAGTTCATTGTATGAAGCAAGGTGAAGGTCTGTATAAAAATTGAGGAATCGCTTTACAGTGTTCGCTTATAACTGGTTATATTCAAACTACGTCCAGGAGGGTACAGAAGGACGATTGGGTATGTTGCTTTCTCAGAAACTCTGTGTATATGAGATGGTTACATTTCTGTCTAATTGCTTGTAACCGCTCCGTTCCTATTTGTGAGTAAATAACTTCGTGACGAAGGCCGGAAGCTTTCACTCTCATCATGTCCATGAAGGTGAACGCCCAATACACCGCTGAAGCCTCGAAAAAATATTAGTGAACCAGAAAAAATCCACAGTTAACTTCCAGGATGTCACACACTTTAATCTAATGCCTACTTGCAGCCACTGCGAAAGGTGCCATCAGATATTCTTCTGTTCTGTGAGACACAAAACCCATCGAAAATTTTTAGCCATAATGTTTCAGAGAACTCTCTGCAGTCAAAGCTAGTCTTGCGATGGTTGTCTTTATGAATGAGTAAACAGTTCGGAGCGGGTAAAATCAGTTGTTACTGCCTTGCTTTTTGAGCCAACGAAAGAGGGAATCACGTTAAGTCTAAAGATCATGTTCGATTTCATCTCCTGTTCAAACAGAGGACTAACTTGCGCTACTTTTAGTACTCTCATAGGCAGTTTGATCGGCTTGGCCTAAGCCATCCGTGCCGTGCAATAGAGCCATTCGAATCAAACTTGAGCGTCACGATTTTCATCTGCGTGGAGCACCTCAACGATATAGTTTCATTATCTGATGAACTACTGACATCCTCTAAGTAGTTTGATTCCGCAAAGCTCCTTGAGTTTTCTACAAAAAATTTCAACTCAGTGACTTTTAACCATTTATTTTATTATCTTATATCTACCCAACATGGATTTATTTATGACTGCACCACTTCTTCTGGAATGCCGTCCCCCCTCAATGTATCACCGCAACAGGTGTTGGATTTACATGACATCTTCACACCTCAAGGAGCAAAAGAATCTGAAAATGCTATCATCAGCGAAGAAAATATGCGGCGGGCCTAAACAAATAGTTTTAAAATTCTGGCACACATTGCTCACGTAATCATAAACCAATGAACTTCCATTATGAGGCAAATATGGATGGTATATCAATTCGGATTGAATCGTAAACGAGCAATCAGTTCAGGTGCAGTTTTGTTTTATTATACGCTTCTAGGCTCGCGTAGGCTCTAAATTAGATGGCTAATTGGTTAGATGAACCGGTTTTTGTTGTCTAAGCGGTATGTTTTAGTGGGTTGGTGCACCGTGTTTTTCAAACATGTCATGTCTTGAAATTGACTTAATCTGTAAATTATTCCAGTATCGGATATGCCACTGCAGGAAATACGCAAAGGAGATGTAAGAAATGGACAAACAAAGGCTGAGTAACATGTCCGAATACGACCGCAGCCAAATGGGCTACAGCTTTTTCAGGTCGCACATGATCTCGATTACGATGTGCACGATATTATCCGCACTCGCTTGTTTATCGGTTTTCAGCATTTCTGAGTGGTCGGTGGCAATATGCTGTGGAACGCCCGAAGGTTACAGTGGATAAATCAACCTTGAATATGCACGAAAAGCATTAAAAAATAGCATGTGTACACTTTTAAAGTTACTTATCCAGATTCGAGGTTGACGACTGGCGCCAAACATTTCCAAAAGCTGCTTAAGAAATTGAACTCCGTGGATGGCTTCTAAACTCCAATTAGGGACTTATTAGAGTTATCAGTGGCTGATGGTGAAGTCTCGATACTTTAAAGTTTCAACTCATTTTCCGAGTAGAATAAACATGACATTTACTGACGTCCAACATTTCCCCAAAAAGAGGTTTGTTAGATTTCCCTGTTATAAAAATGTCTAGCAAAGCTGCTTTAGCACTTTTATAGATTGGAAAATATAATGCCTGCGAGTGGCTTGTTGGAATATAACATATATATGGCGACAGATAACATGGTAAATAGAAAAGTGAATTTAAGTTAAAGCGACTATTCTAAATTGATGACAAAGTGACACGCAAAACACTTTTTGTTACATAGTGTAAAGTATCTACACTGCTATGCAAGGCGATTGATCTACTTGCGTGACCAATGTGTTGTCGTTTGCGAGAAAATTCTAGAATATCTGTATGGAAGTCAGGGAATGGGGTCTTTGTTTGTTCGCTGTTTTATTCAGAAGAAGAATGCAACCGTTTAGGATTACGTTCATCACGTTCATTTATCAAGGAAACAAATAAAGTAAGTGTGAGTAGGTTTTCCTGTTTTAGTCATTAATTATGAAAAGGGACAAGTGGTTGCTCCCGAGTTGTTTTTGTGGGAAATTAGGGAATTTACTTCGAGGTCTCAAATTATCCAAGATATATTTTGAAAAACTCTTGATCAGTTAGCGCTGCAGACCGCAAAACGTTTTATGATAGTGCCTTACAGATGATTTTCAGCAGAATTCACAACGGCGTATTACTGTAGTAAAATGATGGATGATGCCACACACATTGTAGGAAACCAACTTAAAGCGTGTCGGAGACACCTACTAATTTGTTTGAATGCATTCAATAGGCAAACAACCACAAGTGAAGGGCGTGTTCAACTTAGCACTAGCCTCATTTTGAAGTCTTTAGATTTGGACCATCATTCATAGAGTTACTAAATACAATCGAGCAGTGATGGCGTCAACTCGGTCGGTAACGAAAAGTGAATTTCAAATCTCGACGAACATACCAACGCCCATTTGATCAACCATCAATACACCATTGCGAATAACTAGGATAATCCTAGCAACCTAATTTATATACTAGAGTAAACCCAAAAATGCGAGCGAGAAGTTTTTCCAATCCAGAAAACCCCTGACGTCACCATTTATAGATTTTCCGTCAGAATTAGAATGAAAATTTATGATGGCTTCAAAAACGCTTCACATATTAACAAACATGGATTTATAGATGATTATCAGTCAGCTAACCGATAAAAGTTAACCACCGCAGCGAAGCCATTATGGAGCAACCAGTGTTTTTCTATGCATATCAATCAGGACCGGAATGTTTGATCTAACTGCTTTGTTTACTCAACAGAGTCGACATAACAGAAAGTTCCAGGTTGACCTTCAAAACCACCTCGTGCTCAAAAACTGCATCATCGTACCGTATTTGACCACGCATTGAGAACCGAATTTCATACATTCGCATCTCTACGCAATGTACTACATCCAAGGCTTCGTCGTCATTCTGGCGGCATGTCTAACCAGCTGCATATCACAATGGGATGAAGAGAAGCGGTCTTTATCGGAAGCAGAATTAAAATCCAATTTTTTCCGGCAGCTTTTGGAGCAAGCCAATGAAAAATGCAATTTAGCTTCGAACGAGACGATCTGGTATAAGCAGGAAGGCATCATCGGTGGATCAAAACAGGTGGGCACTGAATAATTGTTCAAGCCAACGTCAACCAGGTTCAGGAACTAGCCGATGCAATATATGAGTTTGGCCTTCGTCAGCGTGGAACTAACTGCCTTCAAAAGGACATGCTTAAAATCAGCCGAGGGCGGACTTCACAAGCGTGTATTACTCAAGACAATACTGTGGGTTCTTTCGTGTTTTATGCATCTAGAATGCTTCTTAATATTGCATCCACTTTTGTTGTTCGGTCCAATACGGAACCAGGTCACCCCCTCTTCAGGTATACTTTGCGTGTTCATAATAGCGCCAGTTCCAATCTACATGCAACTCTCTTCAGGTATAGTTTGCGTGTCCTTAATAGCGCCAGTTCCAATCTACATGCAACTTTCTCAGCCGTTTACCTTTTCTGAGACTTCAAAGAAATAGCTGACCTTATAATACAGTAAAGAGACAGGTCCATTTTGCATGTACCACGTAGTAAATGGATAACAAACAAAAAATAAGGGTAAATCACAGGAGAAGTTAATGAGAGCTGCCAAATATTATGGCAGCGTGTGATTCTGTAAATCCGACCTTTTGTGATTACTAGTTGTCTTCCTGAAAACCACAACTTAGCAATTTTCAGGTAGGCATGTTGATCGTGTTTTCTTCAACCACCACCAAACTGAGTTCAAGTGGCCATTTGTGACATTTGCGATCCGGCTTATTGTTGATAGTATACTCAGATGCAGTCCCGCCGAGTCGCTTCTTAATGGCACTGTTCAAACCAACGCGCTGCACCCAGGAACATTCCAAGTTCTTGACGGAATGGTATTCATTTTATTAAAAATGTTTTAAGGGGAATTCATCGTCTTGTAATTTCAGTCCGAGAACAACGGTTTGTTTTTACTGGTTATTTCTGCTTAATAAATTCAAAGTGATGAGAAAAACGTCAGAAGTGGTATCAATCCGTACAGAAATCCTATTCCCATAGGATGACAAAACGTCAAGATTCTGATGCACATTTCCAGTACTTAATACGTTTACCTACTGGATATAATCATTGGAATTAGTTCTGTTTTTTTCTTTTGCGCGAATTTTTTAGTCAGAAATAATTTGTCAAATCGAAATATGGCATAACCCGAAAACGAATACCTCAACGGTTAAAGTGAGGGAGATATGGATGATCAAAAACAGCGATACAGTTATCGCTAAGACCGTTCACGTCATCAACGAAAACGAACGTGGATTAGACCGAGCGCTTATTGAGGAAGCAATAATGAACCTCAACAACTACGGCAAAAAACCTAAGCTGTTCAAGTACTCTAGATCCGTGGAAATAACTCTGCAGGTTTGTTTTATGTTGTGCTGTCGAAGAGGACACATCAGATTGCTCAACAGCTTGGGAGTGCTTCCAAAAAGATAATGAAAGTGTTTCTCACACAAACGAATTGCAAAAACGAGCGAAATTCAAAAAAGAACTTCAAACACTTCAGAGAAAATTGCTTTAACCAAACGACTGGGGTAAGTATTCGCCTTTGAAGGTAACACGAGACGCGCCAATTTAATTACTTATTAGCCTGCGGTTGATCATCACGCACAATATAATAACAATGACGACAAATATCAAATTATTTTATTTAATAGAGTGCTTGCGGATATTTCAAAATTCGTTGGATGGATCAAGATTGACTTTTGACCTAAAGGGCTTCCAAAAGTTGGACATATAAAGGGACATAGTTCGAAACATTGTGTGGAGAGTATGAAAACTAGTCACATAGGCATCTAGTGCTATTGAGTCGTTCAAATGTAACAGAGACTCTCTTAGGAAGAATCACATGTGTTTCAGCGTATTTGCAACTGAATCGATAAAATTCGCTCCTCTCACTAGCATTCTGTTTCGGTCGTGCGATAGAAATTGGAACGTTTGTAGGTCATGTTGCTATTTACCACTCTATACACAAATGCCCTCTTCAAAATGTATACTTTATAACGACTCTGTTCGCTTGGAATACGTGTAGCTAGGGGGGGGTTAGTAATTTAAACAGTACCATAGATCCGCTCGAGGCGCGCGGATTTTGATCCCTAACATGGATCGAATTTGTGTGTTCTGCAACTTGGTACCATTCAAAATAGATGCTTTTGGCCTCATTCCGGTGTACACTATTACTTAACCAGGATTATATTGTATGCATATATCGTAGGCAATGTCGCTTTTAGCTAGAAGGCTAATAGGCCACTGCTGAAACCAAATAAAAAAAACGTAATACCACGATTACAGCCTACCTGGTGGCCATCAACAAGCAAATAGAAGATGGAGCCGCATCGAATGTCGACCGATAATGTTTGCCTGTCTAGTACATCAGCGAAACATCTAAACCAAAGAAATAGTGGGAAAAGTTAGGAATAATGAACGTTGTCGCCAGTTAGCATTTTCATCCAATAGATTATATAATTAGCCGAGTTGATGATCCTTACCCCCACAGCCCCCTTCTTCTGTTTACAGCTATAAATAAAATCCAAATATAATGTATTTGGTTTCGTGTGAACTAAGCTTTGTTTCTCGGGTTCAAGTTGTAAGCTTTTTATCTGAATACTATATAAAGAATGGGGAACTTTTAACTTGATGCAACTGTACGGAACTACTTTTTACCAACTTTAAAATTTCAGACCGAAATTGTTTGCTACCTATATATGATCAAAGCGAATTTCAAGCAGCCACGATTTTCCGGATGTACAGCAGCGCGTGAGATGAGGCCTATCAGCCAGTGTAATCTTAATTTGGGAAACTCAACGAATGTAAGTTTCCATGTTTTTTCTAGTTACTCCTCCAAACAAACGTCAGTCCCCAATTCCTCATGTGTTAAGAATAGTCAAGGGTTTTCTCCATAAGCAGCTTCTTTTAAACAAAGCCCTTCTCAAAATGTCCCAAAGCGAAGCACGCTTGAAAGATTTTTGACTAAGACCTGTCTGTCTTATGATGTGTTTAGGATTAGACAAAATAGAGTATTTCACTGATAAACCAAGGGGGCATCTTGTTATAATTTTAAATTGATATCTCATGAGAAATCACGTGGAGGTAAGAGTAGCGGTGTTCATGATTACCATGCAGAAATATTTCTGCCATCGTTCAAACTCGACTTTATGGTATGTGACCTGAGAGTCATGGAAATCTCTTATACCTCTAAACTGAGTGTAAGCGTGTTGAATGACGAAAATGTGTTTTTTCGCACGATCTTCATCAACTTTATCATTTGCACAGTGAAAATATCTGTCTTGTTTATTATAAACACAATGAATAAAAATTCAAAGACTGATATCTCGGAGAACTTTTTAATCTGACTATTTTTAGGTGTTTACATTGAAAACATGCCCCATGAGAAATTTTGCAAGATCAGACATTCGCTTTCTATCCACTGAGGAAGTATACGAACAGTCATTCCAGGATCTGCTGAAAATCGTTATGCGGCGTTATAATTCCGGTAGTTTTTCAGAAAATGTCTCCAAAGCAATCAAGGTGGAAAATGCGCATATCGAGGTAAGTTGTATTTGCGTGTTAACATTCAATATGTCGGTCACAGAGCGGACGCGATGTCATAACCAAGTTTACATTGTGGGCTCAAGAAACGCCATGCAAGAAACAAAGCAACTTACTGATGAACGATGACAACTTTGCAACTGTGTGCAAAATCCCCGATGAACTGGTGAGTACTAGATTGTACTCGTAATATCACCTAGTGAATGGCTCTATATTAAGCTGAGAATGAATCCAGAAAAAAAACAGTACGCATGCCATTCATTATTAGTGAACAAAAGGTTCTTATACCGCTTGTGCTTTCTATCTTGTTTTTGAGAACTATATCAACTAGGCCGTGTTTTACTGCCTCCATTACAACCAACTCGACAAGCCAAAAGCAAGTGGACTCATTTAAAAAGCTAGAATTTCAGGATGCGGTATTATGCTAAAACATATTGCATCCAAAGATGGCTGCTGCGCTCAACCTTAACTTACTCTTCATCGAAGGCCAGATTGAACCCCTAATGCCGCTGATAAATGACTGTTTTTTTGCAGAACCACAATTATCATTTTTAGTCATTCTGGCAGAACCAGATAACACATTCACGAGGACACCAAGCTAGCCTGGCAAGTAAAAGTAAGGAGATTCTAAAGTGGGGCAGAAGTCAAGAATCCAGGCTCATTCCAGCGCAGGTGCATTTCTTTCGAATACTTTCAAGCAATCTAGGAGCAAATTTTCTGCTGCTACTGCGGTAACCCGGCAGGTGTCAAGTCTTCAGTAGGGAGCTTTATTTGATCATGCAGTCACCATACAAGTCGACCGGTAACGGCAAGCTGGATAATGTGCATGACTGCATGACTCTGTAAATCGTGAATGCCGTCTTGCAGCTCCTTGCGTTGAGCCAGAAATACACAAGCAAATACTATACAGGCATATTATCAGTTTAACAACAATTGTGAGATTGTAGCGTGAATTCCGTTTTAAAGGTTCTCAGAAAAAATGGCTTATCACCTTTCACTTGTTCCTTCTTTATCGATGGATGAGGAGGAGCACTGTGTCACCCGCTGTAGTAGTATTCCGGGAACAATTTACCATCATTTAGAGTACAATATCTAAGATGACTCGATCAGTATTCACTCGAAAAGCACAAAGTAACTTTGTTGGTATTGTGGGAGGAAGGTGTGCGTGCACAAAACAGTATGTCACCATTGTCTAGAAATTTGCATACAGAAGGTAAGCCTTGTCGAAATAGGATGTCCACTGATAAACTGTCCACTGTCGGATTTTCGCAGAACTTGCATGTGCGTTGAAATGTTTTAGTAGGTGTTAGCAACACGAAAAACAACTGCTAGTTTAGGATACTTCAGTGATCATCGGTCGACACGTTGGCATCAGTGGACGTTTTGCTTTCGATCAAATGAGTTGGTCTATGGAACGAGCTGATTTCAGTTAACTGGTTATAAGATTTAGTCCCTTTCGACCTAGTTAAAGTTATGTGGACGTGTACCTAGTAGTGTGCTAGCTTTCAGAACCTATCCGAAAGTGCTTCGCCGACCCACTATTTGCACCCCTAGATGTAAGATGATGATAAAGCTATGGACGTACTTTTAAAAGGTCGACAGATATATTTGCGATTGTTGTGTAAAAATGATGTTTAAAAGGAAAACTTCGGAACGTTGAAGGCGCATGCATACGTAATGCACTCTGTGGCGCTTATCTATCCTTGGGTTGGAAAAGTTCAAGAACCGATTCTCTGGGGAAAGGGTAATACGATCAAAACGTTCGCCTCCATGATGTACATTCATTTGATATGATTAAGCAGCAAAGAAGCACATTTATCCTTGACCATTAAAAGATCCGGTTTTTTCAACGAAGAGACGGGGGCGAATGTACCGTGTTCCACGTTATAGGATTATACCGCATTGGTGATGCACAAAAGTGCACAAAAGTACAACATTAAATAAGGCATTCTGTGGCCTGTGATCAGAACACGGTTTTGTGTGTGATCAAGTATAACAAAGGATCTAACATTGCAGGGCTTCAAAGTGTGAATTCAGGGCATCCCGTTCCTGAAAGCCACTGTCAGAATATTTTGACAAAAATCCTCAGTTCATCGGAGTACATGTTGAATAGATCTCTCGTCAATATTGTAGTCCCTGTGCAAAACTGCAATTTGTTGTACGCTGTTTAAAAGAACAATTTAGAAGAACAACAAGTTAAAAAAATGAGGACTCACCTGGTACCGGATCATCTCTGCCACCCAATGTGTTACACACAATCCACTCGACTGTATGTTCTTGGGTAATTCCAGAGGTTGATGAAACTGGTTTCAGCTTTTCCAACGAACCTAATAAGCTACACTGACCAATGGCGATGTCGATTTATTTCGGTTGCTATCGGAAGGGAAGGTGGTATCACAAATTGGAAGGATAATTGTAAGGCTCACTCGCGTAGGAGACCGCCCTAAGGGTGTTTCGTCATGTTTAAATGTGTTTACTGACTGGGTTTTTATAAGATGAGTGGTTCTCCTGAGTGCAGTAGATGAAAGGTCAAGACCACTTCGACTGTCTTAACGTGGTCACCTTTGAGGGGCATACATAATTGATGAGAAACATATATTATATCATGTGGGTTCCGAAACTATTCAAACACGACACAAGTTTGAAAACACGACCTATAGATACTCCTTTTCTGTTAACTGCAACCATGTAGTATGGACTACACAATGTCTGGACCGACAGGATAACTAATCAGGCATCTTTCTCGACCCATTGGATACATTTTCATTGACATCTTTCATTACCAGGCACCACTTAATGAAGGCGGAGGCACTAAAGACATAAACTTCCCTCAAGTTAGGGTAGTTATCACCTGGAGAAATGCTTTAGCGCTCAGTATGTTTAATATATAGGGCGCTGTATGCAGCGGTCTCACGAGAGAACACGGTTTGCTCGCCTGGCGTTCATAAGTGGATCCTTACTCAAAAATATGAGGCAGCGAATAAAGTCACGTAAGTGACTTCACTTCCTCCCAACTATCTTCCGGACTTCTGTCCTCTTTACTAGCGCAAAGCTTTCGCCAGAGAAGTAGCTACATAGCCTTAGTTTACAAGTATTTTCCGCCTGGGGCGTATTCCCTCCAGTTACTTGCACTCAGTTTAACATATCTAAACATCCAAAATACTCATAAACTGGTTGATTGCCTGAGTTGAAGCTGTTTTAGTGATACCTAGAGAATATATTTGTGTTCCGCTCTTTGGCTTCTGAAGCCACCTCAAACACCCCCTTTACATGTCCTCTTATTTAGCCGATAAAACGGCCCGCAGAAACGTGCGATGTGAAGGTCACCAAAGTGAACTCGATCAGTGCTAATGGGTACACAGTTGAACTTCGGAACTACAAATTCATCCCAAACTATAATCTGTCACTATACAGAGAGATGCAGTACGTTCAACGTGGAACAGCGGAAGATAAAATAAAAATGAAGATTGCCAAGCGAGTTGTTGAACGCTATAATACTGAGCACAATGATCTATACAAATACCAGTTGGAGAGCATTCAGAATGCAAAATGGATGGTACGTTTAACTAATCCAACCTCGACTGAATGCCAATGCTGTTATCCATGAAACAGATTTCCGCTGGCAGACTATTCTCAATGAATGTGACAATGGAGGCCTTTGCATGCAAGAACAAGAATGACATATCTTGTGCAAACCTTCTGAAACAGGTACGTCTGGTAGTGGTAAGACGCACAAAGACAGTCGAAGCGTCAGCAGTAGCCGATAATTGTTATTTGACTGGAATTCGATTTATCTCTAAACTGGGTTTTCGTGATAAAATTGTCTTTGCAAATAAGCTAACTAGTGAAACTCGATCATCAAGAGATTGCTGTGTTGAGAATTTTTCATTACTTTGTAGAATAGACGGTATTTCGTAATTTATTTATTTATCTGGATGATAAAATGCTAGCGGTTTGATGGAATTGGTATTTCGTAATTTATTTATTTATTTAGATGATAAAATGCTAGCGGTTTGATGGAATAACTCCACGTCATTGCCTACCAAGCCGGCGGCCACAGCACAGTCACAGGAATGAATTGCACGATCACCAGGAAAAAAGCAGAGAATAACCACTTTTGTGGGCAATTGTATGGCATCTGTTGATAGGGCCAATTGGAACGATGAATTAGAAATACCTGAAAGCAAATGTATTGCATGATGACAAAAACGAATTATATTATATTCCCTGGTACACGAGTAAAAATCGAGGTGGACTTTAGGCACATGTCTTCGCTCTCGGAATTTAGCTGCATCTAACATCTGTTGGTCGTAAATAACTTTCAGACGCTTAGCCAAAATAATACCCTGGGAGGTTGTTTGCAGTTTCCTGAGTGATTTCCACCTTCCCAGATGATATTTTCCGCTAGTGATTGTAATTTCTTTAGAGCGGAACCAAAACTAACCAATCAGGGACGCATTGTATGACAAAACCTGACGAACCTGATGGTGCCATCGTGCGACACAAACCCTTAGAAAAATCAACCGATCATTTGAATGGAGCACCAGGTGTCGTCTGTTCTAGCAAATTATTGATGGAATGATCAGTTAGTGAATCAACCCATGCGCGGCGTAATGATACTAATAATAATACTGAGTCTATTCTCATAACCCATAGATAACCCATAGAATTTCTACCTACCAGGTAACCTCTTCTGACTAAACTAAGGCCCCTGAAACATTTTGAAGACGATATAACCATTGGACATTTACGTGACTGCGATAAGGCCTGGAAACATACTTTACATGTTTGGGTCTACATTTTCCCTGGCGGCTTATTCGCTGCGGCACATATGACTTTTCGGGGACAGTCTGTAGTTTGTCTAACGATACGCCCAGTGATGGCCAACAAATCCGTTTCTGATGGAAATATATTGACAACATGTAGCCCATGTGCTCACAAACTCGTCCACATCTGTACAAGTAGGACTAAAAAGTTCGAAACCAGTGAGGTGTAAGTATTTGCCTGAGAAAGCTTGTGGTGAGCTTAGATGATGAGCGCTTCAGCTGGCTGTCAGCAGAAGCAACATGGTCAAAAACGCACGTCAATTGTTTTTTTCCGGAAAGTATGAGAGATTTGTTCGCATGCACGCCACGCAATTCGGAACCTATTAGTTCTGCGGATTCCAAACGAAGAGGGCGCGAACCGCATGATGAACCCTATAATGCACCAAATGATCTAGCCACAATGTCCCCTCTTAGCAAGCCAGCATCATCTTTAAAACCATGCTGAAAATCGCGCTTTCAAACGTGCTACAGGAATTTCTTAAAATTTCTTATAAAAAGTGTATATCGAGTTTAATGTGGATCCCAATATTCTACGGTCGCCATAAATTTCACGCAGTGCAAACTTGTTTCTTCTTTTGCACACAAATTACGCACGCTGCAACGCTTAATGTGGCTTTCTGATGCATCCGCACTAATCTTCGGCTTTCAGGTGCATGTATACCGACACTGTGAAGCATCCGCTCTTGACAGACCATGGCCTTTTAAGGAGGCGATTAATTTCACAAACTGCTGGAAGGAAACGATCCTTAGGCAGTCCGTTAAAGGAGTTTGGTCGCTTTTATCCTCAAGAGAGCTCAGTCAAATGCAAAGCGGTGAAATGTTCAAATCTATTGTGAAGAAATATCGCGACGGTTCGATGATCCTAGGACAAATGAAGAATTACCAGCTCTCTGGCGGTTTCAAACTTATGGTACCGTTTGCAGAGGGATGTCTTTTTTTATTAATCTCATCCTAGGTCAGTGAAACTCAGTTCATTTCTCTCAAGCTTCACCTGAAGAACACAAGACAGAATGGGTCAGTAAGTCCTTGACTCTGTACTTGTTGCTATGGGCAATTCGAAATATAAAAAGGTTGGCTCCATGGTAATGATGATTAGTTTATTGTCCAAGTGATGAGGAAACTACCGCGATCTGGGACAGTGAGTTCTTATTTATGCTTATTGGCAAATTTATTCCATCGATATAACTATCGAATAGTTTACTAGGTGCTTTGGTAACTGCTGTCCAACCAAAGTAACCTTTCTTATTTTCAGACCACCCGCTTGATTTTCTGGATAAGTTCATATAGATCTGAGCCGTCTTTTGGCACCAGGAATGCGCCACATTTCGTTAATCTACTACTCGGGTAGCTTTTGAGAAAATATAAGATTCGGTTAATAGCACCGCAATCAGGACCCTTTAGAGGGAGAGACTGGGCTAGTTAATTTGGCCCATAGTTCGTCCACATAACCAAGAATGGCGGATGAGCATTCTTTGGTCAAACAATGTTCCATGAAATGTCGCCTGCTAAGTGGTGTTTTGGACATTTAATACCTTTTGTTTTCAGCTACAGCTTGTCAATCCTGGGCAGATAATACGACAATTTCAAGAAGAGGTTATATCTAAACGGTTTGCTTTTTCAGTGGATGGATAAGTTCTTTCCGGATCCTGAAAACGCGGTTTCTTAGCCTCAAATAATATCTAGTATTTTCGTTATGTTTAGGCCAAAGTTGAAAACCCTCCACTCACATCTTCAGACCGAATTTCGGAAAAGTGGTTATTTTTCCCTACCTAACGAAGGGATATTTGTTCTGTAATTTATAAGTTAACACTTTTCTTGGCCCAGGTGTATAATCTGGCAGAGGCAAAATGAGTTGAAGAGGGATTAAAAAGCTTGTCGGTTAGTTGCGCCTATACTCGTCCGATTCTATCACAAACATTTGCAGTTTTAAGAAGCTTCAACCAGCATGTTGCTGTAGGGCGCACGATGGTGATAAATGGCACCAAAGGCTTAAGAAAAAACGGATTCGCGGTGCAACATTCTAGGATAGTTTGCAAAATATGAACCTGTTTTCACAAAACACAGGGGATCCGCTTTGGCAAGCTACGCCTTTAGAGGCTAATAGCGGTCACACGAACACAGGCCTAGTCAGTGTGTTTGTCTTTATCAGTTGATACAGCCACGGGAAACCGCGGTTTATTCTTTTAACTGACCTCTAAAAATGGATAAAGTTTTACATGACCATTCGTAATGGACTACTTATAAGGTTGCTGTAAACTCTTCGATAGCCCACGACCGGTTTCGCCCTTCTTGGGGCTCATCAGGTAGGCGCAGTCCCCGAGTTTCCGTCAACCTTATGTTCTACTTGAACCCAAATTGGACTGTTTTTCAAGAAATACACTCATCTGCAAATCAATTTGGTTTTTGAGAGAGACTCACCTGGAACCCAGCAGCACATTCAGTTGCCTGAAAACATCACAAACGGGAGATTCAGCTGGGTTCCAGGTGAGTCTCTCGCAAAAACCAAATTGATATGCAAATGAGTGTATTTCTCGAAAACAGTCCAATTTGGGTTCAAATAGAACATAAGGTTGACGGAAACTCGGGGACTGCGCCTACCTGATGAGCCCCAAGAAGGGCGAAACCGGTCGTGGGCTGTCGAAGAATTTTCAGCAACCTTATGAGTAGTCCATTACGAATATACATGTATCGCGATATCTCGAATATCGTAGCAAACATGACCACTTTCCTAACCGGACACAAATCAGTTGTTCGGATAACCGAAGGTCCCCATCACTAGTACTCCAAGCAAGCGCTCTTATTTTCGTTATTCACACAAGTTGAGCCTGTATTCGTCCCATTGTGTATATTATTCGTGCCTTAATTCTTGGGCTTTTGGAGAAGAATAATTGGCTCGTTTTTAGGTAACAGAGACACACTTCTAAGTGAAGCAGTCAGCTTCAGTATCCGCAAATTCCTGGACGTTGGTAATAAATTCGGTATCAGCAAATTCCTGGACGTTGGTAATAAATTCGCCTAGAAAAATTACCTGACGGTTAACACTCTCTCTACCCAAATCTGGCTTCGTCCCTATCAGCTCACTACATGCGCGGCTGCCATTTCACTAATTTCCATATCTTCTTTATACAGAGCTTTTGCACCGATCACCACTACATCTTCGCACACTGTGTATGGCTGAAATATTAACTGAAAGACTGGGAGAAATTTACTAGCCTAGGGTGCCGGCAGTAATTTTTACTTCTGATAGGATCGATAATTGGCCAAAAAAGGTAAGAAAGATTGTTCTACCTTAGAACACAGTTGGCACTGATCGAACGAGGTAATTTCCCGTCTCTCTTCCATAAAATCCATACTAGGATAAGTTGAACTCTAATTCAGTTAGTTGACAATCTGTATAATAAAAAACTGCAACTCGAATATACTGCCGACCCGTCTTGCATTTGTGGCTTGCAGCATGGATTGGTATGAATATCATTCATAAGTCATTTGCAATGGCTGCTGAAATCAACGCTCACTCATGTTCTTCGAAACCGAGCGTGAGTAACGGGCACTAATGAAACTGGAATTTGTAGGACTCTCCGCTTATTCCATGTATCAAGTAAAATGGGCAATGTGTTTCAGCCCATCTGGTTATGTATCGCTGCAACTCAATTTTTCTCAATATACTAAATTTAAATCGCTACCATAGCCTACTTGGACGTAACAAAAGATACTGATCACACTTAAAGGGTAAGTAATTGCAGCAAGATACAAGGGGAGTAACTGAAGTCGGCTAGCGGAAAAGTTCTACTCTGTGTTTTCAACATGTTCATGATCTGCTGTCATCAAGGATGTTTCGCATCCCTATTTGTTCATTACAGTGATCCCAATGTAATTACGTTACAAAAAGCAATATCATTAGGCACATTTTAAGTTTTGTTCATTTCTATGAGTGACTTGACTTACCTTTTAAATTAAACTGAGTTTAAGGGGTTCTTCGCGGGTCCCAAATGATAGGTCTAAGTTTCCGCTTTTTAATAAATGTTGCTTTTGCATCAAAAATTCATCCTGACACTTCAATCAGAAAGCTCATGTGACTCGAGCTTCTTGTCTTTAATTTTTTGCCGGGAAATTTCCTTACTCCCAAGCTGTACTAACATGTCAGAGCCACAAGAAAATGGATTACAACGGAGGAGAAATCGACCCTTTTTATCCTCCATTCAGTGTGGCCTGCGACAAGGACGATTGCGCATCTTCGTCAGAAAATTCAACGCCCGGATCGGATAATGGGAGAACTGAGCGTGATACTCGGGTTTCGTTGAGATTAAATCATATACCACTAACAGTAGGGATGGTCACTGCATAAGAACCAGTGATAAATATGCTCAGAATAATTAATTAATAAGTAATGGTAATAGATAATAACAATAATTAATTAACTGATCATTCTACCAAGGTGGCATTGAATGCAGCCGCTGAGTCGTGAACAATAAATAGTATGTAGTAAATAATAATAATAACAATAATAGGAATAGATTATAAATAGTAAATAAATAATAAATAATATTTAGTTGCACGTAGCTGAAGATGCTGCTGACCCAATAATACACTTAATCATTCGCTGTTGGAATGACAAGTTGTGCGTGTATACCTGCCTGTACGTGGGTGCAACACATTTCACTAGCAGGGCAGAATATTCCTCTACGGGTGAGGCCACGGCAACTTTGGCGAGTTGGTGGGCAGTATGAAATTTGTCATCTTGAAGACGTAGTGTTAAACAGATGTTCGCAGATATGGGGATTATTATATTTGATTCAAACTTCGAAGTGCAGTTCACACAATTCTGAAAATATTGCTTGTTGTGAATATTTATCATACCTACCAGGAGATAACGGCGATCACTCAGAACGTGACAAGCATAAATGCCAGAAGTGCATACTATAGAATAAACAAAAATATATTCCAAATTGTCATCTTCCATTTGCGTCCAGGGATACGAGTGTGAAGTGGCTCTCGTGCAACAGAAAGGAAAACCAAATGAGATATACTTGCACAGATGTATTCTGAGACCTTCTTCCGACGGTGGCAATCAAGAAGCCGGTAGTAAGAAGATTCCCGTTGAGCAGAAGAGGCTGACATTCCAGTCGAAGTTGAGAAACATAGTGGAACTGTATAACAATATCTCAAATGACGCCTATTATCATCGCTTGTTTGATATAGAAGAACCGGTTACACAAGTAAGTCTAACTATCGCATTTTAACCGACTTTTTAAAGGGTGTTTTGACCTCTTTTCAAGTCTACCTACAACGAACCAGCTGTCAGAAGAATAAACACAATATATGGCACGCTGAGAATGTACCCCACCTGTGCGGAAGACTGAACAACACCGTGAGTTTGGGAACAAAAACTTTAAAGCTGTGTTTTGGGTGATTTTGTGAGCTTACACAAGAACCATACCAGTTGAAGTCATCTGCAGTAAAAATCTGTGCACAACCCAGTTTGGAAACAAGTTACCTGGAGTAAATGGCACTTGGCACATTTTTCCTTCATTTTATTTATTAAAGATGACGTCAGAGAGGCAGACAAGGTGGTTTTCATTACGCATGACACACTTCATACGGTTCAAAGTTTATACAGGTTTCTCAAGGAGCTGTTGTTCAATAAGGTTTGGCAGGTACATGGATCATGAATTCGGCTTACATTAGGCAGTCGTGCTATAACCACATATAAAAGCAAAGATAAGGAGACATCCGGCAGTAACTCCCATACGTCTTTTCTACTTTGCAGAAGCTTTCGGGGAAGATGGCATTAGATTCTTATTCTTACGGTGAACCATTTTAAAGGCAGTAGAATTTAAGCCCACATTGTTCTTAATCCAAAAATTAGTCCTTAATCAGCCCTAATAGATGAAAAATGAACAAACGTTTTTAATTGCATTTGGGGTTTTGCGGGGTAGGTATTTTGTTTATATTCACACCACTCTCGTTTGAACGGTCGTCCTACTGTTCTGGCGTAATTATTCCGGTGAGTCCACACCAAATGGAAGCACTGGACTCGAGTTTCGCTCTTATTAGAGCTCATCAGCAGTGCATATCCAGGGGCGTGCCGGAATTTGAACCCCGGACATCTGACATGCGAGGCGAGCGTGTTACACCAGAACAGCTGACGAGCTCTAATAGGAGCGAAACTCGAGTCCAGTGCTTCCCTGTGGTGTGGACTCACCGGAGTGACGTTTTTAAACTTATCAGAGCTCTTCAGCAATAAGTGAATTGGTTGTGCTTCGCTGACTGCATAGCCAAGCGATTTTGTTAGATTTCACTGTCGGCTAGGCGAAACCTAGCTATCGTTTGCCCACTCAACTGCGTTTGCTCGTGAAATGAGTCGCTTTTGGGACATTCTTGTTTGCTTTCAGTTCGACATGCAATATGTAAACACAAATTGTGAGCATATGTCCTACACAGATCTCTTGAATATCGAAAAGCCTGAACTGATATATGTGTGGCGGGTGAAGATCGAAGTAGATTATAGCCAGATCAGAGCAGCATAGTTCATTTCCTTGGGAGTATTGCTGGGAGTAATTCCTACCGCAGGACCCTCCCTGTACATTTTGATGGTTGATATGAAGTCCTCCATTGTTCTACACATAGGGCCAGGAGATAAACATTTTGAATAAATTGCTGTGATAATATTAACACTAAAAAATGTCTTCATAGTTTTCATTTGTTTTAATAACAGTACCAGATCATGACACCTAGACCCAGGTGGTTTTACACAATATAATAATAACAACATTTGAGGTTTAACGCAACGATAGGGTCTGCAAATGAATAACATTGCTGCTCAGTTATGAAGTTCTTATAATACTTGAAGCTAAATATATGTATAAGTGGGTGCCGTCCAAATAAACTTTCATACAGTCATGCGGGAGTGTTCTAGCATCTGGCCCACCCAGCATCGAATACCATATTAGACACATCCCAGAAAATAAAAGCAAAAACAAGATCATGGATCCGGCAACTTTGCAGCCGACTGTTGATAAGCTAAGCCCGATTTTGCCAATCAAACCAACAGTCCTAAAGCTAGGGGAGCTGATTCTTGCTTGTTACCTAGATACCCAAACCAAGCAATATCCAAAACAATTGTTATACGAACTCTGGCATTATGGAGAAACATCTTTCCGGTGAGACCGTAATACGAAGGAGCAAACAAAATCCTGAAACATATTACAACTGATAAATCCCATCTCACAGAGGGGTTAAGCAACTGGGCCAAACAACAGGACGAAACATTCCTTACCTTGGTGAGACCAAATTCCATTTGTTTTTTCCTAACATTTCATCATTTTGTCCCCCTTTGCTTACCAAAAGATGTGATTTTCTCGTAGGCGGCAGAATTTTAACCTTTTTTAAATGATACATTTTACAAACTTCACTGTATCCTAATTTCTTGTTCTTTATAAAACAGCATACAACCAGTTGCGTTGCGAATATATTCGAAAATCCTTCAAACGCTTCCATGCAGATCAACCTTCAAGATTGTAAATTATCCAAAATGACCGATCCAATAAGGGTTCAATCCACATCTGATGACCTTCAAGCAAGCAATTATTTCCGAGAGCTCCTCTCAAATGCTGTGCTGGCTTTCAACTTGAAGTCGGATGCAAAATTACTCTATCAAAGTCATTTGGTAGAGGCAATCGTCCGATCTGTAAGCATCAGTAACAGTTTTTATCTCCTTATCGATCGATTAACCCCAGGAAGAAAATCCGAGCAAGCTCCATTTCACTCTAATTCTGAGTCAGACAAGCTGTCGAAAATGGGAAGATGTGTTGGCATTCCGACTGGACCGGAATGAGCTTTGCCACACAGACCCCCCAGCGCCGGTATGTTGTCATAATATTTGGCTGATTTCATCATTTCCGTTATACATTCTCATTGAAAATTATGGCTTCCTTTACTGAACCGTTGGCTTGCAATTACGGTGAGTGAATAAAAATTATACCCTATGTGAATTACAAAAACCCAGCAACCATCTACAACTAACCAAAGTCTGTCTAGTAAGTTTCGGCCTCCTGTGATACTCTCTGACTGAGAAGTTCCGACAGGCCGATAGAGCAATCAACACAAAAGATACGCTTGCCGGATCGTCACTTGGATCACCGGGCAAGCCAATCACAGCTCCCAAGCGTGAAAACTTAAATCTTTGCCCTGCATGGCCAAGGATATTCAATACTGACCAGCCATAATGAGAGAAAAATGCTAGTTCAGCGCTTCTATATTATGTGGGAACACTACAGCACAGGTGGAGAACTGTTCACACGAAAGGGAAGTGAGATGTACTGAGAGAGAAATTGGTGATAGAATTTTCCGTTGATCTTGGAAAATCGGTCACCTATTGGCGTGACATCGCCACTGTGACAATGTGAAGGCCTTGAACTGTGTTGTGTACAAAGATTATGCTAAACCACAGGTGAGTTCCGATCATGACCGGGCATTTGGATGGTCCGTTGAATTAGTTGGTTGGGTAGCATATATGTACCTTCTGTGGCCGACCTGTCTGTTAAGCAGCAGATGTTCCGTATTGGTTGGTTCTATGGCTAATTCTACCAGCTGTCACGTTTTTTCGCTACCCATTCTTTTTGGAGACCCATGTCAAATTCATGACCTCCTGTTAGCAAGGCTGCGTAGGTTAAATAAAGTTCAGTTAAATTTTAGGTGTCATACTTCCATGAATTCCGCCCCTTGTTTTTTATCTTCACTAACAGAGACCTTCACGTTTTCCAAATTGATTCAGCGACCTAATTGAATTCCACTGTGTTAAATGATTATGGTATATAGTAGCCGATTATGGTTGATATAAGTCCACTTACTTATATAAGGAGCTTCCTCTAAGGTTGTTCAATGATTTTTTGGTTCATTGTAATTATTCCGGTTGTTTCAGGTTCAGAACTAGTCACTTCGGGGTAATACCTTGTGTTGTGATCAATGTACTTGTAACAACCTTGTACGTAGGCCCACTGGGTATTCGATACACGCTTTTGCGGCTAAAGCCAAAATGCTGCATTCAACAGATCCCTTTTCTAACCTTTTATTCGTTTGCTACACTGGGGGAGCCGTGTTTACATTTTTTCTCAGTATTTTGTGATTCTACTTTATTCAGTTAAATCTGAACACAAATTTATGAGATTCATCAGATGGTCATTCCAACATTTAACTCACTGTTTTTCCGAGGCACACTATTTCCGAGCGTTTCATCAGTATTTCGTTTTACTAGTGATCTTAGGAATTTTAAAAAGTCGAGAAATGGGGCCAGTGATCGGAAATCTGTGAGAGTATTATACACTCATGAAAAATTTCCGATTTTTTAACGGCGAACATCGGTTGACCAGAACATTGCATGACACACCAGGTATTCTTGAATTTTGAGCAAAAGGACATGAAAACTTGGACTGGATGGTGATAACTTCAAGCCAAACTTGACAAAGGATGAGCAAATCAGCTATAACTTTTGATGTGACCTGTAAATTACATTGTTCACCGGATAGCTAGTTAAGCAGGGACGAGGGTGGGCAAACCGTATTACCAAGCATCACTGAACAAGAACGATCCAAACGCAAAACAAGTAATACCGACTGTGTGTCACTAAATAACGGTCGATTTAGGAGTACCGTTGATGGGTGTACCGGTGAACCAATAGCCGTGTACAAGAGATAAGTTATATTGCATAGAGAAATTCGCCTCCTACACCCGTAGCCTTTCAGTTGAGAAATCCATTCTCACGCTCCAAAAACTGGTCGTTGTTTTACTGCTAGAGAACACTTGTTGATCTGGTCACATACCGTGATCAGGTTATTACGCGAAAATTTGTTGCGTGGTTTTTGAAGTAAGAACAAGTTCGCTTTTCGCTGACCGATCCGGCCTGAAACCTGTGCCCCCTGGAAACTAGTGTAGTACAAATTTTCATTAAGGTGCGCGTGAACTAAGTGGCGTTTTGTTTTGTTCAAAAGCAAGGCCAGACTTTGTCGAAACTAAAAAATGAATCAGGAGCCACTGAAACCTTATTTAGTACAATGGGTCGTTAATTATGTGACAGAATGGTCACAAATTAATGCGTAAGTGGGTAATAAATGAATGTCGAAACGAAGCTCTTATCTGCTAGAACAAATCAATGTTATTCCCTGTAGTAAGGAAGAGGGACATGACTGAGTCTGCTAAGCATCCTTATAAATGACAGAAATTGGCCGCGTTTTTCAGCCTCCACACCTGATCCTATTGATGGTAATCTTATTGATGATTACGTGCCATGTACCCGCTAACAGTGCTACTGTAAACCGGCCGTTGATGCCTAGTAGTCAGACCTTAGTTGGATTTCGCGACGCGACTTGAATAACTTTCTTGGAGAATACAAGCACCCCTTGTTTAGATAGACACTTTGTTACCTCATTTAGATTCATAATTCCACATAAATGGCCAGAAATATTCCGTTAAATTTGAAACGAAAAATGCACTTTTAACGTTTTCTCGAATTATTTTCTGTAAACTCAAGCCTTTGGTTCTCTGCAAAGTGAACATCGTGGAATTCGATAAAAGAACAGAAATTAACCTGGATAATTGCAAATATATACACGGCGGAAATTATGCCTTACCTCGACCGCAAAATGCAAGAGAACGGTCAACAACCCTGTTTCAGCAAGTAGTACAGAATGCCGTCTCCCTTTTCAATCATCAAACTGACAGTGAATATTGGTTCAATCTGGTAGCAGTTGAGAATCCAACGATTGAGGTAAGCGGGTTTTGTCTCTCCGAAGTGCATTATTCACTGTCTCCATTTCAGCAAGTGTTCGGAATTCAGTATACCTTTACGCTACATATGCTTCCAGCACAATGTCTGATTATCAAATCGCCGGATGGTACTGCCGAATACGTATCTCGGGAGCACTGCAATTACATCAAGCCAGATGTGAGTAAGCATTATGGGTCTAAACTCCTCAAACTGGTCTGAAAACGCGATTTGTTGAAAATTTCGATTCCCTCATGAATCTTGACCAAGAATAAGCCATCTTACAGCTGACGCGACATAGCAGAATTCCTGGCCTCGTTGGGTCCTGAACGCGATGGCGTCTTTAGATTACTATTGTAATGTACCTTGGGACAGACCATGGTTAAATATTTTTTATACACGATACCTCTAGCTTCTGAGAGGATAATGAAAATTTTAAGCTGCCCATGAGCTGGTCGACAAGTGAATGATTGGAGGAAAGAAAATTTTCCTATTATTAAATTTACAGGCAAAAAGGGCATCCGTTACCGTGTGTCTGAGTGTCACCAATTATTCCCTTACTCGTAGGCTGGTTCATAAATCCTAATTAGTTTTTGGTACGGACCAGTTGGCAGTCCTCTCCCTTCCCCGCGGACTAAGTATAGTGTAGCCTATGCTTTTGCAAACTCGCATTATATTTGGAGATAGCCGTATTTAAATTGGTCTACTTTTGATTACGTACTATTTGCTGCGTTTTATTAACTTCATGCACACTCTCTCAGGCAATTAGAACAGATACAAAATGTATAGGATGGCTTTCGTGGCCGAAAGGCTTCCACTAGAACAAATAGTTGTCTTTTTCAGGTGTATTGTAAGCCAACAGTTACAACGATCTTCCCTATCAGAACAGCCATCGGTTATGGTGACCAACATATCCTGCAAAATACTTGGTATGAGGTGGTCTGCATGAGAAACATCTTTAAAAAGACCAAAAGCTTGATAAAAAAGCATACGATCTGCTTTTGACGCCGTCCTTGCACCCATCTGAATATGACAAGTTTTGCCCTAGTTTCCAATATATTAAATTTATTGGCCGCTGACGTCATCCGCATGCAATCAGAGTTCCAACTTGACAACACAGTCAAGCCACATTTATGAGAACGACATACACTTCGGGATTAACAAATGATTTTCTATCCTATCGCCTAAAAGATGCTACTTGTTTTAGATATTTTAAAACTGTGTTTCTCTGTAATAACCTCCAAAAGTGCACTTTTTTAGATCAGAGCAAGTCCCTGTTATCATCTTGAATGAAGATAGGTACTATCCAGTCGACGGCTACAAAAAGTGAGAAAACTGTATTTCCACTAATGGAGTTATAGGAGATAACATTCTACGGTGAATCATTGATGCTGGAACTGTCACATTAGCCCTCGAACATTGAATGGGCTGGTGTGAATTCCATCTGCTTCCAAAATGTGGATTCCACAAAAGCATACGTACCATTCTGTTTTACAGATACAAAATCTTGCGCACTTGCACAGAAAACAGTCACTGAATCCTAAAACTGTTCTCTGCCTGCAGTACTAGGATTCAGGTTACACAGGGTTTTAGCCAACAGGTTTTCGAACCCCAGCTTCTCTAAAGTCCACGAAAACTTGAAGTAGTGTAACTACAATAGCACTGCAAAATGTTTTCGCACAATACAACCGAATATAGTGAAATGTAAATTTGTTACCCCGGCGACAGTGTTGGCAAATTTCTGCGGCTGAATACTCTTATATTTGAGCAAAATGCTCAACGGTATTTTCAGCATGTACTTCATCGACTGGCACCATATTTCGTCCGTATTACATAGCAATGTTGTCAAAAAATTCCCATGTAACTTCCACGAAATGGAGCTGGCAAGGTAAGACTACTTTAGCCAACCAGCTTAATAAACTGAAGACGAGTCGCGGATTCATAAAGCAACAATCCTAAAAAACTATCGGTTGGTTTAGTGGCACTTCTATGAGGTAAGTTAAAGGATTTGTTAAGCAATAAATTGTCTGAAAGTTAACTGAACGCTTATTTGTAGCCCCCTGGACAAAAGAGGTTCTACCAGCAGAGAGCTTATTGCCAAACAACAGAATCTGAACTCCTCGAGTGGATGAACGTTTCTACATAATCGAGTGGTACATTAGTATGCTGGGATCCGCTCTATTCAAACTGATGCATATTCACACTTTGAATGTCGTGTTTGTTGTTATGTAGAGCACTAACTCCCAGTAGAAATACTCCGTTTATTAATTTGGCACTTTGGAACACTGAAATAAACCGCTTTTATAAAATCTTGTCAAAAGTAAAGCATCGAAATGTGGCGGGAACTGTTTTGAGGATGGTTAGCTAAGGGACTGCGTACTTGTTTGACATCAGCTCAGTAATGGGAGCACTATAACGAAATAGTCACTAGTCTGTGATGTAAAGTTCGTGTCACATGTTGAGCCTGTAAACAAATATTTCCACTTTACACCCACACCCTTCCTGGTCATGAGCTTAGAATATGGGTTCACATATCAGCCGCTGTTTTTGACCTGCTTTTTATGGTAAACCAAGCCTCAAAAACTGGTTGGTAACTTATGCATCTAGGACGTGTTTAAGCAAGAGAGATTGTACGGATTTTTGTAGAAGCATCAGAGCCGGTACATCAAAATTTTCATGCCGACAAACTACCCCTCCATTACTCTGAACATGTGTACAGAGTGCGAACATGGCCCAGTATTTCGGTTTAAGTTCATTAGAGATCGATGCTTGTTCCCAGTGACTCGGACCTATTGGCGTCGACCACACTATCGCACTAGGTACTTCCAACCCTATACAGTTGGCTGGTTTAGTGGTCATTTTTTATTGAGTTCTTTTTACGAACTGGCTGTGTAATTAACGTGCAACCAAGTGTGGCGTTAGGTTCGGACGAGATATACAGTAAATCTTCAGATATGTAGCCTAAGTAGGATAACTGTATGAGTTCACTGACTGTCTTCTCCATCGGGCTAAGTTGGCTGCAATATGCATTCAGCGGAGGTTACTGACCAAGCGGTACTTTCTAGATCGCATTGGATGTGGCCAATTCTACTCGGTTAGCAATAGCTCGCCACATTTCTTTCTGGTGACAAGCTTTCAAATCACCGAGCTTTTCGCGCACAACTAAGGAGCAAATACTAAAGTTAGGTTCCGGGGGCAAGCGTTTTCAAAATACTTGTTAGTTCTGAAGCCCTAACAACCAGCGACTCTTCCGACCGGTCGTTTGTCTTTTGCTATGCTACGAATTGGAACAGTTTGCTCGGTAGGTTCGTTTAAGGTAAGTGGTCGTCAAAATTTCCCAGCTTGAGGACCACAAGCATGAATTCTCAATCTCAACTCTACCGCTAGTGGAGTGAAGCAGTTGTACAGCACATATGGTGAAGAATCTTGCCTGCTGGTACCCTATCAGTCTGGCGTTAAAGTAAGCCTTTGACCGTAAATACAAATCGACAAACTCCGAAATCTCTTGAGCGGCAAGATAGGTGTATTTTACCAGCGTACAGTCTAGCTCAAAAGTAAAACATTTGCGTAAAGCGCAACTCAGAATGACGATATATCCACGGAAGAAGTGTAATCGTGGTATTGGCAGCAACTGGGGCCAAGCAATTTGTAGTGACGGACTTTTTCATAGAGGATGCAGTTGTGACAGAACTGTAAACAAGGTGCCACCATCTGTACAAAGAACATGGGTGGACCGATAAATATTCTGCAATTCTGTAAGGCAGGAGAATAGCCTACATCAATAAAAATGGTTTAATAAATCAAATAAACCCGGTCTATAGGACAGTGAATCTGATGTTGATTCTTTTACCGAAAACAGAAATATATAACACTTTTAATACGTCGTTCCGCGACTAACGTTAGTCGATCCGATGGTCATCTAAGTCTGTTTAGTGAAAACATTTTAATTCCATGAGACGCAGTTACCATGACGGGACTGGTACGCAGCAAGCTCAAATGCCTTTAAGGCCTACGCATGCAGAGAATATCAAATTTACATTAGACCATGAAACTACACTGTGCTAAAGTGGAAAATATTTCGTCGTGATACTAGGAGAACTATTATCCGTTCCCTGTTAACCTCATCATTTAATCCACTGTAGTTTTTCTGAAATTCTCCTATGCGTAGAATTCATTCACTAGTAAGGAGACATAACTATCTAAAATTTAACCGTTACACTTTACAGTTTATGGTTAGCTGTCGGGCACGGTTCTGGAGGCGTGCTTGGAATGACTTGCATGAAACGCTCGATGTCAGTGACTGTGACCTCATACCAATTTCGCACACATGGTCAGCTGGCATCGAAAATACCAGTCCTCTCAAGGAGCTGGGGGAATCCACTATGTACTGCCTTGAGTCGATTGCCCGGCGTTTGGTGGAACTGTTCGCAGAACAACAGAATCTTGGCCAGCCGTATGAAATAGTGTCAATCGAAAACGTTGTCGAATACCTCGTCCCCGGTAAACGACTAACCTTTGATCTGTATATGAAGCCTGCTTCGATGACTCAGAAATGTTCATTCAAGGACGCACGAAAGTGTGGTGTAAAAAAGGTGAGTTTTTATGAGAGACAAAATCCCACTTGACATAGCAACACACTATGTGAACTAAATTTACTGAACTACATTAGAACTGAACACAACGACTTAACTCTCCACTTCCATTGGTGTCCTTGGATTTCCAAGTGTATCGTTCGTTTTACAGTGACCGTTTCTACAACAGTTGCCGAGACATCTTTTTTGTTACCTTTGCAAATCTACTGCAGTAAGAAGCACTGAGCAAACGACAGATTGAGCGACAATAACAACAGTAGGATTAAGACAAACGATTAGACACCCAATTCAGTACTTTCTTTCATGAGATGATTTTATGATGTAAGAATTTAGTGGCATGGCTTAAGCTAATACTACCCACAATTTCTTTGGTATGAACGCAGCCTGAAAACGTAAGCCGTCGCCAACTTTGCGCACTTGCTGTTTCCCACCGCGATCCCCGCGGTATAACTTTTGAAGACAATGTTGTGAGAGCCCTTGGTTTGTTCAGATATGCTAGTTACCCTTGCATGTGAGCTCAAAACCAGTAGACAAAATTCGCAAACGTGAGAATGATACGAAAAAGTCGTGTATCCTCCCCGGTTTGAACCACTTAATACCTGAGGCATTATCACATGATGGAAGAAATCGTAACCTAGCCATTTCAGTAGGTGGACGAAAAATAATTACAGAGAAAATCCAAACCTTAACAGTTATCTTGACGGAAGTCTGGTACAAGTGAACATGTGCAGGCTATAAATACATGCGCTGTATTTTTCCCAACACGAAAGATCGTGTGAAATCAAGTATACGAGGAAATGACGTTCACTGATGATAAGATGTACAGCCTGTAAAACTCAAGTCTCCTTATTGGAGAAAGTGATCATCCAGGGAGTGAGATTCCCCGAGCAAACCGAGAAAATTGGGAATGATTCCACATAAAACACTGGGATTAATTCCTCTCACCTTTCCGTGAAACGCATGCAAGCCTACAGTGGCACAGATCGATCCGTAAGAAAAACCAATGCAGAACACGTGAAATGTGATACAATTGAAGCGGGCCCTTTAATGCAGTTGGCGGGTCGAAATGAAGACCATGAAAATATGTTGGATTGTGGGGGGGTTGCATTTTTTATCAGGATTATATAAATTTCTCTGTTAGTTTTGGAAAAAAATAAGGGCATACTTAACGTTTAAACGTGTTCATTTTGCTAACCGTTTTGGCAAAGTCAGTGCCATATCAAACTCTCCTGGAAAGTGAAGAAATTTGTAAATTAGTTGAGCCCATCCATCGACGTTTCGAAGATTATACTTTGAACTGAAACACCAGAAGCCAGGAAGAGCTAACCGCCCCAGTGGCGTTTAGGGTTCTGTTTTTTATCTGTGTTTATTATTACCAGAATAAATGAGTCGAATGAACCTGCCAAAAGGCTCATTTCTGATTCTGTACGCGTTCCCGATAGCTATTGATGATGACCATCATGGAGTGAAGAAAACCTGCTGGATAATGAAGCGAACTTACAGAATATCCATGCCCTGCGCGTTAATCTGGGACCAGATTTCTTAGATCACCGGGTATGTCAACGGAAGCAGGGAGCAACGACATGCTTGACGGTTCGAATATGACATTAGATGTGTGTTCAGTTAATTTGAGGTTTCTTTTCAAGATATGTCTTGTTCAGTGAGCTTTTGTACAGCCTCAGCAATGACGACAAGGAACTAATCAGTTCATACACGTTTGCTATAAAGGAGATTGTTGGTAGCTCGGGTAGCATAGATGGTTGTTGGTTTGTTCGCTGAGCTGGGTAATTTGATTGCAAACGTTTCATCACCAATCGAGGTGACATCATCAGTACGTTCTAGAGCGTAGCGATTGGTCGTTGGTTGACCCATCGCACGGAAGGCTTACTCTGTCTGTTTGATGCGACACCCTCTGGATCTTGTTTGTTATCGGTTTAAGGCATATTCCTACCTCAAGAACTTGGTCGAAGTTTGATGACAAACAATCTCCCTCACCTAGAACCCAGTCAGGTTATCTCTAGAGCCCTTTGATGACTTGTCCATAGATTTTGAGCAGGAACACTAAGGAGCTCCAAGTCGGGACATGGATTTTCCTAAGGTTTTACTACATTTGGAGACACCAATGGTAATTTTCAGTAGAATTTTACTTCTGTGACATCAGGATGGTTGAATTTGGTTGTGACATGCTTTTTTCCCTCATGGATTTTAAAGCTTCTTCCAACCGTCTACTATTCTAATCTGTTTGTTACGATTACCCCTCTGTTAACCTAACCAACCTCAGGAATTCTCCAAGTGTCTAGCAAGCTATTGGTGGAAAGACTGGAAGGAACAGGAGACCTTAGAACTATTTAATTGCACCACTGTATCGTCCCAAGCAGGAGTACGCAGCCTGATAAAAGGTGTCTCTGCAGTGGATGACCCGGAATTGGAAGAAATGGGCTCAAAGGTCGTTGGGATTTACAACGAGAAAATGTCAAAATTCTATATTTTTGGAAAGGAGGCGATCGACAATATCACACAAAAGGTAAACGTTCTACTTGAGCACATCTACACACTTTCCTGTTCTAGACAGATGCAGGTAAACTGACCAGGTTCAAAATTGTCCTCAAACCAACTGGATGTAAATTTAGCCATGGAGATCGACACTGTGAACCAAAACTATCCAAGGTTCGTGCACATTTCTATTTTACGCTAGGTTGAATGCATAATAGCTCATTTGATGCCACTGTTTGCTTTATCTTTCCAGCTCGAAAAGTTGGTACATACTTTTCATTTTACCGTAGCTTTGTAAGTCTCAAGTGAACATATCGTGGCGTTGGTTTACTTACGATGTGGTAGTTCACAACTAATCTGTTAGCTTCACAGCTGTTCACTCCTAAATACTGCGTAAGTACAGGCATCTACGGAGTACTTGTAGAAAAGTTCAGATATCAGTGGACCTTAGACAGCGACAATACAAACATTTCACTTCAGGGTGCTGCAAATGTTACTTCACCGCGGGTGCCACTGGTGGATTTCGTTGGTCTTTGTGGGCGTGTGAGTTTTGCGATAATTTAGTTGGGGGAAGGTGGGTGAGGTTAAAAGAAATTCAGATGATGACTACTCCTCCTTGTAATAACCGCACACCAACACGTGTCAGGTCGACTGATCCAAAACTGTTCTCCACACGCCATGATTTTAACACCTCTCTTCCCCGAATCACACCTTAGGAAACCATTTTACCCATATTGATAATTCACACCTCTTTCAATTCGATTTCACGTCCTGAATTCTCTTGCCCACCCCATAATCATAACGACAATATTAGGTAGTCAATTAGGACCTCACACGAGTTCTAATAGTTCTGTTCATTTTTCTATGTTTGCTTCAATACGGTGTTTGATTTAAAGCCCGAGTATTGTAAAGAATTCTGCAGAAATTCATTTTTTGCTTGTTAAGGAATTTCTCACACACATTTCAAGAACCACCTTTTGGCTAACCGTCGCTTCTGATGGCGACAAACATACTCAGTACCTTAATGTGTGTAAAACACAATGTTCCATTTTCGTGCGCGTTGCTTCCTAACATATATATCATAAAAACTTCTACTGTTACCGTTGTGTCCGTTGTGTCATCACAAATCAACAGAAGTTTTGATTTATTCAGCTGTTCCTCATTATTTTCTATGAAATTGACTTACGCTTACAAGCCTTGAGTAAAATTGTTATTAAAATGTATTGGTCAGTAGTCATGCAATCGTCAATTTGCACTACAGAATGGATGCTGATTCTTGTTAGTGTGGATGAGTGTCTTGACATCGTAACTGCTCTCGACGGAAGAATTTTGATTTGCTCAATTTGCAAACGGCGTAGATTTTGAGCGATCGCGCGTAGAACAACAGAGACCCCAAAAAGCAAAGGCAAGTTCATTTTTAGCTTCTGACCTAAAGACTGCAGTCCAGCATGTTTGGATCACTGAACACCCTAATTATTTGTGAAATCGGCTTACTAAGTTCTCAGCATTTTCATTTTTTTCCAATCAACTTTGTCTTTTTTGGACACTGCAATTCACCTGATTTGCAAGGAGAAAAACCTAGAAAAACCAGAACAACTGTGTGCGTCAGCGTACACATTCGATAGGTTTTGCCATCACTAGCTGTTCAAAGAAAGGTACAATTCAATAATACCGGCAGACATATTTTCCAGCATCTTTTTTACGTGCATGACTTTCTTATTTCCACAGTCTCTTGGAAGCTGTGGCCACATCGTTCAACAACAAATAACTATTAAGGTGCTGTAGGCGGTGACCTTTGACGATCGCCTTGTGTTCCTGATCGACAGACAAAATTGGTAGACTTTGTATTCTGACTCACCTTTTAGATTAGGGCCATAATATGGGTAGCCTAACAATTACTTCTCGATTCTGAGAAAGTGGAATTTGTACACCATTTGTCTTTTCAGCCGACCATCCTCTGAGTTTCATTCAGAATGCAGCATACGGATGCAGCAGCATAGTGGAACTAGTGTAACTTTGATTGTACACAGTGAAAATACTAGGAGCTTGGAGTGAGTGGGAGGATGTAAATTAGAATCAATCACGTAACATTTTTTCACAGATGTAACACAATTTTCGTTTGGTCACTGAACACACTTTGACAGCCCACGAAAGGTTTTGCCCTTCCTGTGGCTCAACATGTAGGTGCCTTCCACAAGTTTCTCTCCAACATACGTTCCACTTGAACCGAAATTACACGATAGCAGTTAAATGCGCTCACTTGCACGCTAGTTTGGTTTTCACGGAAAACTCAACTAAATCCTATCTGAATCTCTCTCGTTGATGATGGTATTCTACAACCTGTGCTGCCTGTGCTGCATCAGGCCGCCTCACTCTTCAGAGGTCACACATTGCTCATAAGGTTAGTGAAAACTTCTTGAAAGCCGACAGCCGTTTCCGCTTTATTATTTTGCAAATGGTTACGAAAACTGTGACCTATGCGGTCCCTCTTCCGTCAATTTGCGCTATAGAATGGATGCTGATTCTTGTTGGTGTGGGTGAGTGTCTTGACATCCTTACTGCTCCCGACCGAATTAGTTTGATTTGCTCAAATTGCAAACGGCATAGATCTTAAGTGATCGCGCGTACAACAACGAAGACCCCAAAAAGCAAAGGCAAGTTCATTGTTAGCTTCTGACCTAAAGACTGCAGTCCAGCATCTTTGGATCACCCTAATTATTTACACGTACCAGTGAAAGTAAGAAATCGGTTTACTGATTTCCCGGAATTTTTATTATTTTTTTCCTCATCATTTTTTTCTTCTTCGGACCCTGCAATTCGCCTGATTTGCAAGGAGGAAACCTGGAAGTAAACAGAAAGACTGTGTGCGGCAGCGTACGCATCTGACAGGTTTTACAGTCACTAGCTGCTCAGAGGAAAGGTACAATTCAATAATACCGGTAGACATATTTTCTAGTATCCTTTTCACTTGCACGATTTTCTTATTTTCACAGTCTCTTGGAAGCTGTGGCCACATCGTTCAACAACAAATAACTATAAAGCTGCTGTAGGCGTTAGTGGTTGGCGGTAACCTCTGATGGTCGTATTGTGTTCTCAGCCTGCAAACAAAATTGTTGCACTTTGTATTCGGACGGGTCCTTTAGATTAGGGTCATAATTCGAGTAACCTAGCAATCACTTCTCCATTTCAAGACACAGTGAAGTTTGTGCACCAATTATCCTTTCAGCCGACTAACCCCTGAGTTTCATTCAGAAATCCTACGGATGCAGCAGTGTAGTAGAAATAGTGTGCCCTTGGTTGTTATGATTGTGACAAGGTCAACGCTCGTGTAGCTCTTGAACACAGTGAAAATACTAGGAGCTTGGAGTGAGTGTGAGGATGTAAATTGGAATCAATCATGTAACATGTTTTCACAGATGTAACAAAATTTTCGTTTGGTTACTCAACGCACTTTGACAGCCCACGAAAGGTTTCGTCCTTCCTGTGGCTCAACATGTAGGCGCCTTCCCCAAGTTTCTCTCCAACATATGTTCCACTTGAACCGAAATTACACGATAGTAGTTAAATGCACTCACTTGCACGCTAGTTTGGTTGTCACGGAAAACTCAACTAAATCCTATATGAATCTCTCTCGTTGATGATGGTATTCTACAACCTGTGCTGCCTGTGCTGCATCAGGCCGCCTCACTCTTCAGAGGTCACACATTGCTCATAAGGTTAGTGAAAACTTCTTGAAAGCCGACAGCCGTTTCCGCTTTATTATTTTGCAAATGGTTACGAAAACTGTGACCTATGCGGTCCCTCTTTTATCGAAGCTTAGAAGGGATAGGACTTTGAGAAAATTTCATTACTGATACTGGAACTCACAGTAAAATATTTCATATCTGCCTTATTTAATTTATGAGATTTATTATATCTTGCTGTCAGCTATGATAAATATATTCAAATGCTGTAAACGTGTTTGTAACTGTCATTTTTAGTTAAGGGTTAGTTGTTCAGTCACCGTCTTGCAGCGTCCATGGATGGAAGATGGTGAGGTTTCACTGCGAAACTGTCACGAATATTTGTTGGAGCAGTCTGGTCTAGATTTGCACCCACTCACTGAGGAGGAAGCAGACAGCGACATATTTCGGGATGCTATTCAAGAACTAGTGAGTATGTATCGTTGGCGCGTTCCGATTGGATATGCCCTGGATACGTATGAAAACGCTAAAATTCGCCGGAATGAAACGGATCGGACAGTCACCCTCACAATCACATTAGAACCAGCCGGTTGTATTTATTATCGACCAAATTCAAATGATCCGGCCTGCCTTGACTGGAAATATCAGGTAGGATTTATTTCAGCGAACCTTGTTGCTACACTACTGCCTCGTTATTATAAGGTGTCTCACCAAAATACTCCAAAGAAAAGAAAAGTAGTTTTGGCGCGTACCCGTAAGAATAATGGTAGTCCGTAACAATGTTGAAGTGGAAGGATTGATCACAAACATAAAAATGCGAGATAGAGGACATTATTGAACAGGAAACTACTCAAGACGAAGGTGCACCATAGATTTATTTGTAAGTCAGCTGAAGTCATCCGCGAAGTGTCTTAGGAAACCGAATTAAGTGTTTCGAGATGTCAGAAAGCGCCACGAAACGTCGACCTCGTTTGACGCCGCATCATTACACCACCGGTAATATAAAGCCTAGATGGCGCCGTAGTTGGTCTGGAGGATTCGCTTTTGGTTGGCCGGCACACGATGAGCTTACTGATGACAACATCGATGAACGGATTTCCGTGGATGTGCGAATGTCCCGGATGCATAGAGGTCCAGAAGCGTCAGGGTTTGCTCCGATGTAATGATGCCAGATTGTAAACGTGGGGCAGAGGTAAAAAGGTCAACACCAGCATCTGAACTGGAGCACTTGGATTCCAAAGTGTAATTCAAGGCTCCTGTAATCCATTTGGCACACGGTTCAAAATTAAACATACTGAGAGCTGTTTGACCGATGATTGGTCTGTGCCAACATATGAGGATTAATCCAGGTGGGCCTGCCAATGAAGCACACGTAACCTGTTTTGTCATAGAGGAAAGTACTCACAAGTTTTATACGTAATGCGTTACTCCTAAGGTTGTTGAAAACCGTTTGGCAGTCCACGACCGGTTACAGTCTTCTTGGTGCTCATCAGGTAGGCGCAGTTCCCGAGTTTCCATCAAACTTATGTCCTACTTGAAAGCGAATTGGACAGATTTCGACAAATATACATATTTGTATATCGATTCGGTTTTCACGAAAGACTTGCTGACTCGTTTACGAGTATTTCCCTGTATGTGAACTATACTGCGATATATCGAATATTTTGCACACCGAAACGTAAATCAGCCTTTGTTCAACCTATTTGTACACGAATAAACGAGATAATCAGCTGAGTATTCCGTGAAAACCCAGTTGACATTCAGTTGAGCATATCTGATATTTGATGACCAGCCGACCGGGAGAATATTGTTCCAGTCTCGAAAACAACGCGGTTGGCGTATTACAAGAATGACATAACTCGATTGTTACTGACGTTATCATCGGCGCGCACCGCAATTCCTTGCTTTGTGGCGTGCGCGTGTCGCCGGTGATAATTCAGGTCAACAGTCAACGGAAGCAGACGGCAACAATCGGCACAGCCCAATCTGTTGGTAGCGATTATCCTGCCAGTTTCATTCAGGCGAATTCTGTGGTAGACTTCCAAGCAGCTTTGGATTGGCAGCACTCACCGCAGTGCTTTCAAGTTGGCCCCAAGATCCCTCTGTGTACTGGGTGGAACTGATTGGGGGGTGTTTTTTTGATCATGCTGTTCACTGCTGAAAGTAAACAGCGACTTAAAACCAAACTGGGTGGTCGGTCCTGTCTGCCGAACGCGTAGCGCACGCACACTGATATCCTGGCCACCCAGTGGGCACTACGACGAAGTGGTTCAGCTACCATCCTTGATGAAGCTTCACTAGTTGATACCGGAAACGGTTGTTTCGTCTAATTAATAAAATGATTTAACCTGATTGTGATTTAGTGTATATTTCTGGCCAGTAGATTCGGTTTTTCAAACGAGTCCAAGAATAAGCCTGTTTCAAGAAGAACCACTAACGAATGGGAATCAATTTTGTACAGGTCTGTAAAGTACAAATTTCGAGGGAGTACGTCAAAAAACCTTGAATTTAGGTAGTATCCCACATCAGCTGCAGAAATTGGTGACTACTATGGCGAAAGGTTGGCCGAGTGCACCGTTATTGCAGACTTTAGGTGCAGGTATGACCCAGCGTTTTTCGGTTGAAACATGCATCCAGGCGCACTTTTATTCCCCGACATAACAGTGGTTTGTGTCGCTGTTTAGATTTTGAGTAGCCATTCACCAACACTAATCGTCCAGGACCAACCATGGAATAGGTGACCCGGCTGACTTGTAAAGTAATCATTAACTTGTACAGAAGAGTCGCTTCTTCAATCTATACGTTTCGGTGCACGCCTGTCATAGCATCAATTCTTCAGGTTCGAGTGCCCATACCACATTCCTGAAAGAAATTCTCTTCGCACCAAGGTTACCCAGTCGATTCCGTGATAATGGTGACCACCAAATGTGGGGTAGAATTCCCGCAAGGTTTGTAAAAGGTCGTTATTTAGCCTACTGCGCAGTCATATCGGTATGATGCAGCCAGAAATGAATTATAGAGTCAGCCATCAGAGTACTAGCTGTTGATTCTGCACTAGTCACAAAATGAACTTTGAGCTGTTCGTCACTGAACGATTAAAACCGAGAATTGGACAACGTGGAATGTTGTGACTCGGACAGACTCTGTCACATAAACGGATACACGTTCTCAAGCTCGGACATCAGAAAAATAGTATAACATGTTTGGCATTTCTTCTCAGACTTAAGTCTAAAGCATGCAAACCTGAAGCGCCAAAATAATGACCAGTAAGTTTGGAAGTTTGTATTCTCCGCCCTTTTGATTAGCTGATTCAGCTGGATCCGCTAAGCAAGTCTGAACTCAGCAAGCAACGACGCATGAAATTGTTTCTTTTTCAACGGAAAACTAACTCGAATGTTTGTGAAAGATGAACACAGATTATCAGTAAAGTAAATTGAAAATAAAGCGATAAATAGTATGTTCATACGTCTTACGTTCATGTTACACAGGACAAGGTCAAGTGTGACGCCGAAATCATACAACAATTTCGGGCTGGCGAGAAACGAACACTGAGGTTAACGGGATGCAATCCAATAAGAGAACCGATGAAAAAACGAGCCCTGGAGCCTGAAGAGTATAAAAGAGACACGATTATCTATGCAATGAAGGAAGCGTGGAGACAGTTCCATGAGAACCTCAAAGAACAAAACTATCTGTACAACGTGGTGGATGTAAGGAATGGTACAATTGAAGTGAGTGGTTTTGTGTTTCACTAAAACTGTCGATCGTAATATGCAGATAGATGACCACCCTCGGATAACATTTACCCTAACGTTTGAACAAACGGCATGCATTCGAGGAGTGGATGAATACAAGTTCGAAGGTGTTCGAGCCTCACTTTGTTATGAAACAATTCCAAAGGTTAGTAACTGCTGAACTTTTGTTCCCTATGTGATTATTTTTGTTCGAAAACAATTAACTCATCAATGGCGATGTTGATGGCGGAAAGCAAACTTAGCGCACTCGAAATGGGTAGAGTTGGCTCTGCCACATCAGAGTAAATCGAGATTCTAACATTATCACTGAATATATGTCCTGTCCTGGGCGCACGCCGGGGCAGAAGAAAATCGTGTGGTAGACATGCAGCCGGGTAAACGAGCTATCACAAAACGGACAAATAGACGTCGTTTACGGAAAGGTGACAAATTTGTCAGGGTCAACTCAGCAGAGGTCACTTTAGTGCTAATTTATCACGTATCATCGCACCATTGTGAGATGCTCTGCACCTGACCAATTCACTTCAAAACGAATTTATTGCAGACCCGTTTATTTCGGAACCATTAAGATGTAGGAAACGCTATGTGAAACAAGAAGGAACGCGCTTATCCGCTCGTGTTCGGTCGTCTTTGTAATGTAGGTTGATTTGTACATTATCTACACTACGCCATACACATTATTTAATAACTCGCAAGCATAACGAATTGAGAGTGTCGAGGGTTGCTAGCCGATTAAGCACTAAATGTGTGGGACTACACACTGACTGATTCATATTGTATTGAACCAGTATTTTGAATCGTATACCATTAACGTTTCGTTCTGGCAAAATAACATTTCCGTTACCTGTACGTTGATGTGCTGACAGGCTCACCTAACACGAAATGGTCGGGATAAAAACGCGTAAACCTAAACGAATTTGACGTGACGGTGGTAGACCTGTCGTAAGTTGCTGCGGCTCATGATGGATTGCACGACGACAAATTTGGCCTACAAATAGTATACTACAATTGATCGACTATGATGAGACAGTGTACTACTCGATGGAATGAGTTGTGAGCTCCGTCGCAGAAAATTGTTGGCCTGATCACCGCGAATAGAGAGAGTTTTGGTTTCCATTCGAATATCAATCATAAACCGTTTCAAGTTTTGGCGAATTTTTTGGAGATATCAGCAGCTTGGTAAATCAGCCGATGAGTAGCCCGTCCCCCTATTATGGGACAAACCGCGTATTGATACAGGGAATCAACATCATTATCAACCCGACCAGGCGGATCATTGCGAGGTACATTCGGCCCAGAAAAAGGGCAACAGTGTGTTTGGATGAGCGCAACGGCTCGACCAAAATGAGGCGTTGCAAAGTAGTTGTAGGTCGTTTAGTCTCGGATCTAAATCGTTGTGCCTAGAAATGATGAACAGTGGGATTAAATAGTAAACATAATTTCTTTACGGTCATTATCATCACTGACAACGCATACCGGTGTTTAACTATCCTAAGCAGCGTTTGGCGGTCCGCCAGAGTTGGTGAAGCATCCTGGATGGGGAAACCTACAGATTATTTATCGGTGCTAATGCCATGAATTTCAATTTACGGCACATTTGTACATGAGAATGGATCTGCAGTCTGGGCACACATCTGCCCAAAATCCTTGATTGCCTGGTTTATTGATTGCTTAGAAAGTTGAAAAAATGCCGTATTTTTGCGGTTGTTTGTTGCTTTTAGACATTTGGTTGCTTGGTGTTCAAAGCATCCACGAAACATTTGGTTTTCCCAAAATGAATCTTGTGGAAGAGTTTTCCTGTAACAATGTCTGCAGTCTTTTCAGGGTTCGCAGACAATAGGTCGGAGAAGTTGGGGATACCATGCCTCAGATCCTGTTTACCAAAGGCCAACCTTTTAAAAATTTGCCCAATACTGTATTTATGCATGAACGTGACTTGAAAGCCGAAAGCAAGTCTTTTAGAATGTGTATACCCAGAATATGTTAAGTTGCAAACGCACCTGGCAAATAAGGTCACTATTTGTCACTCGCCCTACGTGTTCACCAGCCTGATTATAAGATTGTAAGTGATGTGAGGTACACTATTTTAAAATTTGCAGGGTTTGTGATTTCCCCTGATAAACGTTCCAAGAGTGTTTATTTGTCCCGTAGGTCTTACTCATAAAAATTATTTACAAAGCATATATGGTAGATGTGGTTTGCAAGAGTGCGTTAGAATCTATAAACAAACCACAAAAATAACATAGTTTCTTGCTTCTTGTACCTCACCGTTAGTACATGGGCTTTCAGAGACCCTTTCTTGAGTTAATGGCCACAGTTGGTGGCCACATTCAACACAGCTTATCCACTGATGTGCTCAGCAGAATCTCAGCCATTCTGTCATGCCATGTTTTCCCAGATGTCCACCAAAAACCCCTTATTGCGCGAAACATCCACCAAGATTGCCAGTTTTAAGGATAAGCCTAATTGCATGCTCAAATTTATGATGTCGGCATAGCCCAGAGTACGGCCGGCTGATTTGGGTAGATATGAGTTCAAATGAGGTTCAAATGGTTTACTTCCGAGCGCGGTACACAAACGACAAGGATACAAGGGAAGCAAGTAAGCTCAAAACCCATAACACAGTGTCCCAATCGCTCTGGTCGACCTGTATTGCCTTAATTCGGCTGAATAATACTCTGGCGTCAGTCACGAATTGTGTAGGTTAACCGAGCAGCTGTTCCAGACAGGACAAAACACGAGGGCACATTTTGGCTGGGTCAAATGATGCCACGTACATTGTGAAACCTATCAGTTAACTTTGCCTTGCTGAACTTTAGTCACAAAAGTAACAAATATACATCCATTGGCATGTAAGCATGAAGCAAAAAGTGAAGATACTGGGCACATACGGATGCCGTCAGCGAAAATGGTCGAATAATTTTCTTAGCTTGGTTGGTTGTGACGTTGTGGATTACGCACTTATTCTTCAGCTACGCCCATTTGAACAACAATTTGGTTTTCTTGAGCGACTCAACTGAATCCCAGCTGAAACTCTCGTTTTTGGCATCCTTGAACTTAATGAGCTGCATGAAAGCAACCTCATGTTGCAGTTGGACTAATGTTTCTCATATCACGGTACATTTTCTTGAAATAAACTATTCAAGCTTGCTGAAAATTCATCGACAGCCAGTAACGGGTTTTGCCCTTCTTAGAGCTCATCAGGTTGGCAAACTCCCGCCAACCTTATGTTCTACTTGAACTCAGATTGGACACATTTCGACAAATAGTCTATTTTCTTACCAGTTCGATTTCTCTGGTGAACTTTGACCCTTACGTTACTGCATAGAATTCGTTGAGGTGATGATGATAACATGATAACATGATGAATGACCTCAACAAGCTGGTTTTGCCTGCTCAGTAGAATGACCCTTTCGCTAAAAGGGAAGAAGGAGTAAACAGATTGTGTTACTAATAAAACTTCCATCTTTTCGACTTGGTCCCTCACATTAGTTATGCAACCTCAACCTTACAGTTCTTCCATTGACACCGTAACACTTGTGTCATAAGGCTAATGCAGGTATGCTTGAGTACAGCCCAAACGCCTCAACACACTGTCGCCGTTCTACTCATAACTCAGCTAACCAAATGAGTCATAAACCAGGTAATTTATCTTCACACGTGATTTACTTTGCCATCTCCTTCTGATGTGTATGCCGCAGATGTTCGAACGAATTTTTTGAACGGTAATATCTGCTCGTTATAGACTGAGGAAGGTTCCTATTTGCACTGAATAGCCGAAAAAAAATAAAGTTAGGAGACGATACTTTTCGCCTTGCAACAGCTTTGGAGAGAAGATATATATATATATATATGCGATTTCAAAGGTTACTCAGATGGGCTCCTGGTCACGTACACAACCGAAACCTTACTTAAGGTTTGAATCCAGCATAATAGATCTCAACGAAACAAAACACTGAGTTCCCGTGCATTGTCGGTTCCTTCCATGTCTGAATTACAGTAACTAGGTACTGTTGTGCACACAGAAAACCGTACAGGTGGCCTTGCGATTGTCGCGGATTTATTAAAACTGTCACCCGGTTTGGTCGTTGTGCAGTGCACTGTGATTCAATTGCTCTTGTCTGCAATGCCTTGTTTTATTTTTGTTTTGCTGTTTCTAACGATGGGGGATGTCATAAAACCAACACTAGGGGAAATCACGCGATTTGTTTTGCTTGACCTGGCTGAGGCAACGGTCAATCCTAAAGTTTTCCATTCCTCTAGGTTTTTCACTTGGAAATTGGGAAGAATCTACCATACTTTTAGTCACCTGAGTTTTGATCGGTAATTCCTGAAATTTCTTTCAATCGATTTGATAATAAAACAGTTAAAGCTCATTTCTTAATAATTCAAGACACCTGAGTTCGCAAATGACTGCTAATCCACAACTACGGTCATCTTCATAATTATATGGGAATACGTTACTGTCCTGTCATAAATTCCCATCTGGTATTTTCCCATAAGTTTAGCATGGAGTCTTCTGAATTGATCTTTGACTTTCTAACACGAAAAGGTACTGGCGAACGCGCTTAGAGCTAGTTCATAGGATTTCTACGACATAATATGTATCGCAAGCTTTAGTTGCAGCGCACCTCCCTTCTGGCTGCAAATGTCTCATAACGCGTGTGGATGTGAAAACCCCCTTCTGAAACTAGTGAACTGCGAGTGGAGCAAATCCCACGCTGGACATGTGTTATGTCTGCTGATTCGCTAACTGCTGTATCTGATTGCTGACCCGCTCCAGTGCCTAGTGCCGGAAAAAGACTCACGGAAGGGAACACGACAACTATATTCCGAACAAGCGAGAGTGTGGCGTGAGTACGTGCAAGTGCCAGAATACAACTCAAGCTAGTCATTGGTGGGACACTGTCTAACTTGGTCCAATGCTGACGCACGCAGTCTGGTCTTGGTATAGGCTGCGACTCGCTGCATACTGCGGGGGCGTTGTCTGACCTTGAGCAACGCTGACTCGCGCTGTCTGGGTTTGATAGAAAGCTGTGAGGCGCTGTATATTGAGGGGGCGTTGTCTGTCTGGTCAACATCTACAGAGCTGAGGGTCTCAGTAGATGTCGGGCATTCAGTAGTTGTTTTTCAGGAATCTGACCTTCCTGATAACATGTCGATTATGCCTATCATGACTGCTACGAGTAAATTTGCCATAATTTATTCACATATGTCACAGTTGTATGTTTTTCACTTTCCATTACCTTTTCCGTCAAACGCACAGTCACGTCTGGCGAATTAACATCATCTCATTCGGCTTGAAAGCTTCGAAAAAAACCAAAAAACATGGAAATCATTGCATACGATTAACAGTCTATAATGTGCATCGCAAAAAAGTGTTGAAACTAAAGACGTTATTGCGAATTATGAAACGACGTTTGCCTGTCCTCTTCGTCGCTTTTGTTTTTACCCTAGCAGCAAATACAACAAATGGGCCAAGTGACCACTTGTCTGCAGAAATGCACAAAGACAGAAAAGGCGAAAAACTACCGTTATTCGTCTAACGGTGTTTACGAAACCTGCATTTGTGTGTCGTGCCAGAAAAGAGTGTTCATCCTTCAGAGTCTCCTTTATTTCTGTATCAAGATACGCCTGAATGGATTAGACGTAACATGGTTTCCAAGGATTATGGGACGTTCGGCTTAAAAAAGTGCTCATCCACGCCGCATTACAGATAGCAATCCAAGTTATCTTCAGAGTCGACCTTATGTGTGTGGCTGGAGAGTTGTCTAACACAACTTTTTCAGATCGTCTTTGATTTTGGTTTTGTTTTGGCTACGGTTTCCGAAGCTAGGTTGTGTTGACAGTTGTGGTTATTTCTTCAGAGCAACTGAAAAAGCGGTTGCTAAAGGAGGCGAGTTAGCTATTGAATCCTCAAGCAACCCACCGCCAAACTGGTTCAAGAGTCATCCAATAAGCCCACTTGGTGGACTATCGGATAAGAGACCAAACACATAATGCCAGATGATTTTAGTTTTTGAGAACGTAGGCGCCGAGGGAAGTAGTGAAACCAATCGAGTACAAATCTAGTATTTTGGATTACATGCTTCTCCAGAACGGTGGCAGCCGTGAGAAACTACCTTGACTACGACGAATTTGGGTGGGGCGCAAAATTGGAATAATTTTCGTTTGATTCGGACAGCCAACACGTGCATCAGTCTACCTACGCCAGAGCAACCGATGGGCAGTTGTGTGCAGTTCATAAAGCAGTGAACCTGGGAATGCGTTCGATAAAAAGTGGTATCTACACCTTTACAGAAGTCTATTATACATGAGCTCATTTGACACGATATTATGGGCAAAAATGACACACGTGGGAAGTTAGGTGTTTGATTGCAAATGATGTTGCAGCTGAACGCCATTCTCATTTTTACACCAACACTGAGACAAAACAAGAACCTCCAGTTGTGGATGCCATAATAAAGTATGCTTTTTTACTTCCAGGTACTAAAGAACTGTACGGTCGTAGTCACCGTAAAGGAGCCTGGTCCAGTGGTTGCACTTATCTGTGAGACTCATTAGACATTTTTCAGAAAGTCATCTGGATTTGTTATCATCCAGTCGTCGTCCGATCGTACAAATTTAACCTTTTACTTTCGCTCTTCCCGCGGGTGATTCAATTAAATACAGTACGCAACCATCCGTTCTCTTAATTTATAAAAAAATATGGGCTAACAAAAGGAAGTGTTATTACATTCAGTCTACTGAAGCGGTTGCGCATAGTGTCCGGTTTGATTCTGCTACGGAATAAAACAAAAAAGACGATGACTTCTAACTACTAATAGCAAATGTATAAAAAAGTACTGCCGTTCAATGCCCTCTCTGATAAGTGGTTATAATACATTACTTCTCTGGGTAGATGGATTCCGCTAAGCAAATACTCAGTGAGTTTTCCCTCGGATAGCTTTAGATCTTCAAGTAAGTGTAACTTGATGACATCCTATTTCAGTTTGCTTGTTAACAACGCCTTGAATACTGGACGGCTGCCCCTAGTTCTGGTAATCCCGATGCTACCAAAAGAGGCTGAAGCGCTCCTGGATTTGTCCACTAATCCAATCTAAACACGAAGGAATAAGGTGCGAGAGCAAATGTACAGCTACCTGTTGACCATCATCACCAGGCCTAAGAATGTTGACTTTATGCTGAAGGGTGACAGTGCATTGATACTGAACTCACCAGTTTGCTTCCATATGCTTCAGGAGAATAAAGTACTACTTGTGTACGACGCGATCTGGTCACAGACAACGAAACTATCAAAAAGGAATCCTTTCATTTGAGATCAGTTAGGAGACTAAATCAGTAAAGTGAAAGTTGATGTGGACTATTATAAATAGGAGGCTCAGTTGAATTAAGGTGAGTCTCACATTCGTACCCAACGACAACAGTTGCTGAAAAGTATACTTTGCTTGTTCGAAATAAGAATGATCAAGCATCATATAAGTCGATTAGCAACATAACTATCACAAAATACATACACTGCTTAGAGAAGCACTTCCACAACTCAAGCAGTTTCCTGAAGTTACTCGTGGTGATACACGTGTGTAATCCTCCGATGAATAGGTCAATTACATTCAAGTACCTGGACACTATCTTGAGCTGCTTCACCGCCGTGTGTGTTGTTCGCCAGATATCTGTCACAGTTGATTGCACTTGAAATTTTAAAACCATATTCGTACTGCTTATACTAGGCAGAGCTCAGATTCACTCAGATGGCGTACCACAAATCAGTGTGCGTTTATCACAAATTTTTGCCAATTTAGCTTGTGGCATGTAAGCCGGACTGTACGTTTCAATACCCGCATTCTCCGTCGGAATATTCGGTCGAGCATCGAGAAGGCACACAATGTTGGAAGCTCTGACCGTTGGGCATTCCTTTCAAAGTAACTTTCATCTAAAGAACCTGTTGACTTTTTGGTCGTCGAAGATATCGGGACAGAAATACCACCAGTGTCCTCCACTTCAAACCACACAGCATCGCTACCGTTAATCCCTCAAATGCTTCTCTAGTCATTGTTCTTACATCAGCTGAACAACGATTACAAGTAGTGTGTTGCCATATTCCACAACGCATTCATGGGAAGGCTAGGTTCTGGTGTACACAGCTAGCTTTATTGACCTCCAGTTTGTGCACTTTCGGCAAATAATTAAAGTAAAACTTGTGGTCGCTCCGATCTGTGATTACGGTATCCGTCATGAGAACGGTGCCTGTTGAACAATACAAAGTCAAATGAGCCAACCATTTCAGTCTATGAACCAAGTGTGTTCCGCCCTACATGGTGGTCGCTCATGTTCCACCTGCATATGTTTAGAAGTCGACGACCTGTTTTTCCGTCTCTAAGGCCTGGGTCGTTTGTTTTGTTGATCCAGCTGGTCCATCAACCCATCAATAGGCTTCAAGATTTTCGTCCCAGCCCATTGCGCACTTGTCACAATAATTTCTCGTTCCACCCCACTCACTCACGTCAATTATCTTCGCCGATGGGCAGAATACACGCAAACGTCACTGAGCCTACCTCTTTTCTCAAGGAATAATTGGCGTAATTCAGAGACGAGCTCATCTGTTAGGAATCGGTGACCTAGTTTTATATCCGAATTGAAGTAATCACACTGCTAGGTCCGCCAGCTAATGTGCCCTGCTGCTGTTGCTGGTTTGCCCCGGCTCAGTATGAGTCTGATTGTGCTGATAATGGAATACTTCTTTGATTTGTGTTAAGTTTGCTCCATCGTCGGGCCCACGGGCTCTTCGGTGGTAATTTTGAGAAATACCAAAACCTGTATCATATTTCTTCGAACTAGCCACAGGTGTTTCATAAGTTGTTTGTTCCCAACTGGTATGTATTTGCACTTTTAGCTTGTAGGAAGTCATATTTCTCCAGGTAGGCTTATGTAATGCTGACTGAGATAACATCGCAAAATTGCTTGAACAAATGGTACGCCTACTAAGATTCACTTAGGATCCTCGGCTACGGAACCCTCGGTTCATTCGGTCTTCAGTCCCGATAAGTGCAAAACTGACGATTTACGTCCGCACACTGAACACAAGAATAGTTCAAGAAACTGTTCAAAACTCGGTCCAAAGCAGTTGAGGGAATGGAGTACAAAGTATGTTTGGGAAATTTGAGTAGACAAATCTCAAGGAAAAACTTCCTCTTGGAAGGCAGAAACAATGAAAACGTAAACAAACAAACAGATGAATGGTTTCGCCGTACATCAGAATCGTACCAGAAATCCCCCTTCCTCTTACAAGCAAATGAGATCCTAATAGACTATAAATCAAATCACACACTGAGGAATCCGACTCCACTTAAGAGGATCAGTGTTGATTGTTGATTCAACTGCATGGGCTGGACCACACTGGACTGGACCAACTGATCGAAAGAAAATAATACTAATAATATTATAATAATAAAAATAATAACATAACTCACCCCCTGATTTTGGCATGAAAATCACGAATGACAGTTTCGACTCAGGAAAAAATAAACAACCGTGGTGCACTTCCACAAACCTAATCAACCGACATACAGAAATTAAGTCAATCCAAGCGTGAGTATGAACCAAGGACAGTCATATTAGACGGACAATTCAAAAGGACCCGAGTGACAGAAGGAGGGCTCTGATAAAGACAATGATTGGAAGAGAATAAATACAAAACCTCTCCGGAAGTCGACCAGTCAGCCAACCAGCGGGACCATCCATCCATCAAAGAGGTCAGCAAGGTCTGTATAGGGTGCAGCTAACCTACGGTGCATCGCCAAGCTACCCCGTACTGATGAAGTCAGCTCGCCTGCTGACCAGACATACTCAGCTGAATTTCCCAGCTCTGACAACATAAGGGAGGCTCTCAATAAAACTTGATTTAATAGCATTTTCCTTGTTGATATAAAAACTGGTTGCCTTTGGCTTAAAGCCTAAGAATCAAACAATATAAATACACATAGTGCTATGCTGATTTCACTTTGAACAACAATCACCTGTCAACATCACAGCTTTAGTGGCAATACTAGATGCAGTGACAAGCCCATCGTGAACTGGTCAGTTTGCATATGTTTAAAACAAGTTCCTATCTGATCGAACAGAAGCCAACTTGCATTCTGTGATCATGCTCAAGGCATTGTTTCGCCAAAATGTTGTATGCTAAACGTCTCACTCCTCTCATCCTACGAAATGTATGTTTTCAAGCAAAGGTCAAACACAACACAGGCCAGCGAATTACTCAGTGACACAGACAACAAGAACTCCATGTTTGGCGAACCAGTCGCGTGCGTCAGAAAAATGACACCATTCGCCCGGACTATGTGATCTCTATCCACTGCGGACTCTAAACTCATTAACGCATATTAATGGCTGTTGATCAGGTGGCTGTTGATCTGTTCGTCCAGTTTGACAAATGCCCCACCCTTAACTGCGCGCTGATGAGATCCCGTCGTATGATGACGGCAAACGGATCAAGAGCCCTCCGACTCACAACCCTTACACTCAGCGGTACTACCAATATTTCGACACATTATCAACGCATAATTTTTGATCAGAGAGTATTGTGTTTTCACCAAGATGCAAAGTGAATCCAGCTGGTTTCGAGTCGATGCATGGTAAGAGTTATCAGATTTTACAACACGCGGCGGTACGTTGGCCCACTTTTCTAATGTGATCAGCGCTTCCAAGAAACAATATGTTTTGGCAATAATTTCCCCATTGTTTTGCACAATCAACTAAGGAAGCATTTCTGTTTCTTTCGCATATTCTTAAGCATTATAATATGGTCCAGGTCAGCGACGATTTCGGGTTTGTATTGACTGCTCCGTCAGTTACCATGCCAACAAACCAAGTTTTGTTGTGGGCTAATGTGTTGTATCGCCGATGAAAGCTTCCTACCCACAGATGAGGAAAAACAACAACAGTTTAGAACTCCAAATGACTCAGGGATAAATATGCTTCATTTGCCGAACGAGTTTAAACTGTGAGAACTAAAGAGTAAACAACAAATTAGAAAGGTCTTGGTCAAGCAAGCAGATGGTAAGCTTTATTGTTAGATTCCGACAACACAGTAGCAGCGTGCAGCGACTTCTGGTGGCAACAGCACACAAGGATTATATAAAAGCTTTTAATCTTCATCTAATTAGCGAAGTCTAATACCGGAATACCTCCGAGTTTTACCCGTTGTGCCAGAGAACACTGACTGATAACTTAACTTTTAGTTCATATAGCAACTACGAGACCACTATCGGCTCCCCCAAGTTTGTGCGCACTGTACGCGCTTCGGTTTTTGACCTGCCGCCTGAACTTACGAAGCCGATTTACAGCTTCCCGAAAAATATACCTAACACTCCACACCAATCGACATTCTCCGGAAATCCACCTGTGATCACCTCATTTCTATACCTTGTGGAAGCTGACTAAAATTGGCACTGACTAGGTAGGAAGTGATGCTGTCGCAGCATATCATTAGCATGTCAGCGGCTCGAAATCTATATTTGGACGTTGCCGAAAAGTTTTTCCCATAGTCCATGAGAATGAATCACACGAGTATCACATAAGAACAAGCAACACCATCAACATACTGGTAACCAGAAAGAATTTGCTTAAACAGGACAGTAAGAATAAAGGTCTAGACAGGATTAAGAAAATCATCACAAAAGCATTTTGAAAGCAGTGAATTCAGCTGTAATGTGGAACAGTCAGATACTGGTATTTGTATTGTATTCGGCCTTGTTGCCACATTTCGGCAAATAGCTTGGCAGTTTCATCTGCATCCAGTGTTTCGCACCAAGGCTGTTCAGCTGAAACCGAATTCAATTGCACGTTCTTACTTACAAACTTATTATGTCACTGGGTTGTAAAGCCTTCTTTGAGGACTGCACCAGCCTCGTATATTCCATATATAGTGTTATTTCTCACTTCCATCTCTGCAGCGAGGATTCTTCACTCGAACCGAATTTTTTGTTTTCAGTTTTCCGACAGGTTTTCTCTCCGAGAACTCTGAGGTCAAACTGCACAGCTAGATTTGGATAGCTCACATTTGTCCAAGATCCAAGGCATCTGAGTGGTTTTCAGGCAGAGTAAGTCCTCCCTGTAATAAGCTCTCGTGAGATGGACAGAAAGTGATATCCCTTGAGTCATTTACAGATAAAAACGCGAGTTGTGTCGTTTCCTATCGCAAGTGAAATCCTGTGCGTTTACTGGGTTTATACACAGAGACGATGGATCCGTGAAAAAAATTACACTGGAATCGGTTATCACTCGGACTGTTGTAGGTGGTACCAATCTTTATGAGCTGCAACTAGAATACAAGGAATACAAACAGTGCTTCGCACTCAAGAAATGCCTCCAGAGCCCATCAGGTTTTTTGGCTTAGATTGTTTTCTTCCAGAATGAAGCGAATGACAGTAATTCACCTAGTGTAAGTAAATCGGCTACTTTCGTGCTCTCAAAGGCCGCTGTTGTAGTATGAAATAGCTTTTTATACTCACATGTGATGTGAAAGAAATGCCACCGGAGCCCACCAGGTTTTTTTGGCTTAGATTGTTTTCTTCCAGAATGAAGCGAATGACAGTAATTCACCTAGTGTAAGTAAATCGGCTACTTTCGTGCTCTCAAAGGCCGCTGTTGTAGTATGAAATAGCTTTTTATACTCACATGTGATGTGAAAGAAATGCCACCGGAGCCCACCAGGTTTTTTTGGCTTAGATTGTTTTCTTCCAGAATGAAGCGAATGACAGTAATTCACCTAGTGTAAGTAAATCGGCTACTTTCGTGCTCTCAAAGGCCGCTGTTGTAGTATGAAATAGCTTTTTATACTCACATGTGATGTGAAAGAAATGCCACCGGAGCCCACCAGGTTTTTTTGGCTTAGATTGTTTTCTTCCAGAATGAAGCGAATGACAGTAATTCACCTAGTGTAAGTAAATCGGCTACTTTCGTGCTCTCAAAGGCCGCTGTTGTAGTATGAAATAGCTTTTTATACTCACATGTGATGTGAAAGAAATGCCACCGGAGCCCACCAGGTTTTTTTGGCTTAGATTGTTTTCTTCCAGAATGAAGCGAATGACAGTAATTCACCTAGTGTAAGTAAATCGGCTACTTTCGTGCTCTCAAAGGCCGCTGTTGTAGTATGAAATAGCTTTTTATACTCACATGTGATGTGAAAGAAATGCCACCGGAGCCCACCAGGTTTTTTTGGCTTAGATTGTTTTCTTCCAGAATGAAGCGAATGACAGTAATTCACCTAGTGTAAGTAAATCGGCTACTTTCGTGCTCTCAAAGGCCGCTGTTGTAGTATGAAATAGCTTTTTATACTCACATGTGATGTGAAAGAAATGCCACCGGAGCCCACCAGGTTTTTTTGGCTTAGATTGTTTTCTTCCAGAATGAAGCGAATGACAGTAATTCACCTAGTGTAAGTAAATCGGCTACTTTCGTGCTCTCAAAGGCCGCTGTTGTAGTATGAAATAGCTTTTTATACTCACATGTGATGTGAAAGAAATGCCACCGGAGCCCACCAGGTTTTTTTGGCTTAGATTGTTTTCTTCCAGAATGAAGCGAATGACAGTAATTCACCTAGTGTAAGTAAATCGGCTACTTTCGTGCTCTCAAAGGCCGCTGTTGTAGTATGAAATAGCTTTTTATACTCACATGTGATGTGAAAGAAATGCCACCGGAGCCCACCAGGTTTTTTTGGCTTAGATTGTTTTCTTCCAGAATGAAGCGAATGACAGTAATTCACCTAGTGTAAGTAAATCGGCTACTTTCGTGCTCTCAAAGGCCGCTGTTGTAGTATGAAATAGCTTTTTATACTCACATGTGATGTGAAAGAAATGCCACCGGAGCCCACCAGGTTTTTTTGGCTTAGATTGTTTTCTTCCAGAATGAAGCGAATGACAGTAATTCACCTAGTGTAAGTAAATCGGCTACTTTCGTGCTCTCAAAGGCCGCTGTTGTAGTATGAAATAGCTTTTTATACTCACATGTGATGTGAAAGAAATGCCACCGGAGCCCACCAGGTTTTTTTGGCTTAGATTGTTTTCTTCCAGAATGAAGCGAATGACAGTAATTCACCTAGTGTAAGTAAATCGGCTACTTTCGTGCTCTCAAAGGCCGCTGTTGTAGTATGAAATAGCTTTTTATACTCACATGTGATGTGAAAGAAATGCCACCGGAGCCCACCAGGTTTTTTTGGCTTAGATTGTTTTCTTCCAGAATGAAGCGAATGACAGTAATTCACCTAGTGTAAGTAAATCGGCTACTTTCGTGCTCTCAAAGGCCGCTGTTGTAGTATGAAATAGCTTTTTATACTCACATGTGATGTGAAAGAAATGCCACCGGAGCCCACCAGGTTTTTTTGGCTTAGATTGTTTTCTTCCAGAATGAAGCGAATGACAGTAATTCACCTAGTGTAAGTAAATCGGCTACTTTCGTGCTCTCAAAGGCCGCTGTTGTAGTATGAAATAGCTTTTTATACTCACATGTGATGTGAAAGAAATGCCACCGGAGCCCACCAGGTTTTTTTGGCTTAGATTGTTTTCTTCCAGAATGAAGCGAATGACAGTAATTCACCTAGTGTAAGTAAATCGGCTACTTTCGTGCTCTCAAAGGCCGCTGTTGTAGTATGAAATAGCTTTTTATACTCACATGTGATGTGAAAGAAATGCCACCGGAGCCCACCAGGTTTTTTTGGCTTAGATTGTTTTCTTCCAGAATGAAGCGAATGACAGTAATTCACCTAGTGTAAGTAAATCGGCTACTTTCGTGCTCTCAAAGGCCGCTGTTGTAGTATGAAATAGCTTTTTATACTCACATGTGATGTGAAAGAAATGCCACCGGAGCCCACCAGGTTTTTTTGGCTTAGATTGTTTTCTTCCAGAATGAAGCGAATGACAGTAATTCACCTAGTGTAAGTAAATCGGCTACTTTCGTGCTCTCAAAGGCCGCTGTTGTAGTATGAAATAGCTTTTTATACTCACATGTGATGTGAAAGAAATGCCACCGGAGCCCACCAGGTTTTTTTGGCTTAGATTGTTTTCTTCCAGAATGAAGCGAATGACAGTAATTCACCTAGTGTAAGTAAATCGGCTACTTTCGTGCTCTCAAAGGCCGCTGTTGTAGTATGAAATAGCTTTTTATACTCACATGTGATGTGAAAGAAATGCCACCGGAGCCCACCAGGTTTTTTTGGCTTAGATTGTTTTCTTCCAGAATGAAGCGAATGACAGTAATTCACCTAGTGTAAGTAAATCGGCTACTTTCGTGCTCTCAAAGGCCGCTGTTGTAGTATGAAATAGCTTTTTATACTCACATGTGATGTGAAAGAAATGCCACCGGAGCCCACCAGGTTTTTTTGGCTTAGATTGTTTTCTTCCAGAATGAAGCGAATGACAGTAATTCACCTAGTGTAAGTAAATCGGCTACTTTCGTGCTCTCAAAGGCCGCTGTTGTAGTATGAAATAGCTTTTTATACTCACATGTGATGTGAAAGAAATGCCACCGGAGCCCACCAGGTTTTTTTGGCTTAGATTGTTTTCTTCCAGAATGAAGCGAATGACAGTAATTCACCTAGTGTAAGTAAATCGGCAACTTTCGTGCTCTCAAAAGCCGCTGTTGTAGTACGAAATAGCTTTTTATACTCACATGTGACGTGAAATATCTAGCCACATTTAGCGCCAGTATAAATTACGCAATACTCATATGAAACAGTTTAACAGTAATCACCGACGGTCATATGGGTCATTATCAGGGAACATGGATGTGCAGTATGTACAGGACTTCCCAAGAAACGCACACTATCCTCTGGATGGAACGTCCCTGACCTGAGAGGGACGTTAGCTTTGTGTGATAATTTTGAAACATTTCCCCCGAAGCTTGGATAAAAACTAAATAACATACGTGAAGAAGTACGCAAGAATTAGTCTATTGGACATCGAAGAGCATTTCACCATCAAGAACGGATAAATGTGGAAACTCTAAACGCATTTTTGAAAGTATCGAGCGACAGGTGCATTTGAATCTTGTTTAGCAAGACAGCTTATTTACATATAAAGGTACTGCTGTGCAGTTCTCAACTCTATCACATGATTTGGTCTCTTAAAGCCCTGTCTGCAGCTGGTCTTTTCTTGCTCACAGTCTTCTTAGGAGATAACATGTTGGTCGAAACTCATTGAAATTCAACCGAATGGGCTTGTCTTTAGAATCACATTCTGAAGATACAGCAACAGATCTTGAACTGCTACTTTTAACGATCCAATTTGACGTGGTGCAAACTGGGATTGTGTCCGAAAGCTGCCTGAGATAAAAAGTGGAAGCAACACCTTTGTTTTAATTACGGCGACGTTTTCTACGTTTAAGTAGTTAGCTAAGTGATTTTAATGGTTGTCCTGTGTTCCGGTAAGAATACATTAACCTACGAATATTACTTCCCTAGTCAGTTTTTCCAGCCTAATATTTACAGTATAGACTTGCATTGGACCTTTTTTTAACGCATTCAAGCAACGGTCCAGATGGTACGGCTTACAAAAAAGCCCAGTTACTTTAAAGGTTTGACCTTGGTTAGAAATTTAAAGCAACTTTTTGGTGCACCGTAATTTAGCGAGAAAATCACTCCTCAGACTTGTATGCTTTCGAATGATTAAAGAGACTGTGCTCACTAGTAGCTCTGCGGGTTCGAGGAAGAAATAAACTTATGCTTCACTTAACATAAGAGAAACGACTGAGCTCCACTCAAAAAATCATTGCAGTGTAAGTGGTTGAAGGGGCTTTAGCTATTCTCAAGACAGTATGGAAACTCTGATCATTCTTGTCAATAAGAAATTACTTGAAACCCATCTGGTACTTTTGTGCCTGAGGACACCGTAAATCTACTGATTAGTCCCTTACTTTTGAAACCGTGGCCTACTGCTCAGTGCTACCACTTAGATTCTAGAATCCCTCTGGTTTCGTGAGAAAATGTTTTAGTTAGGCCCATGAACCAAAAACTACACAATTCGTGACATTACAAGCAGCAAGATTGCAAAAATCGACTGTTCTTGTTAAGTAACCCAAATGATGTGAGATCCAGTTAACTCGCTTCGCCATCCAGTATATAGCTGCAGACGAGGACATGTCATGCTGTTTTCTCCCTGGTTTGGTAAAGTATCAAACTATATCCGTACGGTATTATTTCTAACCCAGGTGAACCCAAGCCGAAATTTACTCCCCTCTTTTGTCCATGGAAAAGTCCACTTCATCAGATGCGGTTCTATTAAATGCAGCGTATGGTTACGTTTCTGGTTTATTGTTGTGCAGGCCAGGTTGTGCTTTGAAAGATTGTCAATCTTTTCCTCTGAAAATACGAAGAGTATAAAAATGCAAGGTAAGTTGGTATTTTCTTTCAGAACATTTCACTGAGAGTTTGAAACACCATCATTTGAAGAAAGTACGTATGGCTCAAATGACAAGCTGGTCAATTTGTTCAGGCTGAATTTCTCACGTTTAGTATATAATCTGCAGGTTCTTTGTCCCGCAGCTGATGAGAGGATGAATGTTAACTTGCCGCCTTTGCTCGTACATATACATTCACTCTCTACTGGTACAATGTCTAAAAGGCAATCGGTGTTTAGTGCCGAAAAAGACGGCAGGAAAATACCTAGTGCGTCGTCGAGAAAACTTCTCTATTAGTTTTTCTATCACATGCAGCAAAAGAGTGCAGCGTCTCTCTAGGACCTTTTACCGTGGATAAATAAGTGTCCTTTTCCAATAATCTTCAAGTAACCTGCATTTATCGTGGTACTCTGATAAATTGTCACTCTAAAAATGAAGGACGTCCCCGAACAAATGGTGGCACATTAAACTCGTCTAATAATGCCAAGCTTTCGTCCAAACGATTTACACAAGCTAGTAAACCAAAGCCTTTAAATCTCTAATCGTTAACTCATGCTGACTTAGTTCCCAGTGGCATTTTCCGCTGCTCCGCCGACACTTTCGAACTCACCGAATATAAATATCTGTCCGAAGTCAGTGGTCTTATGTGGTTAAAGAACTCATGTGAAAGAAGTTTGATACTTTGTTCTGTGCCACTCCTCTGTGTTTTTTTGAAAAAGCGTTTTCCTATTCTACAATATCCAGTGAGTTGGAAGTATGTTCTTATCCATATTTGGTCGTATATAGTTAATGTTGACCTGCTGTTTAGGTCCAGATCGCCAGTCACTTTTACTATACGGATGGAATTGAAAACGGGTAGCGAGCGTGTATTTGGTGTCAGGAGTAAATTAGTCAATTAAGAATTCTTTACACTTATGTAAAGTCAGTATGAAATTTGCGACTAAAATGGTACCAGTATCTTGCAGTTAGTTATGTTCGTGGACATAGTAAACCATCATTCAGGGTTAACACTGAAGTAAACGTTTTATCTGAACAAACGTACTAGTTAGCAATACCCCCATCCCAACTGAATATTGAGATCTCATTCATGCTTGCAAATCCCATAATTGATGTTTCTGCGTGCACATTATTGGCACGCTTCCAGTTCCAAACTTTCCGGAGTTCTGTGACTGGGGACTTGGATAATTACAGAAGACTACACCACTTACTAAAATGTTCCGAAGAATAACTGCTAGTTATACCAAAGTGCCTTTCGCAAAAGTAGTATATCTGACGCAAAAAGGCTGATAAATGAAGCAGATGACAGAATTCGAATACACTTTTGTTACTTCATCAGAGGTCCTAAAGACTGTACCAAATACGCTAATTGTGAAGTTAGACTAATTGTGCGCATCAGCGGACGTAAATATTTCGAACTCCTCAAAACTGTGCGTGGCGGTTAAAGCGGAAATAAAAACGTCCACGCGAAAAATTATTGTATCGCACGGCAGTGCTGACTGGATCACTAGAGGGCCGGGAAACTAAAAGCAGTAGTTTAAATCGCGGTAGAGGCTGTCGCTCCTGACGGCTGCGTAGCTCCATCTCAAATCCTCCCATTGTATTGCTTTTCTTAAAGGCTTTAATCAAAAAGTCTGCACAACTTACGTAGATCGTAAAGTTTCATCTGAATTCCTATCTCTTTTTTTCAGAGAAATGTTTTCTACACGCTAAAACAGTTCTCCAGTCTCTTACATATTTATTAACAGTGCAATACGGAAGACTGTCACTTCTCCGAATACGGTTGACGGTGGATTCCATGTCAGAGTCCAGCAACCGCATTACTCGAAAGTTATAAGCGATGTATGAATTAATCCGTACAGAGAACGGCCATGGTTTCCTTTTTCCTAATTGATTAAGAATGGTCCCAGTGAAAGTTGAGAAAAATGCTCTAGAGTCGGGTGATTACCTTCGATTTTTGGAAGCTACCAACATGCCTCATTTACTGGAGTTCGCTCTGAGTTAGAAGTCGTGTTTTCAAGTTTCATCCAATGGAGCTGGTCTTTGGTTGCAGTATAGATAATTGAATCCCTAATTCAAGTATTTATATAAGCTCTTGGAGTTAGAATTTGGGACATTCGTTCTAGTTTTTGCTCAACTCCGCCGACTTGGATTTCATCTCAACCAATTTGATACTGCTAGTGAAGCAGATCGGGGCAGAGAAACAGGATGAGACATACCAGGTGACCACATCTTATTGAACAAACATGGAGTGCACAAGGGAGATCTGAACCGCTGTACAGCGTCAAAACGGATGCAAGAATTATTGACAAGGCCACAGTAGTAACGATCGATTCACGATAAGTTCCCGGAAGTAAGGGTCATGGATGCGATTAATATGTTTTGATATATTTGAGCGAGGCAAATGAGCTGGAATAAATACCAGCGTAATGGACGGAAGTTTACAGTAAAACAAAGAGAATGGGCAACGTATTACGCACGAGGTTACTTGGAAGGTTCGAAGAGCCCAAGGTGCTTGAATGCGATTACCATTTGTTGGCCATTTTTCTATTCGTTGACCAACAAGCTATTCTGGGCAGTGGCTTCCAATCTTTACTTGCATACATTAGATTGAAATTTTGTGTGATTTGTTTCAACGTATGTTTGGCTATGGGCCATTTGAAGGTTTCACACACTAACCCTAGAGGTAAAAATGACGCTCGAAATTAGATGTTACGTTATAGGTTGACCGCTATCCACTACACAGTGAAATTTTTGCGGCAAGTTGTCACCAGTAACTTATCCGCTATCCAACCTAACAGCGAACTGAAATATTGAAATAAACTGTCTCCTAAGTCTGAGCCTGCCTGAACCCGGTTGAAACCCAGAGCTTAACCTAATGACACCGTCAAGTGTCTTGTGTTTTTTCTCTACGGAATCAAACGAGCCTAATGTTCCTAGGCATCAATATGGTCACAAAACTAACGGTCAGGCTTAAAATGTGAGCTAACCGAACCACCCGTAGGTCTCGTAATTTCTGACTCATTTGTGTCCGCTAAATTCAGGAACACAAGCCCATTCAGTACGTCGACACATATACATAAAAATGCAGATTGCAATTTTGGAACGTACAATGCGATCCATCGTTGAGCGTGGCAGTTTTAGGATCTCGAGATACGGACACACTGAACGTTCCCATGAACTAGAAAAATTGACTTGAGAATGAGACTACCCCTAAAGGAAATGCATGGTTACAGAACTGCAATTTATCAGCGAGATTGCCTAGATTCACTTAAATTGTTGAATATTTCAGTGAACCGTCGTAATTGCATGTATGCAGCCCTTTGGTGATGGAGGTAACGAGCTGATCCACTGTTTTATTCTTGGAATAACACCAGAAGAACCCTGTCTGGATTCGTGATCATCAATGAAGATCCAATTCCAGGGCACCGCAAAATCTCATCTTGACATCAATAAACAGGGCCAAACCGGTATGGCAGTAGCACACACAGTGAACAAGAGAACGCTCCAAGCGACTTTAGCAACTTACTCCAAAATTCTCCGTGCCTTTTCTGTGAGCCGATGGAGACGAGCCAACTCTAATATACGATGTTCTGTAGCCATTCGCTTCGAGGCAGCTGCGCGCCGTGGAAGGTTTAAACTGCCGAAGGAAAAACAGTTTATTGAGAACCGATGAGATGGCAAAACTAACCTTAGTCACGCAAAATACTCATAGCGGGAATCATACACTTTCTGGGGTATGCACAGACAATCCAACGAAATACTGTTATAGTTCTGGACACTTCTGATATTTGACCGTGGGACACCACTCCAACACTTGGGAGCAGGGAATGCGATAAGACCTACTTGGTAAAAGAATACACTAGCCTATGTGTCTCAGGAAAAGAGTATATATGCACGTAGTGAGCCTATGGTCCCACGGAACTTATTGCTTGTGCAAACACTCACTCAGTTTGTTGTAGTTTACTGTAAGATACTAAGAAAAGCATTTGGCATGTCGTGAAAATTCTGATCAGATTCAGCACGAGTAAACTTGATCTCTCTGCAGTGAAATTATGGAATGATATGTAGTCTTGCAACTGCAAACCCGAGTACCCTATAAAGCAACCAAATGATGAAACTGGCTGACACGTCTACGATATTGCCAGCCCGTGGTCCCGAAAAGAAGCTTATCTTTTCACATTTTTTGTGACAAGTCAGTTTTTTGCATGCCTTTCAGTATTGTCTAGTTCAAATTAAAAGCGGTGCAATAATTACAAGAAACTGAAGGGCCACTGGAGGCGCAAAGCTTTGTTATACAAACTACTTAGTTCACGTAGGTGGTAAATATTTACAGGTCTACTTGAATAGATTGTGAGGAGGCACCGCAGGCCTTTGCACAATTATACGTTGAAGTAGGCCAAACTTGCATTGTTTTAACGATAGACACTATGCTGAATTTGATAGCTTTTTACCCATAGACACTATGTGCAATTTTAATAAACAGGCCAGAGACTCGTGTTTCCTGACCTGGTGCTAATTGGTGACAGTTAAAATGCATAATGGCACGTACGCAACACGCACCGTCCAAACTTGGTTGCATGGTAATAGCTGCTTATTCATTACAGTCCATTTCAAGCCGTTGGTATGTAGGTCCAAGGCGTTCGACATTGCTTCTGAGAGCATCAACCCGGTTAAGAGCATATTTCCTCCGCGTTCCTTTGACCAACTTTCCACAGTACGCATGCGCAACATTATTTCATTTTTTCTAACGTCCAGTTACTTCGCTGTACACAAACACAACTTAATAGGGCTCAATCCTCAGGTTGTACAATCATTTTCATAAGTTCGAGGGAGCAAACGACAGATATCTTGAGAATACTGCTTAGTTTGCATTTTTACACAGCTTCTGTCTGTTTCTGCACCATAATGAACCGCCAGAAGTCTTTTTTCGATAGACCTTATTATTTCCAACAAGCTATTAACGTGGAAGCTGAATGTTATTAACTATAACGCTTTCAATAAATCATTGAGTATGCAGCAGGTCCATAAACGTTTTACGGAGGGTTTTGTACACTCCAAATAAAACACATTAAACATAGATTACAATTAAAAAACCCGTCAAACGGCACAAATTAACTTATATTTTCTTGACATATCATACCACGCATACGGTTGCTGAAAGGTCAGAAGCAGCCCATTAACAGTTTTGACATTCTTGGAGCTCACTAGACAGGCATGATATCTCTGTCTCTGTCAACTATTTATTTCACATTAAAAATAAATGTCACGAAATACACTAATTCTCAGCTTACATCAATTTTAACGAAGACACCTTTGAACCCCTCAATTGCCGCATACGCAAAAAGGCGCTTCTTGTTTCAGGTGACACGTTATTCGGGATTTCGCAATTTTACTAGCATAAAGTTCCCTGAAGAACATAAGAAACGGACGATTGAATTATGTCTCTCATTAGTACCGGCGACGTTTAAAATACAGTGCATTTATCCAAAATCTCATCTAGTTCTTTTTTGTGTGCGGTTAGCTTGTTGGAACTACATGATTTTGCCGGTAGAATGAACAAAAGTTCTCAATTATTAAAGAATATGATAAACGTTTGCATAAGGCTTCCGAAAGACGGTTTGAGAATAACGTGATCTTTTTGAAAAGCAGTGATCATGAGTAAATGTTTTCGATGTCAGTGAAGGACTTTTGTGATAAAACCGATGCCAAAGCTTACTGGCCGTTTCCATTGTCGACAGATCTTTAGCCACAGTGCCTAGAAGAAGCTCGAAAAAAACAAACCTTAAGAGAAAAAGTAAACAATTCAGATATAGAAGTTGCGGAGCAATATAAAATTGGCTTAAGCCTTTTACACTTTTTTCGGAGAGGCAAGTTTTCACTAAGATAACTATTGCCCTGACATGTGAGCTTGTGGAGTAAGTTGTTACGTGTGGACCTTTCAAGGGGCTGCGACACATAAAGCACACTCTAAAACACAGAAGTGAATGTGAGGATAGCATTTAAGGGGTGCAATTATATGGACTCAAGATATCGTAACTTTGGGGAAAAATCTCATAGTAATTTCACCTGAACTGAACGACGAGATGGGATTACCATTCTTTCAAATGTGCTCTTTTAAGACACCTACATATAACTATGGTTCTCAATAAAACTGGCAACTCCAAAGTAAGCAACCCATCACCAAAAACTACTGGAGTGTAAGCATATTACTGAACTACTAAGCACAAGGGTACTCTTCTGGTAGGCCCTCGTAAGCGTTCACCGAAGGGAAGTCAGTGAAGGCACCCGAGTTGAGTGGAGCAATTCATTGGGTTATAAGCTCCTTTTATGAATCCCCAAAAACAATTTTAACTCCACAAAGTAATCTCCAAATTCCTCCAGAGCTATACGTAGGACAGAAGATTGAACGGGAAATGGGGGCGATAATACCTAAGTGCTGATGCACAAACCACGGCGTAAACATACTTTAATTTCAAGCGTTCAACCAATTTTTCTCCCATATGCTCATTTTTCTCTCTCCTGTCTTTGTAACTTGTTTTCGCGCATGCAGAGTGGATATCAAAAAGCAAGTCAATCGACCTTAATGTGTAATGATAGCCCTGATGAACACCGGTCGTTACTGGGATCCGTTAATGGTGATGCCTTGTGGTTTGGACTAGCTTAGGTTCATGAGGGCAAAGGCGAAATGTGGATTTGCTTGAAGGTTGAAGAGAGCGTCTAACTGTATAGCGTGTTAAGGTAAACACACTACTTAATCCACACCGCGATAGTACGTTTTTAAAAAAATCATACGCTACAGCATGACAGTTTACCACCAGTCTAGTCAAAATTACGGGCATAAACTTGTCATTGCACGCAAGGTTTTCCGGTAGTTTTTCAACAACATTTGGTGGTTTGTTTGACATCAAGCAGGCAATGCTGACTTAACAACAGACCTGTCACCAAATGCACTTAGGAAAACGGAAGTGTTCGTCAATTCAGTTTTTTCCAAAACCCCGATTCAACGTAATGCGGCTCATACAACCTGGCTTTACAACTTAGAATAACTGGTTCGTTCATTTTAAACCTTCCTGCTGATATTCTGAAAAACAAACAGTTAAATGAGATATTTTGAACCGGCTTCTCTTTTGAGGTCTGAGTATCTACACTGGCCGAATTTGGCGAAAAAGTACACCACGATAGTGGGCTTCTTATCAAAAGTTAAACGAATCGGATGAGTGATGAGAAAAGACGCTAGATAAACGTTAGCTATTATCTTGAATAAATAAGCTGAAAAAGCATTTGAGTCTAATTTGTATTACTTACTCGGAGGGATATGGTTTTTTGTTCGAAAATTTACAGTGAACATATATTCTTTTCGAACACAGTCAGACTAGTATAGCACTTTAAAGAAGGCAATGGTTGCCGTATTTTTTCATACGTTTTGAGAAGTGACTCTTTTTGTGTGAATTTAAAAATATCATAAACGCATCATGAACGAGAGAGTCAGCTGCATTCTAGGTGGGTTGTCAAATAGTATGCACATGAGTGTATTTTGCTAATTTCCTTAAATCTGGTTCGAATAGATCATAAACTTGAGGGAAACGTGGGAACTTCACCTATTTGATGAGCCTCAAGTAGGACGGAACCGGTCCTCGGCTGCCGAAGAGTTTTCAACAACCTTATGAGTGGTGTATTATGTTTAAGTATGTTATGTTTATCAAAACCACGAAAAGGCTACTGAATGTTACGACGGTCCAGAATAGACTAAAAGACAATGAAGTCAGTACTTTTAGTATTTCATTAGGTAGAGTAAAATTAGAATGTTTATTTGCATTGAAAATGTCGCTTTATGCTTATAGTAAATGTCAACTACGAATCATATAAAACTCTTGCCGATATCTATTAGGATGTTCAGACCCGTATGCTTTGCGGCGACTCGTCAAGTTCAGAAAAGTTTAAATCAAGTCATCCGCATCAGTTTAAACCTTCAAACGAGCTTGCAGTGCTCATCTTTCTGATATAAATTGATCAGCATATACTAACATCCCCCAACCACTGTTCTTCGTAATGAACTAAGCAAGTATTTCATCAATATACCTTATCCCTGACCACGGAAGTCAAAATCGGTGGACTTGTCAAAACTCTCTGTCAACTGCTATGAGGCTGTTCCCCCTATGTACCAGAGATCGATGTGGTTTATCAGCACATCGGTGCGCTTTGGGGATAAATATAAACGATGTTACAAAAGCTGAACATTGAGGTTGCTTCAGGTAAAATTCAATAAGTGAAACGATCGATCAGACCGACACTACTTACAACTGGGTCAATAACACAAAACATTTTAATCAGCAGGAAAAACGCTTGTGACCAGGTTAAGTGACAAACTGTAGTCTATAAGACACTTTATATGATGACTTCTTCCACCATAACAAGCTGACCGAGGGAAACAACTTTCATTCAACTAGCAGGAAGGCGGATTCATAAAACTACGTTTTGGATAAATTGCTATGCGCAATAAAAGCCTCGAGCTCGTGTTTTGGAAGATGTTTATATTCACTGAAAAAATGGGTAACGAAGAGCTTGGAGAAATCTCTCTAAATATACAAAATAGGTGATAGATTAGAAGAAACCTAGAGTATTCTCATATTAGAAGAGTCACCAAGAATCTGTTCGGATCAATTTTTAACTGTTATACGCGCTGTGAAACAAAGCTCCCGGAATGTAAAGGAGGACTTTGTGTTATGAAGCGGTACCTGGAGTAATCCCATCATTTGTACCGCTTTTTCTTTTCATTTGTCCCTAAAGCTATGTTTGTTCCGGAGTAAAGGATTACTTTTGGTGGTAGGTACAAATAGGTGACCGATAATGTTTCTATTTGATTCCCTATTTATTCAGAACGCCAATGCGATTGTGCGCATACTAATTCAATTGTAAGCAGATCTACTAGTGAACCATTTACTTCATGGGCTGATCTGGCAAAATATCATAGAGTTTGCCTTCGAGGAAGCCTTTTAAGACTGACACTGCCCCCTTCATTGGATTCGTCGGAAGTGCGCCTCTGCAGCGATATTCGAAACGGATCAAATGCATCCTAGAACATCAGTTATCAACTTAAAAATAAACCACAAAACTTCTGAAAGTACTAGCGGGAAGATAATATTTGTTTTGGGAAACTCAGTTTTCCACTCCCGAACTAGAAGCATAGTCAACAATAGGTAGTGGAATTTTTAGCAAAGCAACTATGAATGCTTTTCGCACTGGGCGATAAACAGGAGGATCAATTCAATAAAACTGTTACACCAAAGTGTTTTACTCACAATACACATCTGCATAAAAGTACTACTTAAAACGGGTGGATTGGCCACAATATAATCGATCTTATGTCTGCCGATCTTGGAAACCATATGCAGCCGCACTAAGCCCAAAATGCAATGCAGTCTATTGCAACTATTATTGTCCGCTAATTTTGAACGATATCCAAAGCGTGTAAGTGAACGTGTTAGTGCAGAGAAATCAAACGAAATGAAGAATTATGGTGGATATATGCAAGCGATGTTTGCCGATATATTTTCAGCCTTCTGCGACAATGCACATCAGATATTGCATCTTGAGAGAACCATAGCTCTTTTGTTGTTTTTGGTGTTTAATTCTTTCCTAACCTGTCTCATTGCTTAATTTTATCTTTCGGCTGATAGTGTAGTTTAAAAATAGAATTTTCGCGTTGTTTACAGTAGCAACTGTTAACTGAAGGAGAAATATGCAACAAATACGATATTCTAAAATCCAAGAAAGCGGTTCATTTTGCAGAAATATTTCATTTACTTGAGGTGATCAGTAAGTGTTTTAAAAATGAGAGACTGAATTCACTGAACGAGCCGAAAGTTTTGAATCTATTTTGACATAAATTTGCTGTCTTATTTCAATTTGCTTTCGTCCTTGTTAATGAAAACCTAAAAACATCCATACCTTATTTGTACGACATTGTCTGATGTATGATCTCCATATATCTGACAAGTTGCGTGCAATGTAGCCGCCAACCAACCAGCGGTTGGCATCTATATAAATGTAAGCAGTATATTAGAAACTAAGCAACCAACTGTTCAGCAGCGGCATTGCTCGACAGCTGATAAATCCCTAGCAAACTGGCTGCTGACTCGTTGAACAAACCAGTAACTTTTTGTATGTCAGATGGTTATTACTGTAACTCGGGGAAAGTAATACTGCTCAATTGGAAAAGTGTACAGTACAAATCCGAGAAGTCGTGCAACTGCCAGTATCATTTTACTTGCTGATTCGTAACCTTTTGTGTGAATCACAAGTGGACTACAGGCAGTAATAAATTTAACACAAGTAGGGACAACAGTAATGGTAGTATCAATGAAGACTAATGAGCATAGGCGCTGCAACGTCAGTTTCTTTAGGTTAGTATGTTCGAAAAGCTTCTATCTCTAGCGTCTTCCATAATTTGTTTATTGAAAACGTAACAATGACTTACGAGGGTTCCTCTCGCTCAAGATAGTCGTAAAAATCTCGAGCTGTTGATCCCAAGGCAATGACCGCAATAAGGAAAAGGAAAATAACTTGCACTTTCATAGCCTCTCCTCTTCGAAGTTGAGCGTGGTCTTATAAAATTCGGAGAAGTACTGCTTTACTAAGCAGAGCAAATGAGAATTTTTAAACTCACGGTGGACAGAAGTATTCACTTCCATGCATAGTCAGCAAGTACGTGGGGAGGCAAATCAACCAATGGCTGTTGATGATGACAAACGTGAGACACAAACGAATATGTACGCACAAGTGTTGTGCTATAGAGAACCTTTGCCGATTCTTTATAATTACTTGCGTTGATAGATACGAAATTGCTTGTCCTATCAGAGCCAAACCTATCGCAGAATAAAGCAAGAAATCCCAAGTGTTTTCGAAGATTTTGATTGTTGTGCTTGCTGTTTACTGTGCGCCTATTTTCAAATTGTCATATATTTTTGGGGAAATCGTGGCATGTTTACCACATAACAGAGGATAGTGTATCAGTCAGATGATTTTCAAGTAAACGATAGGGCTCTTTGACCGTGCTAGATAAAAAAATCGTAGATTCGTTTTCTCACGCCATACTATGATGAAACAAATTAAAGAAACTCAACTTATGAATGATGTTTGCTTCTTTCAAATGCAACGAACGTGGTGAAGAAACGGGCATTCTATTTGCTAAAACCTCATACAGCAGCCTACTGTCAAGGTATTTATTATAAACAAGAGGAAAAACAGGCACTTGTGATATAAAATAGATAGAAGTTAATAATTAGGCTCTCAAGGGTTGCTACAAACTATGGGATAATTGCGAATGTTTGTTCTTGAATTCCAGACATTGTTTCTGCTAAAAAGTTAATAGCTTCTTTTCCTTAATTGAGTTACTAGCTTTCACAGCCAACAGTTCTTACCCTCATTTTCCCAGGAGATTATATTTTAACCTCTTGGATTGTAAACCCAGAATGCTCAGTTGACGGCAATCTATAGAAACAGTTATGTAGGGTGGCAACTTGAAGCACATTTGACCTCGTTTTTGATGCGTTAATAAGCACGTTAATAAGCGTTAATAAGCACGGCACAGCAAGCATAAAGATGCATTTTCCCTTTGTCACTTTGGTGAACGTGGAGACTTTTTCAAAATAGCTACAAACATACAGCCTAGCGGAAGTGTTCCGGAGAACATAAAGACTGTGTCTGATGCAGACTGAGCATCCCACTGTATTTACTCTAGCTGCTTTGCAAGAATATATCCGTCTGGCATTTCTCGCGTAAGATCAACCAGTGTCTACTAACGGCTGTGGAACTCACGCCGCTTGCTGCCGGTGAAACATATTCAGTCAAAAGTGTACTTAGTCCGCCACCAACTGAAACCGACGAGCTGCCTTTAGTCACCAGCTTCCACCGTGCTCACAAGAGCAAGACTGCGTATTTATCAACAAGAATCAATAACACATGTTTGTTTATCTATCAGTAGACTGCTGATCGTAAATGCACGCGAAATTGAGGGTAAATTAACAGTTTCAAACTGTCATGCTGGAATAAATGCACAGTGAAAAAACGCATGATGCCTTTGCGCATGGGCCTGTTTCCATGGCTGTCGATTTAGGAATGCAGCACAAACTTGACACTGCGTCTGACCTTAAGAGTAATAGTGTGGCCAAGGGGATGGATGAAACCAATGAACTATTTGATCGCTTTGCTGCAAAAACCTTAGTGAACAGGGCTTTGCACATGAAGATTCAGTAATAGCAGTGAAAAAACGGGTCCTGGTTTTCGTCAAATAATGAGGTTTCTGAAAGTTCCATTTTAAACTAAGCTAAGCGTGCACGCAAGTCAGAAAAGTAGACCATCCTAGGCGGATATTTTTGGTGAATTCGCTAAAAATCTTCTCTTTCTGCTCAGTAGTGGGGGTTGTTTATCAGTTACGTTATGATGGGGTACCGCATGTATATGCTGTTGAACGAGTAAAGAGTGTATTGCGCCGCGTCAATTATCTGAACTAATCACATCGTAGGTTGTCCTTGGAAGGATGCTTACCATGTGCTTTTAGGACAGCATTTCCTTCGTTAAAGTTACGGATGGTTAGTGTCAGTATAATCTACGGGTACTAGCCGGGAATTTGGGGCTTCTAATTTCTATGGAGGAATTGCCTCCTTGTCCAGACCACTGTTGATGTGCAGTGATAAGGCTGTGACGTCAGTGAATAATCTGCGAAATGGACTTCAACCTGGACATTGGAGCGTGAACAAAATTTCGATTTGTTCTACCAGTTAAGGTAGTTTATCTTCATCCTGAAGCTAGAAGTAGCATTAGTATGATATTTTTTATCCAAGGATGCATCAGCAGTTGTGCCAAACTATTTTTCAGTGAATTACTTCTTATCTTCCAACCCGGAGGAGACGTGAAGAATCTCCAGAGATCAAAAACATAACGGGTCTCAATTACCTTCTTGTGTAACTTTTCTCTGCATTCCTTCATTTTCTTCGTAACTTAAGATGTTTTTTCACCGCCATTTCCGTTGGCCTATCTCCACAGCAGTACAATTTAGTTGTCTGTGGAAATCAACGCCGACTAACTATTAAAGAAGCGCGCAAATAACTCACTAAGCACGAAATTCTTCATATGCATCAAGGTTCTATTTAGATTCATCACTAGAAGAAAGCATTACAAGTGTTGAATCTTCATTTAACTGGAGGCTCGTCTGACTGAATTTACACGGTTGTATTAGGGAGTAAAACAAATAATATGAAACCAGATAATATTTAGCTTTTATATACATAATGCACCACTTATAAGGTTGCTGAAAATCCTCCGACAGCCCGCGACCGGTTTCGCTCCATTTGGAGTCTATCAGGTAGGCGAAGTTCCCGAGGTTCCATCAACCTTATGTTCTACTTGAGATCAAATTGCACGAAATTAGCGAAATACACTCACTTGCAAACAAATTTGGTTTTTGCCAAGACTCGCCTAACCCAGCTGAATCTCTCGTTTGTGATGTGTCCAAGCAACTTAATGTGCTGCACCAGGCAGCCTCACGTTTCAGTTCGTACGATTTTCGAGATATCACGATAGATATATAACAGTAACGCACTAATCATAAGGTTGCTGAAAATTCTTCGACAGCCCACGACCAGTTTCTCCCTTCTTGGGGCTCCTCAGGTAGACGCGACAACCTTATTACGCTAATTTAACTTATATGATTTATGAAGCATTTCTGAGACAAAAATGATGTTCATATTCAATCAGGTGGCCGTATAACAGCGTCCGCGGACTTCCAACTTGGACTGTTTACCCGGCCATGGTGACTGACCAGTTAACCTCCCGGACAGCCATTCCGAATAACTGCTTTCGAACCCCACATGACTGTCCTTGATTTGGCTGTCAGCTAGCATACAGATAATCCGCATAGTTGTCGTTTCAGAAATAAGTTTGTGAAAATAATTTGAAGCCCTCTCTATTTTGCCTGCTTTTCTTTGGAATTCAGAACTCTTCCTCCTTGAGAACCGTCAACCTAGGCTCGTTGTTTTAAGGGAACCGAAATGGGCGAGAGAATTTAGTGTGAACGTACAGGATTTAGCGAACAGGGATGTTTATATGCCCAAAATGATATGAACTGGTCGTTGGTTCGTGAACCATAATTGGAATTCTCAGGTGCCCAATACACTTCAATGAGGTCATCAAGTCCATGTGTAGATCCACTATTGCTGAACCCATATGCATGGATGGAGTAGCCAACCTTTAACAGTAACATAATATTAGGCTTGTATTTTCTTCTGGTTTTTGTACTGTGTGGTACAATTAAAGATGATAGGAATTTCGCTTGGTAACAGCTGCTGCACGCCCATCTGACTGCACATTTTGAGGATGGTTTTTCAATGCTTCTGTTGGCCACACAGGCCGATGTACATTCAACCGTTTACAATTCTTAACAACCTTGCTTCTCGTGTTTTCATTCGCAGTTGACGGCAGCTCGATTTCTCGCACACCTTTGATTTTTGGCTCTTGACCGGCAAAATATTTCACTGTGCCATTGTATGATCAATATACTGGTTGTCATTTCCTCAAGATTTTCACGTCGTACTAATATTTTTAGGGTGTCTTAAAAACAAAACATCATACTGATTAGTAATTAGGGTGTACTTAGCTTGGCAAAATACATCCAGTTGCAAATAAAGTTGGTGTTAATGGAAGACCCAGCTGAATTCAACCTGAATCTCTTGTTTGTTATATTCTTCATGTTAGTATACTGTACACGGCAAGGTAGTCGAGACATCGCGGTATGTTTCCTTACAAAACGCCACTTATAATGTTGCTGGAAACTCTGACGGCCCATTACCGTTTTCATCTGTTGGCCTTAGGTGGAATCTAAGAGTTTCTGTCAAACTTGCTTTTTGCTTATGAGCCAACATTTTCATTTGATAGATATAGTAGACGAAATGAACAGCTAAAATTCCGACTAGCATCCCGTTAGCCCCAACTTATTTTTCAAGTGGACTTATTTTACTTTTTACGTAAAATTCGGTGTTCAATTAGAGCATAAAGTTGGTAAATCATTGTGGGTGACGTCTACCTGATGAGTGATAAGAGGAATAAAGCAGTTCGTGGGTTGTTGAAGATCTTCAGCAACCTTATCTGTAAGATATTCACCAAATAATTGTTTCACTTTTCTTTGTGGAAGCAACAGCCTATATTATGGATGTTAGAGATAAACAGAGAGAATCATAAGATATCAGTAATTCAAAGTTTTAATGTGCGCAGTGGCAAATCAACCATAACGCATTTTAAAGTTTTGTTGATACTGTCTTCCTTTGTAATTGATCGGGTTTTTCTCAGTAAAAATTTTAAATGCATCTCTGAAGCTTTTTTGTGGAAGTTTAACAAAGAAAAAGCGCCACAAGAGGGAGTTTATTTAGAGTAAGCTTAAACAGGCTTGAACAATCGATAATTCTTGCGATGAGAAATTCCTCCAAAGTAAAGTCATCTCCCCAGCTCAATCTGCAGGCTTGCCTTTTCTTTACTAGGATCAGTTTAAACCGATGGGATGTGAGTAGTCAAATCGACGAAAAGGCTACCAACTATAGGACGATTTGAAGCCATGTTCCAGACCAAGCTCAAATACTTGCGTGAAACGTGCATCAAATTTTAGACTGATGCATTGAAAGTGCGGAGTTTTATGACGTATTTGTGTCATATACCTGGATTTCTCAAACTTTCAATGTTGCAAGATGGTTTTGGAACACTGTACAACCGTTCATGCTAATGACGAGGCTGATGTTGGAGAATAAAAACAATGGGCCACGGATTATCTGTTTAACTACGTCAGAAATGACTGCAGAAAATTTCTCATCTCACAGTTCAAGGACGAGAAGAACTTGTCCACCAAGCATGTCGCTGGATTAAACAAATTTAGCTGCTTTTTACTGAATGTAGTAAGTGGAAAAAGCGGCTCATTCAGTGATGTCTTGTGCTACACCCTCTATATTATTGATCGGTACTTTATGGGCCGATACAATTTTGTATTCCTATTCCTATTGATAAAAGAACCAACCACTGGTAAGGTGATGCTGCTTTTTGTTTTATGTTTTATCAAATACAATTAGACAATTATTGAGGCGCTGAAAAACCGGAAATAGTTATTTTCGTCATAATTTCAACGCATTTATTAGTCGTCCCACAGAAGCCAATTTCTGGCCCAAATATTTCTATTCCACTGCAGCGGACGAGGGAACCCTACAAATAAAACACTCATACGGAAACATTCTGCTGCATTACAAGCACAGTCAATAACGCACAGTTTACTTAGAGGGTGTCCCTCAGGAACAAAAAAATCTACCATCTGGACATCACCAAACTCGACAAAACCCAGCCAGAAAGGCTAGTTTCACAAAAGTGGAACACATGACCCGAATTTGAATGCTTGATAATTCGTTACATTTCACTTTAGTGTACATCAAAGCTGCATACAAGAGTAACAACAGCAGAAGTAGGGGATAGTTAATCACATTTACTACGTTACAGTTTGAAGACGATACAAACGCAGTCATTGCCTAGGTGAGCAGAACATGCAAATTACGGCTGGCGCGTTAGTTATTTCCGACCACGCGCAGTCAGTCTTTCAAGCGATTTCACATCCGTCATCCGTACGTCGTGTAAAGTTGTATTGGCAAGACGGAAAGCATCAAATTTTGGTACCTCTTTGTCCTCAGTCGGTCCCTTGGCACACTTTTATTACCGATATTCATGAAACAGTCGACAAGACAGAGTGAAATACTCGCTGTTTTCTCAAAGTACTCTACTTCATAAACAGCTTACAAACCGCGTTAAGCCGCTGTTTAGCCATCTGTTTCCAAGTTTTGAAACTATTCGTTTTAGCTACCGAATCGCCTAGTTTTTTTTATCAGTACGAAGGTTTCAGACAAACACACTCTTGTTATTGGGGTTTTACCAAGTTACTCTCCTAAGAACGAGTACATGAATTAAACAGTGGGCAGGCAAAACTTTGCTTCAAATTTCGTGAGAACAAGCGCAGTGTCCTTCCCTATCACACAGTTTTGATTTACGAAGTATTCCGTTTCACTTATCAGTACTGTTCAGGTCTAGTTTGATAATTTTAATGTTTTTGCGGCAGGGATTTCATGGGCATTTCCTTGAACTCGAAATAGGCAATTGAATTTTGCCAGCAACATTAGTCAACTTTCATTTAGCAGCTGGAGAACATAAGAGTGATTAAAAGTACTTGCAAATACTTGCACCGGTGACAGCTCTGCATGGATAGTGTCACTAGTAAGACATTTATACGCCAGACACCACAGCAGGTCTGCTTTCTGCATTACACCCATTTTTACTGAGGCAGGCGGCAAGCGATTCTTTCAAGACGGACCGGCGGCCAAATACAAGGAACCAAACGAAAAAGCAAGTTTTTGTGGACCAAGATCCAGTTCGCTGTGTTATCCACCGAGCTACTGAGGCTGAGTGCGCCCAGTGTAAGTTTGGGTGTCAAATGGGTAGAATTTACACCGGTGTGCCGCAATGTTTTACCATCCTGTTCTCCATTACGTTCTGGCAGGTATTTCGAGTCCTAATTCTTCTACACTGGTGTGTAAGGGAATATAACCACATCTCTCACAAGTGGTTTTCGGTAATTCAAACCGATGTTATTCTAACCTCGAAGACTGCCGGTGTAGAAGTCTACAGATGATACGTTGTTCATTTACGAACGAACCAACTTGTTGCATTTAATTGGTTTACGCTTGTGCCTAAGGCAGACTATGCGATGATTATAAAACTTCATTAAAGACAACGTATAATTGTGCGGTAGCATCATCTCACTCGGCCACTTAAAAATAACTTTCATGTTCTATCCTAATCCCAGTTCTTACGCGTGCAATTTCTAGTACGCTGTTTTAAATTGAATACATTGAACGTCATCTACTAGAATAGAAAACTTGTAATCGTATTGATGTCAGTGTTGAGGCACTGTCTGGAAGTTGGTATCGTTTCCGTTTGTCGCTCGCGAATAAATTTGTCTATAAGGATGCAAAAGGAGGTTTAGGAAGGAATTTCCTAGTGCAAAAACGTCCACATTATTTCAATGAATTCAGTCATCATCATCATCATCATCATCATCGAGAGCATGACGTCAGTGTTCAACACCGATGCTTCGCTGCCGTACAACCATGATTTATTTGAAAGCTTTATTGTGAAGAAAAGAATAAAGGAGGACGAGGAAGGGACTTGGTGCTGCCTTACTACAATCATTTTCAGGATACACCTCCAAACACTCATTCAGGCAATCTGGATAGAAACTAACAAGATAGACGCCATTGACATCAGTTGGCAGCCATATCTTGCAGCGTCTCCAGCCAGGCGCAGTGGGGATCATGCGGTCCCCATCCTGGAAAGCACCGACAGCACCCAAACGTTTCGTGATTTCTTTCATACCCTTCTGCCGGGTCAAGGGTTGGCCACCTCTCTGCTTAGGCCACTCTGAATTGGACACGGAAGACAGCACTCTCTTCGGCAACCGATGGTTAGGTATGCGCAACACATGTCCCAACCAACGCAGCTTCTGGTGCTGGATATTTTCTTCAATGGAAGTACCCATTGCACAACTCAAAACTCGTTTTCTAACTGCCTCGTTAAGGATTCGCCGACATCAACCCACACGAGCTATGGTTCTGAGACAACGATTGTCGAACACCTGAATACGTCTCATTTCCGCATCTGAAACAGGCCAAGTCTCATCCATACAACAAAACATCCAGTATTGTAGCCTGATGCACACATCCCTTGAGATTTGGGTATATACCGTTTTGATGCCATAGGTGTCTCAAATTAGCAAACGCGACCCGAGCCTTGCAGATTCGTGCATTCACCTCATCTTTCACACTACGATCGGAACTAACACAACCTCCAAGATAAGTATAACGCTCACAACTCCGAGTGTCTCTCTCTGAACTGTAAGTGGCGTGTTCAGTGACTGCATGTCCAGGAGCGTGACCTTACACTTTTTGGGTGACTTTGGTCAGTTCATCTGAAAACACCTGCGCCTTCTCCTCTTCAAAGATGAGAAGCATGTTATCTGTGTATTCCAGATCGACAAGGTTTTCTTTAGAGGCTATTTAAACACCGGGGTTTTGGAGATCTCCCAGCGTTCGTCTCGTTACCTCATCGATCACGAAGTTAAACAGAAATGGGGAGAGTGGGCATCCCTGACGAACACCGCTTTGTGTACGGAAGCTTTTGGAGAGCTTGCCGTATACTCTCACACGTCCGGACGTCTGGGAATACAAACAGCTTTTTATGCTCACGAACTTCCGGAGCATTCGTTGGTGGGCAAGTATGTCAAGCAGAACAGACCGGTCAACCGCGTCAAATGCGCCTTGGAAAACCAGGAATACTAGAATTGTGGGTCGCTTATACGTATGGCGTTGTTCTAGCACCTGACGAATTGTGCAGATTTGGTCAACGCAACCCCTACCAGGCCAGAATCCCGCTTGTTGCTCTCGAGTCAGTGTCTCATGAGCCACCGTAAGCCGACGGAGCACAAGTGACGCCAATAGTCTCGTTACGACCGGGGTCAAGCTGATCCCGCTGTGGTTGAGACAGTCACTAAGAGCCCTTTTTTTAAAAAAAATGGGCACCATCATTGGCTCTCCCCAGTTGTCTGGGACGGACTCCTTTTCCCAGATGCAAGCAAGCAGATCAGACAACTGTTGACTGAGGATTTCACCATGAACAATGTGAGTGGGAGGTAATCCCAACCAGAGGCTCGGTCACTGAATTCGAAATAATCATCCAATATGCAGCAGTTTCGAATGAATTGCTATCATTTTTTTTCTGAAGCTTGTGTGAAATGAACTGTTTCTTAAGTACTGCAGAAGTCGTTTTCGCGGAAAGTAGCATCAGAAAATTCGAAGCTACGTTCATCTCTGAAAATCACTTAACTACTTCACCAGAAATTCTTACCATTCGGATAACCCGTTAGCTAATTTAGGACCAGTTTAGAAAGTCAGAAGAATTTAGCCCTCATGTGTGGATATTTGCAGACGTTAGGACGTAATGAATCAGTTAAAGTCATTTGGTGTTCCTTGAATAGTGGTTATGAGCCCTCGCTGCGTGCTCAGTTTGAAATCCAGTCTTGGTTACCAATATACTCAAGGATAACTGAATGTCTTATCCATTGTGTCATCTTTGTTGTGCAACAAGCAGTCAACTTATAACCTAGAAAAGGGAGAAATTACCAAACTGGGGTGTTTTGAAGAAAGACACGCGATCTAGACATTTTTGTGGAAAAAATGCCTCTATTCGTCTTTGGAGATGTTGACTAACGAGATTAACTTATTGGATTCTGCGCATGGGATTTTTATTGAAAAATTTAACTATCAAAATCTCTTTTTGATTTAAGTAAAATAGCCTACTCTTATAATGGAATTGCGAGGCTCGTCGCAATCGGGAGGAAACCAGCCTAGCATTTTGCCGCAACCCCCGACTTATTCCGAGATACAAGGTGAGAATTGAGGACACAATTTGCCAAACTTTTATCTCAGCTTTGGTATTTTGGATTTTTGACTAGTTAATGGTAGATACTGACTAAAATACTGGGAAATAGATAAAATTTAAGGTTACTGTATCCGAAATTGATTGGCGTCCATGTGCATATTCATACTAAATTGCTGCAGCCGAAAATTTAATCATATCCGCGTGCAGAGCTCACAATGGCGTTGCGGTGGCAACGAGGTTTTTAGCTTGTGTGAGTGGCGTTATAGGGGGAGTGCTGGAGCGATACTGGGATAAATCTTCCTATGAAGAACTGGCTGGCTAAGCAATCCTTGCTGGAAAAACATACATTATTCATGCAGCATTTTTATACCTGTCTGATCATGGGTTCAGTGAATACCTCTTACGAAAGCACTTGTACGGGGACAGCAAGAATCGAGAGAACTTTTTCTTGCCAGTGTTGAGGTTTCTTCTATCGTTTTTCCATCGTCATTTATACTTATCCAATTTTCTGCATGTTACTTATGGGAAAAGATATTATATGTCCGTTGCTTGTAGGTCATCAAAACACTTGCCTCCGCGCCGGATGACACTTAGGCACTTGGATGTGGAAACAATCTTTCTGGATGTTCTGTACATACTGTCACATCAGTTTTACAGCAGAACCTGCTTAGAACAATCCACCAAATTAAGAAGTATGTGTTGCGAAGGGAACTGACGAAACCCAAACTGACTAGCTGATTGCAAGAACCTTCAAGACTACGTAATTCTTCAGAATACCTTGTTTACGACAGTTATGTTAAGTGCGAATTTTGCGAAATAAAGTCCTATTATGTAAGACGTCTCGGTAAAATGGAAGTTTTCATGACAGTTTTCTTTCCACTAAACAAGGAGACTGGGGACTACTAGCTGCAGACTTTACTTAGTTATGGTCTTTACGTGGTGAAGCATATTTTGTAGTTTTCCCAATGTGTGCGGCATTCACATTGATTTTCCTACCAACAGGTGTCTCCGCTGGTTTCCGATGGCCTCATTAATTTTAATTACACCTACGAACTGGTTGGGCTTAACTGAGGCCGATGTGAAATACTACTCACAATGGGTTTGTATTTTTCTCTGCCTGTTTAACCATCAGGTTGGTTTCTGGTGCAAATAAAGTCGTTTCATTCAGCAGTCGGATACGTATGTGTTTTGTTCAGTTACGGGCACGAAAATGCTGTATTTTGAATTAAACGAATACGCAAACCTGAGTGAATTAATGTGACACCGACATTAAACCAGTATATAGGTTTATATGGCTTAAACCTAGTGGATCAGAAACCTTTCACTTGTTTGTCAAAGATATATCGCTTTCGCAATAATAGAAGAACGTTTTCCGGTAGCTCAGATAGTCGCTGCTTTGTTCCCTCAGCTGAGAAATTTCTTTGCAAACTGTCATCACCGATGCACTTGGCATTGTTAACACATTGTTAGGAGGTGGAGAACGTACTGGCGATATCGACCTGAAAGTCCTGTTATTAATTCTTCTAGCTCAGCGAACAAACACAAAGTCATATTTCCTTCCAGTGTATCTGCATCCCTGATAAACGCAAATTGTGTGCTATCCTAATGTTACGGTAGCTGGTTCCGCACACTGTAATGAAGCAGGTTGCGCGAAACACGTAGTAATATGAGATTTACTCGCTGGCAGCCTAACCACATGTGGAACTTTTTTCATATGTCTATGGGCACATACCTAGGGCTTAAATGATATCCTCGTAAATCCATCCTAAAAGATGGCCTGCAGTAGCTATGTCAAGCTTCCTGTCGTGTATATATATATATATGCTGTTTCTATCCTAAAAATGCAGGTAGTGCGCACAGAATCAGATTGACAACACGCTGCTCTTCCTTTGGACTTTACTCCCATTCGGCTCTTCAGCTTTGTTTCTTGATCTAACGACTTGTTTTTTAATTCGAACAACCATTCACCTGCTGGTGAAACATCCGAGCGTTTCGCTTGATTATTCATAGATTCTTGCCGAGAAACAGATAATCGCCAATCCATGGCTGAAACTCGTACATGTAAAGCTGTTTGTGTTCATGAGCACTTTGATTGCAGAAGAGTTTTGTTCCTTATTGAAGCTCCTCGAGTAGACCTTGGGGAATCAAAGTAACCACCCTTTGGTCGAACAAGGAGGCGCTCTTAAAGCCAAATTCACAACTGTACAAACGACTTAGTAATGCTGTCTGCTGGTGGCTGCAGCCTCAAACTGCTGAGTAAAAAACAACGCACGCAGATCTCTCAACACCCACTTGCCAAGACTCTCTAAAGGCTAACTACCTGATGTGACCGAGCTGTTTCGAGTTGGAACACGCCTGTAATTCGCACTTCATTTGTCACCTGCAGTTACAGCTTTCACAATACGGACAAACCCCACAGGTCTTAAATAATTTGGTGTCAGTGATTTATTCAGAATAAGAATGTGCAATTGCATCCTAATGAGTTTTTAAAAAAGACCATTTTTACCCACTAGTGAATCTTCCTGCAACCACTGTCGTTGGATTGCCGAGTATTAGTTTTCAAATGTTCCATGCCCATAGTCATCGACTCTGAACTAATCGTTTTAAATAAGATCTGGCCACGAAAATGGTTTCTTATTTCGACTGAACATCTTCAATTTGGTTCCGCAATGAATCTAAAACATGAGTTGCATGTTTTACATGTAACATTACGGGAAATAGTATCATGAAGAAAGCTGACCAAGTTAGTCTTTACCGAAAGGTCTATCGCTTTTGTTTTTTTCAACTCGCTTCTTCATTCAGAGGATTTCCATGTATCCACGTCAGTACCAGTGAACTAGAGAAGTGGTTTCATGCATAGTCGCACTTCTAAGTGAACCACTCGAAATTCAAAGAGCTAATAAACATCTCTATTTGAGAAGGCAGCAGACCCTGGCTTTGTTGGTTCAGTGTTGTCCAACAACCGATTTCTTATGCATTTCATCCTTAAAAAATAATGTATCATCAGCTGTCCACCAGAACCGACCTCCACACACTACGTGCAACTAAAGATGGCTTCTGTTTGAAACAATTTTTAGCTAAATACAGGGTCGCTGTCAATGAGCACGCTGTTTAGTAGAAATATGATCAAAACCTTGTGAGTAAAGATTGTTTAAGGTGTGGTAAACTCTTCTTTTATGGATGGTAATTCATATCCCATTTAAAACTCTAGTTTACTGTATTCCTAGGTTAAATGTGCTGCACCAATCATTTTCGGTTTAAAGATAGGAACACATATTGCCTGCTTATTATTGGTCTACCTGAGGAGATCCAAGAATAGCAGAATTATCAGTGTTTTTTCACGAGTGTTACACTTTGTGCCGCATTGAGAACCCAATTAAAAACGTGCAAACTTTCTATGCAGATTGTTTGAAGCAAAACATGCAATCTGGATCAAAGCAAGGGGCTGCGTTTGGAGCATTATTCACAACTGCAAACAACTGATGAAAATTTGGTCTCGTGATTAGTTGAAGTAGATAAAACATATTTATGCTGGACGAATTAAAAGTAGAAACTACTCAAAGTCTCCCTACATTCAAAGGCCTGAACTGTTTCGATGATGGAAACTCACTTTGATGCTCGAACGATATGAGTTACAATCATTTTTGAGATTCCTCGGACGAGATCTTAGGTGAATAGGATTACGTAGTGTCTGCGTTACATACACATTGAAAATAGTCAGGAGTTCATAGTCATCAGTCAGAAACAACTTCAGCACTCTCATCAAGGTGCATTTGAATCAAACCATTGATTCAGCAACTCAGTTGCTACATCACCCTAATTGATAGGTAGAGTTTATTTCATGATATATGCATCAACTAATGAATTCCACCTCTCCAGAGTACCAAACAGAATCGGATTTCTGATTTTTTGACATAATATGAATTGATTGTTATATGTTTTTGCTTTTGCTCTTCTCCTTGCGCGACGGAACTTCTAAAATCTGGGAACGGAACTTTCCAAGCATGAAATTGTCAGTCAGTATCAGTTTTAATTTCTCTGCCTTACATATATTAAGAGATGTACTCAAGCGACTGAGCACTCATCAGCCCTTGACGTGAAATTAGTACCACCTGTTTTTCATGTAAAACTGATGTTTGAGGGCGACCAGGCGAATAAAACTTAGGTGAACATGAACTGTATCAGTGTCTGAGAGGCACACGTGCAAAGCGCAGTTCTTGATGCGACAACCTCGTCCGGCAACTGGAACGTATAGATGAAAAGACAAATTCCTCAGTTCATTGAGGAACTGATAAAACAGAAAGCCATTATACTGATTCAGAACAAGAGACGTTAATATTCTGTGACTGGTCGAGCGTATATCGACGAAGGTGAACCGTGCGACTGGTTATTGTAGACCGAGTCGTTTCTGAGCACCGTAGATCTGCAGTGCATATTCGCGTCCAAATCATCGCCCAAAGAAACTGCCAATACCATTTCTAATAAATAATTTTGGTCAATGAACAGAGTTGGGAAACGCCACCCTTCATATTTTCTTACTGTATGGGAAGACAAACTAAAAACATCCTTTGGTTAAAAACAACACAAGGCAAAAATAGGATGTGAATAACAAGGTTTAAACAGGACAGCAGCGAATTGCATAAATCAGATGGCCCGTTTTCGACTATCTCTTAATTCGTTGAGAAAACTTTAAGCACCCCATGCGTAACGTCTTATTACCAAATCTCATTGAACTAAGCTGCGTTTTGACTTTTAGCTTTTCAGAATGCACAGCACAAATTTTACTTTGTTCAATAGGACTCAGGCCGAATTAGATCCTAAACTCCTCAATTTTGTCAACGATTCGATTGTGTTACTAAGAATTTATGCTAACTTGGTTACTCAGTGTGACTCAACGAGCCGCATCTTCATAATGTTTTTACCTACTTCATTCTCAATTAAACTATCAAATGGCAGTATATGGTACAAAAAACGCAGCTGATGGAATGTCCTGTATATTCTATCATCTGTATGTCTGTTCATGCTCACTCACTGTCAAATCATAAGGTATTCGAATCCAATGCTTCAATGCAATTTTGCCACCCGATATGCTACCGGTAAAGAAGATTTAATTGCGAAAATTAAGCAGAAAACTTCAAGCCCAGACAAAAAACATTGGCACGACCCACCAAACTTCAACCCTGCAACTTCGTGAGCAATTCGTCTAGACCGTCTTATCACTCAGTAAAAAGCCAAATAACTCTGTAGAACTTGTCAGTATTTCCTAATGTACCTTTATCAAGCATGATGAGGCAGCCATCTGCTTTCTTGCGAGTCGTCCCCACACCTGTATACCGGTGGACACTACTGATGAGGCATACTAGTAATATATGGTTTTCTTCTAACTCCGACTCGCGTCTAATGGAAGGTGGGGTTTAGTATGGAACTTGTGGAACTGATTTGCAGTGTCCATTAACAATTGCGTGATGGTCAATGAATATCCACGAAACTTCAAGAATACGCGTTAGGATGTTCAGTTTTTAAAAATAAGGTGCATATGAGACGTTTACTTGCCTGTCCAATAGTTTGTAACTGTTTATTTGCTGTTTGATAATAGACAACTCCGCGGTGAAGGGCTTTCCTTCTTACCCTTAGTTTTGTCCTCTTTCCCCCGTCCCAATAATATCTTCTTGTGAGCCTATCCTTTAATACTAATGAACTCATTCGTCCTGATTGCGCGTAAGCAGGCGCAGAGAACCTCAGGCATCTTAAATCAATATTTAGGCCTCAACGCTCGGTCTGTCTGGCCGCTTTTAAGATCTGCACTCTGAAACAAGTAGGTCAACAAGTTGCTCTTGTTCTCACACTGGGATTGCTTGACTTTGATGTGTGGTGTGTACCATAAGCAGGGATTCAATTTGCAAGCAGAGTGGTTGAACCAAAAGCCCTATCACTCTCAACTAGATTCCAGCTGGGTTACTGTGGCGATCCATAAACCGCTGCGGAAGGATGTGGCGGCTTCGGTACCACTCTAGGTTGCCAGAAGAAAGAGTGCTTGCCTGATTGAATACACACTGGCATTCACCTCTGTGTGGTTTGTCTGGCAACGGATTGTCTCACAAGTGCGAAGTTGATCGATGTCTGTTTATCGTGTCTTTTTACGTTCTAAGAGACTGTGACTCAGACACCAAAAACCAGGTTCTTTAGAGCCCTGCTACGATGTGATAAGAGCTAAGATATAATTGTGGTTGCCGGTGATTTGAAAGTAAAATGAGTAGACTTAGTGCATCTGAGATTGAGCTGAGGATTCGACTTTGATTGGACTCGGTATCAATGGACAACATCAAATGGCTACTTCAGATATGCGCTGGCCGCAGTACTAACGTCAGAGGTTATCGAAATTTTCTGGCTACACGGTTTCCCCCACAGGTGCACACGTTGCTGACTCAGCTTGGTTACCCCTCCATTAGTTACTGATCAACAACCAACTGATGCTCGTTTTGGAACACTTGTGTGGCTTCTGTCTACGCATTCACCCGAAGTCACTTTTCTGTTTGCTTTCCTGGTCTGCGTAAAGATCGCACAAACTTCTTGCAGCTCAGAGGCTTCTAGATAAATAACTTAAACGAATTTATCAGAACCGTCTTCCGAACACACCTCTGTGAGCTTCACCACTTGACGTCAGTTTGTAATAGAAAAAGATCACCACTATTTTGCACAGTCCCTGTTTCACGGCGCTACTAGAACCACTCAAGCATCAGATATCATAGAGAACAGTGCTACTGCATCATTCTCGGTGAAATATTTCAGTAGATCCGAGCATAATTCAGTGCAACGAATGATTAGACGTAAAATGAAACCCAATGCGCGTGCTGACCATAAAACCTGGTGGACACGAACGGATAAAGAAACGGAGAAGCACAGAAAGCCGGAAATGCCTAAAGATTCTCCCAGTTGATTGGCTTGACCAGTCCTTCGAAATCGCCTATGAGCTAGAGAATCGAGAATCAGTGTGGCGTGACCATCTTGAATCAAGAAGGCCGCCTGACCCACTAAGCCGAGTGCCCTTTAAAAGCAATGGTTATGGTAATCAGGTGTCATTCGGCTGAATCCCCGCATTGCAGAACCCTCGATGTTGAACGTGGAACACTCTACGGTCTCGAATATTTATTTATTTATTATTTTTTATTATTATTATTTATTACCCCAAAGCGCCACCTAGCTCCTGGTTCTGAGTGCGCATTGTTCAAAGATGAGGGTGAATTCCTCAGGAAGTGCTTGTCTGATCTGCTATCTCGATTTTGAGAACAGGAGGCTGTATCGAAAAACTGGGAAGAGCCAATAATAAAAAAATGGGGCTCTTAATGAGTGCAGTAGTCACAGGGGAATCAGTTTGACTCCGTTCGTAACGAGCACGTCAGCGTCGCTTCTAATTCCTAGACGTATCTGGCTGATGAAACACGGACTCGAGGGCAGCAGGCGAGATTCCTGCCTGATAGTGGCCATATCTTAACGATCCGTCAGGCACGTTTGACTCAGCTCAAAGGTCTCTTTTCTATAATCACATTTTCCAGCAAAGAGGCACCGCAAGTTCGTGAAAATGATTAGTTCTTTGTATATGTTCAGACCTCCGGGCACGTGAGAGTAAGCGAAAATCTCCCCCAAAAGCTTCCGTGTATAAACTAGAATCCGAAACGTATGTTTCCCCCTCCAATCACGTTTGATATCAAGATGGACAAGGTAGCGAGACAAACGCTGGATGGTCTTCAAAATAGAGATGTTCAAACAGCTGCGGACGAAAGCCTTGTGGGTACGGAATGGGCAGACGACATCATCCTCGTCTTCAAAGAAGAGAAGCTGCAAGTGATGTTGGATGCAATGACCGAAGTAATGTTATCATTCTACATGCGCTCTGCACCCCCAAAGTGTAAAGCCATGCTTTCGGACACAGTCATTGAAAGCGCCACTTATAGTCCACGGAAGCAATCTAGTTTGTGGTGCGCTTTTACTTATCTTGCAACTTCTATTAATTTCGATTATGGTATGACGCATGAGGTAAACGCAATCTTTGATGCTCAGGCCGCGTTCGTTACTTTGCAACACATACGGCAACAACTCGGGTTAGAAGCGTTCGTCTCTGCAAGTTTGGTGTTGAAACCCAAATATCAATTTAGTTCTCTAAGTACCGGTGAATCTTTGCATTCCCGTAATTGTTCAAACATCCCCATGGTTTGACCATAACACAGAGATTAACATTATTGTTTTCGGGATCTCGTCATCAGGTCAATACATGTCTAATGGTTGAAATAGGTTAAAATAGCGAAAAATGAAATACGCAGCGAAGATTGGTTAGTGAAATGAAAAACGTGGAGACATGAACCATTGGATGTCTGCACGTCGCATCTAATTGGATGCCGTGAGACAGTCCAGAGGGCCGATGAGTGACTTGGTCGGTTGATTTGTGTCACATGACCAAGACAGACCCAGCTTTCGCACGAAACGTTCTTGATGGCACGGGTTCGCATAAGCAAAGCGTTCGCCTCGGCTGTAGTCAAGCCATTCCGTTGGATAGATACTGGCAGTCTATTGGGTGGACGGTAAATGACATGAAATGACTCATTCAGATTGACTATGTGCCCGGTCACGTGCCCGACCAATTGACCCAAAGGGCCTCTAGACTGTTTCACAGCATCCGATTAAATGCAACGTGGGGGGCGAAGACAACCAAGCGTTCGTGTGTCCACGTTCTTCGTTGCGTGTTTCATTTCCGCTCCTATTTTAGCCATTAGATATGTACTGACCTGATGAAGAGATCCCGAAAACACTATTGTTCATCACTACGCTCTTGTTCAAAGCGAGGTACCTCTAGAATTCAAGGGGCGTGTGTATCAGACTACATCACGGGCTCCTTTGTCCTATGGCTGTGAGATGCAGCTCTGCGAGCAGCTGAACTAAGGCATCTTCAGGCTTTCGACCACCATGGTTTCAGAACCGTAGATCCGGGTGCCGGTGAATCCAAAGCGAAACTATTAGAATACAGGTGTTCGGTTGTTTCAGCTGCGGTGTTTTTCCATGTTTTTCTCATGTCAAATCATCATTTGCGAGCAGTGTGCTGTTTTTCGTGTCCGGTTCAATGGATCGAAAGCAGACAGGTGGTCAAACTGACCTGGAAGAAAGATATACAAAAGGTTACGAAAAGTCTGAGTGATACGACATGCCTTCCAGGACGAGGCTGTGCGACGAGTCATCACAGCCCCTGCCCCAGGATATGGCTTCTAGTCGATGTCGGTGGCGCTCTTGTTTTCCCTTTCCAAGCAAGTTACCTGACTTGGTGTCTGGGGATGCTTACACCTCCGAATGGTTTTGGTAGGCTAGCACTAAGTTTTTTCTTCGTCTGTTTCCAATTCTTTACATAATAAAGCACTCAAAAAAATTATGGTCGTACATTAGTGAAGCATCAGTACTGAACACTGATATTATGCTGCGGATTATGAAGACCAACTTCTCAACTCAAGTGCTTCTCGGTTATTTCTTCTGTTAAGTGTGACCATATAACTCTAGCGCCAACTGCAGCCTTATACCATGGTTATATCACTGGTGTTGAATTACGTCCGACAAACAGGATTTCGACGTTTGAACCTGTGCTGTATATACAGATTGGCGTTACCTTTATGACCTCTCAATTATCATACATGTTAGCCTATGTTTTCTTGCATACTGCTGAAACCTACCCGGTTCAGACACATTACAGTTATGTTTGAAAATAAACCAGCTACACTGCGAACGTTTTTAAGCCGTACGGACAAAATTCATTATGATGACTGCAAAGGAACGAAGAACAAAGTTTCATGGACTAAAGGTTATCTGTTAACATCAATCATGAATCCTGGGTGTGAATTCACGAGAAATTCGCATATTTCTGTAGATATTTGCATTACGAGTGCTCGGATCGACACCGCAACATACAAGAACGTGTTTGGTCCTTAGCGAATGGCACCAAATAGCTGCCCTGTAAGTCCGCATGAGCGAATTAATTGGAACAAGTTGGCAGGGTATTACAAAAAACTACTTATCTCAAAAGACCCACTGACCAATAAATGCTGTCAACAATACGCAAAACGGCGAGACAGGGAGACGAAAACCCGGTGGTGGGAATATACTGCGCGGACTGCAATTTCCGTAAGATACCTCAGGATTATGATATTAAAGCGTTTCCCCAAACTGACAACACCCTGCAGTGGTACTTTGTAAGAACTAATGAACATATCGAACTGGAGCACCTGAAAAACACCTGAAAACTGTCTAACAGTTTGCGTATGCAAAATGTCCAGCGAACAAATTAGGCCAGACAGCTGGGCAACTTCAACTGTGAATCACGGTGCACAAGCAACAAGCACAAGTTCCTCCACAAAAATAATCTTAGTTTAAAACCTTAAAAACTGCTCAATCGTTGTACTCCACACACGCTAGCAATACCAGAAAATCGACTTTAATGGCACACGTGTACACTATCCAGGGTTCAGGTCACACTGAAGGGCACTGAAGTCCCAGAGATCCAGATACCTTCTTGTAAATCATTCATGATTCAAGCCCCTGTAGCTATCCTAAAACTTAAAAAACCCGAGTATTTTGCTAAGTTTTCCGGTCATCCAACTCACAACTCGTTCGGTCACTCTAATTTGCTCATGTGCCCGCAATTGGTACACGTATCATTGCATGTGGAACACCACATATCTCTGTCTTCTGGAGTATGTGTTCGTAATAGCCAAAAACACATCACGAACTTAATCCTACTTTTACGGGGCCACGACAGCAGACCGGTAAAAATGCGTCAGGCAGTCACCTCCCGCATAGCTGTCAAAACTGGTGCAAGCTTGCCAATTGATTGATCGGTGGCCTTTATATGCAGTAAAGACGCGACAGCATTCTGCCATCCCCATGCGGATCTTGTCGAAAAGAAGGCTTGCCTTGAAACGGACATTATGGGTGAAACACGCTTCAGGTGGCATTTTCAGGAAATGGTTGCTGGTTGAACAGCAGCTTGGTTCATTAATGGATTTAGACGCACCACTTAGGTATCCCTGGTCCATGCAAAAATAGACACAGTGACATTTGCTTACACAAGAAGCTAACATGCTGGTCACACCTGACCAACAACTGATCTCGGGAAGACCAATCAGAGGACATGATGGATCCAAAGAATGCTGTATTTGACAAGCAACCAAGTGGCTGTAAACGTACTTGAAAATGTAGCTAGCACCACCGGACACAAGCTGTCGTTCCACCACGCTACGTTTTCCTGATAAAGTTTTCGTGCAGCTGGATTATCTTGCTTTTGGATAAGAGCAGTACACGTTCTGGTGTCTATCAGGCACAAATTAGACTGTCGTTTCAAAGAACACAACACTACTTATGGAGTTCAGCCACTAGAATCCGCTATAACCTGATCGAATAAGGTATGTCACTTTGGGTTTTAACCTCAAAGTACGTACACTGTTAGTACACTAACTGAAGATGTCTGACTCCAGTCAGTGATGAACTCAAACCCAGAGGCCGAAAAAATGTATTTTACATTCAGAGTTAGGGTGTGCCGCCGGATTTCAATCGCTCCTGCGGTCAATATTAGTGTGAATCGTACCATTCATGATCGGGTCAGAGATGATTGGTGTATGACTCCGAAGACGTGCTCTTTGTACTTGACGTAACTGACTTCGGTCACATGTTACGCGATTGCGCATGAGCCTTGCTTGTTCCAGCCACTATACGGGACTATACTCGCGCATGCTTTTTTATCCAGGTTTCCTTGATCTATAGTTCATCTCAGTTAGCCGTGGAACGCTTGTAACCGATCAAGAGCAAATCTAACGACTGAGATGATGAATATCTTTCTGTTGTGTTGAACCTTGGCCAAGTAGCACAACTGTTGTAACTTCTGAACGCCAGGTGAATGGGAATAACTGTCGGACACTTGTCTAAAACTATTCAATGGCCAGTCATTCTGATACGTCCGCAAACTGTGTAATGCAATCAAATCTTTGCCAAACCAAAGTGAAAAACACCATGGGAATTCAACAAAGCAATTATTGTTCTTTCGAAATTCGTCTATCTAAATGTCGTGACTGGTTCTTTTTCCTATCACTGCTACTGAAGTCTGTTTCAACATAACGTCACTATTGTATGTAAAGTAAGGCCTTTGAAGACGACACCCATGGTTCTGAATGAAATCATCCTGTAGTGTGTAGAATTTTAATATAATCATACCCAATTAGTTAAGTTTGTTAACTCTCTCTTTGGCGAATGCCTTAGCCACAAAATTGAGCACACTATACACCTCCGGGCAAAGGGTAGGGTAGAAAATGGCGAATGCCTCAGCCACAAAATTGAGCACACTATACACCTCGCCCTAATACGCCACCTTCCCAATGCAGTGTATTTTTCGACTCTCTCCCCTCCGGTACAGTAACCATGGCTACAATACTCGGGGATAGTTAATCTCGGGACGACGGAAAGCAACACAGTTATTAATGAACTGATATTATGGCACTGGTGAAATTTGCACAGCCCGTCATTGCTAGCATAACAACGGGATTTTCACTCTTCGTCAGCAACTTCTTTCTAGTCCCACCTCAGAAGTTTGTCTAAGAAACGGCGATAGCTCGTCAGTCACTACAATTTCACGGCAAGTGGCAGTTACTCCGTTTTAGAGCCATTCGACTAATGTAGTTGATTTGGTCACAGGATGAATCTACGTCCATCCACTAGCAAACTGGAATGCTGAGATATTCAGCGATATTCCTCCGGTTGAATTTGATCGTTTACCATTATCACCCTCAGTGGTGTGATAAACTTTCTTGGACTGAGTGTCCCATGGTTTCACATCCTTCCGTCATCTTTTGAAGTGAAACAATAAGCTCACCACTGATGTACTAAAGGGGTTGGTTCATCATCTTCCCTGCGTTGGTCAGCTGAGAGGTTCACTGTCTTTTCAGTCTTGTTTTAACGCGCTAAAAGTAAGGCAACATTCAAGACACCGTAAGGAACAAATGTCTACAATACACTGAGAGCGTCACGGATACCCGAATTCGCCGTTTAATCTTTCGTGGTCAGTCTAATTTACCTCCCACGATACCCTGACTAGCGCACCACACCTAAACCTGCCGTTAGTGCTGCCACTGCACTCATAACGCCGGAATTCTGAGTGATACCTGGGTTAAATGAAGCCTTTCCGAAAATTTCACGAGGCGGTTTTCCGTTAGGCACAATTCACGGAATAACATTCTGGGCATCCAAAAAGTGGAAATATGGTTGTCCTCATGATAGTTTTTTTTCTGAGGGTTGCAGGAATCTAACCTCACACAGAATATCGGTGCGCATTATGGAATGCACCGAATTCGGGATAGAGAGCAAAACGAGTTCAGTGACCAATATTTTGACTGACTAAAGAAACATAACTTGAAGTATTAAAGTAAATGATGTCAATCCGTGTCGAAAAGCCAAGAAGACCTATACCAAGAAGACCTAACCGTTTCTAACCTCACGACTTTGTGGAGCACCAGTGAGGCCTCCAACTTTAGGATTTGTCGCGCAAGTCCCAATCCACATTCCGCTACGTGGACAGCACTTTTGCCATCATCATGGAGCGTCAACTACAGTGAACAAGCTAAATAGTAAACGAAGATTTCGAAAGCATACAATTCAAAATGGAAATTGGGCTAGAGGAGAATGACGGAAAGCCGGTATTCTTGGGTATCTTTGATACAAGTTTGCCAAATAAACAGTTACAAACCGAGGTCTACAGAAGAAACAGCATACAGATCAAATCTTCACCTACCACAACAATTATCCAAACTACCATAAACAGTGCCGCATCCGGAGGCTTCTCAAACAGATTAAATCCTATTGCAACATAACGGAGGCTGAAATCAATGAAGGAAAATGCCTGTATAATTTCTTCAAAGAACTGTATAACCTATTCGTAATGGACTACTCATAAGGTTGCTGAAAACTCTTCGACAGCCCACGACCGGTTTCGCCCTTCCCGGGGCTCATCAGGTAGGCGCAAAGGAGTGTATGCAAATGAGTGTATTTCTCGAAAACAGTCCAATTTGGGTTCAAGTAGAACATAAGGTTGACGGAAACTCGGGGACTGCGCCTACCTGATGAGCCCCAAGAAGGGCAAAACCGGTCGTGGGCTGTCGAAGAGTTTTCAGCAACCTTATGAGTAGTCCATTACGAATATACATGTATCGCGATATCTCGAATATCGTAGCAACTGGAACATGAGGCGGCCTGGTGCAGCACATTCAGTTGCCTGAAAACATCGCAAACGGGAGATTCAGCTGGGTTCCAGGTGAGTCTCTCGCAAAAACCAAATTGATATGCAAATGAGTGTATTTCTCGAAAACAGTGTAACCTAGTTGTATTAGTTGAAAAACCCTCCATCAGCATCGCAAAGATGGAGAACAGACGTATAATTTTTCTAAATTTTTCTAAATCTTGTCGAAAGTGACTGCAAAATTGTTTCGACAGCAAAATGTGATCGTAGTCTACAAGCCAGAGATAAGACTCATAACAGAACTGTCAATTTGGCTGTTGATTAAATGCCTGTTAATCTATTCGCCGAGCTTGGCAATTGGCTTGCAAACGTTTCGTCACCATACGAGGAGACATCATCAGTGCGCAGTTGGGTGGGTACTTCTTCCTTGCCTGAATGGGTTTATGTAGCACTTGAAGAGGATCTGTTATCTTCTGACGTGATTGGCTACTTGGGGTGTAACGATTTCCGTGGATCTATTGGTCCGTTCATGATCATTGTTGCGTGGTGGTCTGCGTTTCTTTGTGTTGATTGGTTATCCCAACGCATTCTATTTTTAGTGGTTTGTTCTCTGGCCTTGATTGGCATTTCGTTGTGGTCTGATGCTCTCGAGCTTGATTGGTTGCTTGCGCCGCCCTATTTTTCTCCACTGTAACGGTTAGTGTCCCTGAGTCCACCGGTTACTTTGGTGCTTTGGTTGGACGCCTCCTCCAATCCAACTAGTGTGTCCGTTTGAACGGGGCTTTCCTGCATGTACTTCGCATGCCAGAAGATCCTCTGACTCGCAGAGCTCTTTTCGCCCAGCCCTGTGTTGAGTGGAAGCGACCGACAGTGAATGGTGTTTGACCTGGCAACAAGTATGAAAACACCAACCAATAAACTTATTCTGATAGACTACTGCCTCCTCCCTGTATGGGGATCCCGTGACTCAACTCACCAGTGGTTAACGCCACTAGCAGAAATAGCCTAATGGCGCAGTCAGTGGTGCTCACGCATCAAAGCTCTCACCTTCATTGCGTAGCTACCCACTTCCCGAGCTAACCAAATATGCCATCGCCTCCAAGGCTTGGCTGTATGTCCTACATTCCCGTTTTCCGGTGATCAAAAACTGTAGCAGCTGGGAAGAATATACCCATGATACACGGTTTAGAGCTGACAAATGAAATTGAATTGAGCGTCTACAAACGGCTCCTAGGTTCACTCATTGTGCAGAAAATGTAGTCTACTAAATGGTTTGGTATTTTTACCCTTACCTTTGTTGAACGCGTGAGTTTTCATCCGCAGCTAGTAGTTTTGCTTCATACAGCATATGCTTCAATCCTTGAGTTTTCGTTAACGCAACTAGACCATGCTTATCGTTTGCACAAATCGTAGACAATATCCGCTGTGCTAAAGTAGGCACAGTTCACTTGTCAACATGCCCACCTCTCGATAATCGACGCTTATGACATTATTGAATGGGAAACAAATCTGCGGTAAGTTGTGCTTAATAAAGTTGTTCGATAATCGAGAAAGCGATTCCCACTATTCTCATCGCATTCAACTTCCGATAAGTTTTCCCACCAAACTGGCACACAATCAATATAGTGAGTAACCTCTAACCTCCCACTTTTCTGACAAATACAATTCAACCAACAAATATTTAACAAATATCACCTTCCCCCGTCCGGAGCGGTCTCCGAAAATTCGGAAAACTTTCATACACTTTGACTAAAAGCACTCCCTATTCTCTTCGTGCTTATTCGTTGGCTTTTTCTCAGGTACACGATTCTCTAACGATCCTGTTTTTATCGTTCTACTCCAAATAGGGGTGGGAGAAACCGGTGCCCAGACCACAGAAACCCAAATTCGGAAGCCGTAGAAGGACAGATAATGTTTTGGTTGAATTCGTCGCACGCACTGTGACGCTTAGTCGAAATTCACCCAGAGAACTCATTGCAACACTTTCCGCCGGTAGACCTCTTTTACTCGTTCTGAAAATGCAAACGGCTTCCCACCAAAATACCTACTTACTCTGGTTCTGTAATTTTGTACACGGTTTGTAATCCGGTTAATTCGGTTCCAATGCTAGACAACCTCGTCACATTTGTACCGTTACTTACACACCTTTGTACCTCCGCAGTTATTCGCATGAGGATATGTAAAGTTTTAATTCATTTGTGCCGGATCAAAAGATTGATTTGCGGGAACATCAGTAATATGAAACAACATAACAAGGTGTTCCGTCATGTCACTCAGATAAAAGAGTCTACTCACATTTACGTGCGACACTTATATTCCTGGGCTCGGCTTTATGTTAGCAGCCATAGTGTTGCTATAAGCAAATGCTCCCCCACTTAAAGTTTCCACCCTCATGCCATAGTAACCGTGTGCTGGTATATGAATACTCGCCGTACCGTACTCCTTTATGAAGGATTACTTCGATTTCTGTCAATCACCTCAACAGTTCACTCACTGCACTAAAATATCCAAGTGTATTTTACGTTTGCCACATGCAAAATGAATTAGAATTCATTATTTACCTATGCAAAAACCAGAGTGAAATATCAAGTGAAAAACTCTCGCGTGATGCTGAATGATTGATGCCCGCCGTACAGTTGTAAGACAGTATATTCTGATAAAGAATATTGGACTAAGTTATTTTTAAGGATAACTGAAAAAAAACATTCTCCATGCCTGGCACAACGCCCTTTTCCCGACCGATTACAGTTTATCCCTCAGTTCTTCCAGTCTGCTGTTTAAACATGCGTTATTTTTACAAAAGTGATTGGTTTTACGTTCGACGCTGCTAAACAGAACTCAGTTTGTGATTACGTGTCCAGATTTGCAGAAGTCGATTGTACCGACACCGTTCAAAAGTGGACCAAAGTGACTGGCGTCTAAGGCACTAGCGAAACTTATGAAACCATGTGCAGTAATTTGCACAGACAAAACGATAGTTCAACGGCCCCGTCTATACGAAATTCGGCGAAGTAGATGCTTTCCATTGCAGATAATAATCTATCTGTTAACTCGTGGACAAGCCGGAGCACAAAAGCGGTTTTACAACTCAGCGAAGTGTCACAAAACCATAATGACCACAAATCAATTTTTGTGATTCCTAATCATTATCACGTTTTTCTGCGAATGAATAAATGGTACTGTTTAATGGCGGCATTTTGAAATGCGGTCATTGTTATTTACAGAGCTAAGTGAGATTTGTCAAACGGCTCTTAGTCTACACGACGCTGACTCGTCGTCACCTCAAAGCTGTGGACAGTAAAGTAACCGTTTTTAAGGGCCCGAACTGGCTACACGAATCATTCCGTTGTCACAAGCACGAGTGGCTGACACTGCACAGTAATGGGATCAGAAAAAATCCAACGTCCACGTGATAGTTCCATCCCCATATCAGTTGTCAGCGCACTGCGTTGTATTACCACGGATAATTACTCCGAATGCCTGTTGAAGACAGTTCCTGCATTAAGCATCAGCCGCAGCAGAGCGGTGGATAAAACCTGCTGTATGGTCTTAGTATTCCCAACTCAGGCAACAACTGGGACGAAATCGAGCTCAGGGATTAAAAATGGTAATGTTGTGGAATACAGGTAGCTCGGGTGCGCTGATTGACTGTTGGTCTGTTCGCCGAGCTTGGCAGTTGGATTGCAAACGTTTCATCACCAATCGAGGTGACATCATCAGTGCGGGGTTGAGTGATGATGTCACCTCGATTGGTGATGAAACGTTTGCAATCCAACTGCCAAGCTCGGCGAACAGACCAACAATCAATTTAAAATGGTTTACAGGAAGAAGTGCAGCTCTGAACGGGTCTACGGATGTTGTCACACATTTGGGGAGATATCATGAGACATTTGCTACTAACAGTCAGCGAAGAACCTGACCATCACACAGAGTGAGCAGTAGAAAACTTTATCCCCGCGCAAAGCATATTTCAGTTCGCCTTACCTTACTTGAAATGAAAAGTCTATCTACTTCGATCATGAACGAAAACACACCGGAATTTTGTTGGGACCATTCAAACCCCGCCTACAGTAGGGCTACTGTGAGCGGTTGGAAAAACTCAAATCTTTATCGGATGTCATCACTGAGTATATCGTTACCCAAAAAGCTTTATGCTGAGGGATATAATAAAAAATCTTGAGTATTCCAAAAGCTTTTCTATCATGAAAACCCAAAAGTTCGCTTTATAGCTCACTTCTTACGTAGGACTGTTGCGATTCAAGGGACTTTTCCGATGTTTATCCTAATACTGCGTATGCCTCCCTAAAGAATTCTGACTTAGCGGTGGCGCAAGTGACCATCTCAAGTAAAACACTCAGCAAAATGACTGTGACGATTTAAGAGGATGTGAGTGAACTGTGGGTATACTAGTGTCAAATAGGTGGTTAGAATCTAAATGAATGTTTAGTTTGCTACATCGATCAGGTAAAACATTCACATTACGCTAAGAAACCGAGTAAAATATGAAAATTGATCAATTTGGGCATTACACTGCCAAGCACACCGCATCGTTTGCATCTTTGATCCAGGAACAAGGTCATGACTAACTGGATACTTTTCAGGATTGTGATAAAATATTGTGCATTGATTCCGGGTATCCCAGCATGCCCATACTGGGATGTTGCTGCAAAAAAGTCTTCCAGCGCAAGTGCAATGAGCACACCCGCGTCTTGTATGATCTTTTGTTGTCTCAGGTTTCCAACAAGAGCAGTTGGTTCAAGATTTCGCTTGCAAATGAGGTGGGAATGCATTCAGCTATTGGTGGGTGCGGGAAATTAGAGTGGTCTGTCACAGCCGTGACTTGGAATTAGCCTGACACTACTAGTGAGTAGTTATATTTCAAAATTATTGGGATAAGCCACTCAGGAGATCACGGGTTGCTGTGCTATCCTCATGACAGTACGGATTATATCCGAAATGCATAATAGTGCGGTAGGTACATGTATGCACAGTACACCTAACATGTTGAGCCATGTAAACACTAAGGTCAGCTTTTCTTGCTCGGAATTGTCAATGGTTCAGTGACCGGCTCAGCATCTTTTAAAATGAAACTGTTGGCGCTTTCAATAACACGGAAACTAGGGGACTGCGCCTATCTGATACTGATGAGTCCCAAGAAGGACGAAACTGGTCGTAACCTGTCGAGGAGTTTTCAGTAACCTTGCGAGCGATTTCCCTTGTTATAGTATACCGCGATGTTTCGAATATCGTGTCAACTGAAACATGAGGTGGTCTTTGTGAAGCACATTCAGTTGAAGAATATCATAAACGAGATATTCAGTTGAGTCTCACGTGAAAACTAAATTGATATGCAAATGATTGTATCTGTCAAAAACCTTTCTCTTGTTTTGATGTTGGATTTTTTATTTACTCTAATGAAATTTTCAAAGCTTGTGAGTGTAGCAACTTGAAGTTGTAAAACATTTGCTCACAATAAGCCCGGAATAGTAAAAGTCTTCTTTGCTTTACACAATGGACACCCTCACTCAGCTGGAAAGACAAGGACTTCTGTTGACTCACAAGTCATCGTTTTACGCACCCCATAAACTACACTATCCGCATGGACGCCTCCGTGTCACAAAAGGAAATGACGTCCTGATGAGGAATCAGCGATAGTTATGGTAAAAGTCTCCTGGGTATGTTCTCCTAACTCTTGACGTTGTGGTCGGGCTCGAGTGTTACAAAAATCCTGCCGAATGGATTGGCTGAAACCTCATCCCGCAACGTTCGACTATGCATAGATGGCCAAGGGAAGCAGCCAGATAAAGAACAGAAAGCTTCCATATTGTGACTAGTCTTATGGCGAGGTGACCAAGGGATAAATTTCGATAAGCCTCTGTGCGGGTTTTTCAAAGGCGATTTTTTCTTCCAGATGGAAACAACGATTCCATCTATCCCACCAGAGGAAGGGCAGGTCATAAAATGCTGGATGTAAAAAGCGCACACTCCAGTCGTCCAGAGGTTAACTATTACTGTCTGTGAATTCGTCGAAATGTGACTAAAGTAGAGCCATATGCTATTAAAACTGACTCCTTCAAGAGTAAAACCCTCCATTTCTAGTCCCTGCAATCCCGGGCTTAACCAACTCTCGCAGACAGGAGTCAGGTTATTAGGCTACTGTCTCTGAGGATTGTCCCAGGAGAAAGCCTTACTACCGGTTGCCCTGCCGGTTAGTCATTTGCGTTAAATGTTAGAGTTATGGCCCCTTGATTCAAACCACCAAACAGCTTAGGGTTCATATTTCAAGTCAAGGGTACTCAAAACATCCCCTATTCCTAGACGTCAGCAAACGTGAGCACGGGGGAGACCTTTCGTCTTTTGGCCCTCAAACCCTCACTCTCATGTTTAATCCTTCGACGCCATTCAACTGATCAAATGCAGTCCATTAAGCTTGCAGCCACCTGACAAGTCGATAGTGCTCTGAAGATCTGGCACAAGTTATGGTGTATGTTAAACAGAGCAAAATTCACCGCTTGCCGAACTTTCGCTTTCCACTTCCACCGACATATGTTGTGCCTCCAAAGCATCCATTCGGTTGTGTGCCTCAAACATCTCAAATGGAACTTAGGTATCCTTAGGTATCATTTTTCTGCTATCTTGTGAACGTGGATATTTAAACTGATTAGTTTGTTAGGTAAGCCTTAAACAAGTCAACGGGAACCAAAGCCTTTCTCTTGTTCTAAAGAAAACTTTGCCAAAGCCACCAAATTGAACGCTTCATGAGTTTGCCCACCTAATTTCTCACAAAAGGACTAACGACAAGGAACCAATCGCAATTTACACGCCTTCACCATAAAATGCATTTATCCAGCCCGAAACTATGTACCGTGCCATTCTGCAGATTCTCTGTCGGCTTGGGAGTAAAGTAGTTAGCTGGTTTCAAGTGTCACTGGAAAAAGATTAGGCAAACAACCTATCCAATAAGTAGCTCATGCCGGTGTCCTTACATTTAACTGTTATGCACTGATTGTTTCGAGGGTATGAACTCCGGCAATGCAGATGCGCATGCACGAAAAAGACGGCGTTAATCAAGTTAGTGTTAATGAGACACTGACGAGTTCCAGCTAAACCTCCCACTTATGGTAATAATAAATCTCAAAGATAGGATGAAGCAACCCACGGTTAATCAATTTCCATAGCCGCATAAAAATGCTTCTTGGCGATAGCTTATCATGTTCAGTTGTTCTTGTTAAGCGTGAGCCAGACGTGAAGAACTTGATGATGGGCTTAAGGAAGACTACGTGCTTACGATGTTGCACTTGTACGTACGACGTTGCACAGGTACATACTGGCACGCACGTTTCTGAACAACTGGAGTACCCAACTCGGGCAAAATGGAAAATCCTATCCTCAGTTTACCAGTCAAACCAGAATTCGAACACATGAATGTGGATATCTGTCAAGTTTTGGATACTTGTTCCGGCTACAGTGTTCCACCTGTGCTCGTAAATTTTTCTACTGCGTGTATGCGAAACAGGGTTCTTCAAATACATCCTAACCTAACATCTAACGATCATCTCTGCTTTCTAGATATGAATGAGTTAATAATATCACATCAAATTAGCTGGGGCTACAAAGTTCTGTGAACTTTATATATATATATATATATATAGCTTGAAATATGTGTAATCATATCAAGTCTGACGTTAAGAGTGACTTAATTGACATCCCGTCTGCTCCAGTCAAAGTGGGCAATTTCATCATCCGGAGAACAGAGCATGGGAACCCCCACATTTAAGTGAATTTTTGTTGAACACGCACAGAGGCATTGAAGAGGGTTCAAATTAGTCCTCCTTTCAAAGAATAAACACTTCGTCAACGAGTTTGCTATGCGTCGGAATAAAGCAATGTACTGGTTGGTGGGAAAGGGAGTATATTACAGAGTACACGAGAAATGCGAAAAACATGGGACAATTTTTGTACACAGGATAGTATTGCGGTCATCAGGTCAGTTGCGGGCGGTAAGAGAGATCAGAAGTGAACTAAAAAGTATACATTTTGTGTAAAAGATCAAACTACCTGCTCCACGATGGCCGATATTGAGTCGACGTACTGTTTCAGTTTAACTTTGGTTTCTGCTATCAGTTTTTCCTTCCTGGCAGTTTCCGACTGCATAGCATCCAGTTCCTGTAGAATTAGCGAGATAAGCTGCGAAATTAGAACGCACTTCTTGTAACAGTAAATCAGAACGTTGGGATGAGAGGAGAAAACGCTTCTTCACAAACCATGAATCCAGGTCTCGACAAGCTTCCAAAAGACTAGCCATGTGACGGTCATTTATCCCGTGTCGTGACTCTGAGGTATCCGAATCGGCGGAGGCATTTGTGGATGAGAGAACTAGGAATATATTCTGTATGGAGTAAAACGCTTTGCAAAACCGCAGATAATTACATCCAACTGGCTTTCAAAGTTTGCCCAAACCTGATTATCCTCGTCCGGTGTGTCATGAGTCTCGGAGGTTTGATCCATGAACAAGCAACAGTGTGCTGAAATAGCAGAAAGTGTGGAAGACTATAGGTTAGCATGTGTGACGGTCATTTCACTCAGAGAAGAACAGTCTCCAAGAGGGTACACCTCGGTCCAGCGAAATCCGTCACCAGAGCAACGAAAGACAATATGACTTGCTAAGAAGCACCGAAAACATTCAGTTAATTGGTCCACCAACTCATGGATAAAGATTATCTTCCGTTTGAATCTAGGAAGTAAGAAGTTGGTGACTAAAACTTTCGAAAGGGTAAATTAGACCAGACAGTGAATAACTTGTAATGCTCATTCTATGCATTACGGATGGAGGCAGTTTTATACCAGCTACCTCAAGGGCTTCACTGTAAATCGCCTCTCGGCTAAATGACGCACGGAAGTAGGCAACAGCTCCAGGAACCTTCGGGGGACAAGTGGGCGGCAATGAAAACGTAATCACCAGTGTTCCCTGTGCCGACAGCGACAGTAGAATTCAAGAGACGGTTTCAGGAACCAGATTAAAGAAGCCAAATACACATTTTGAGCAGGGTAGCCTTGAATGCAGCTCAACCCTCTAGTGAACTTACACGCTTCCTGTCAGATAAAGAATACTCGCAAAAGTTCCTTCCACGTGAAAGAGGAAGCAGAACTGTGCTCAATAAAATTACGTGACATGACGTTAGTTTTAAGAGGAGTAAAATGGAATCCAGTTGCTGAATGCTGATGGGGTGAAAAAAAATCGAATGCGGAAAGTTGGTGAAGGCAAAGCGACCTTGGAACCATGAACGAAAGACTCTAAGGAGACATCATCATTGACAGCAATACCAGAGAATACTGGTGCTTCACTGCCGTACGATAAAGTCGGTTTCTCAGAATGGAGCCTTAAGATGAAAAGAAAAAGGGACACAAGGAGGAACCTAAGATTACCCTACCTACACTTCAAAGGCTCAGTCATACCATCTGGAAAGAAACTGACGGCGTGAATGCCACTGACATCGGGTGGCCACCTTATATTTCAGTGTCACCAACTAAGCAAAGGAAGGGTGACATGAGCCCCAGCCTGGAAAACAAGCGGTACCACCAACACCCGTAATATCACTCACTCCTTCATGTTTTGTCCACCTCTGCCATTTGCCTAGCAATCTCTCGTCCAGCCATGCGTCGGGTGGAGAACACCCAGAGGTTGTTTAATCCATGACTTAGCAGCAGCAACTGCCGTCCCCACAGCTGGGGTCCTGGAACGGGAAAACCCAAGGTTTGGTGGCTATGTCACACAACCAATAGCGGTCCTGCATCAAAGCTACCACCTTCACTGCACAGCACTCTCACTCCCTACAATGAAAGTGAGAGAACGAAATCGTCTCCATCACGTGGTTCCCATTCCTCCGTTCTCGGTGAATGAAGCTGAAGCATCCAAAACCACTACACTTCGGTACACGACTTGTAGCTAAGAGACTTTCTGAATCCCAGAAAAACCAGGGTAAAAGAGCTCCTCTCGGCAGGCGGTAACTAGCAATGCGAAGCACGCGGCCCAGCCCCCTAGCATACAATGCTAGATGCATTCCTTGGGTGAAGTAACTTCTGCTTCACCGAGAAATGGCTACCTTATCACTTCACTGAGAATTCGTCGATTCCAAATACAGTTCTTACGTATCGGCGTTCGAAAACATGAAGAAGTTTGGGATCCGCCACCAGAAGCGACCCAAACTGTAGTCTGATACACGCGTTCTTTCAGACTTTTTGATGCCACCAGTGACGAAAATTGGCAAAAGCAGTTCTGGTCTTTCATATTCGTGCGCTGACTTCATCTGTTGAACTTCCATCGGAGCACAACTTCCAGTTTCTCCTTAAATCCTTAGAGGAACGTTCAAAGACTATAGGCCGCGCAGATTTTCTAGCAACGCGTGGCCTACTTCCCCCCTCCTGGATATCGTTCGCATATTCCAGCTCAACAGAACCCTCGCTCGGTGGGATCCGAACACCAGCGTTTCGGAGGCCTTCCTGAGTTAATTTCCTCATGAATGGAGAGTATGCACCGCTACCGGGCATCACTACCAGTAAGAAAGCTTTTGAAGAGCGTCCCATAAATCTCGAACGTCCAGAAGTAGTGAATACAGAGAGTGTATATTCGCCAACTTCTGGGGCACAAGTATGCTGAAATGAACAAACCTGTCCACACCACTGATATCAATCTTACGATAATGGAATATCACAATTGCAAGGTGCCTTTATGCGTGTTGTTGCTCTACCAATCGACGGAGTACGAATATATGGTCCACACAACTCCTCCCCAATCGGAGTCCTGTTTGTCGTCCTCGGGTCAGATCTATACGCGACCCCGTAGGACGGAAAATAAACGACACAGAGTCTAGCTACAATAGCATCAAGATAATTCCTCTGTCATTGCCACACTCACTGGGAGCAGTTTCATATAAACTGGGCACCACATTTGGCTGGGATGGCCTCTCCCACCCAATAGAGGCAACAAGGATCGACTGAGGATTTTACCAGCATCTTTAAACATAGCGGCCGTGAGATCATCTAGACAAGCATCTCGGTGGCCTTAAGGGAGAAAATGTATTCGCATGTTTCCGAAGCCATTGGATTTCCCAAGTTCACTGTTCAGGGCTAGGATGCGGGTTGGGAAATTGATTGAGCATTTCTAAGTGGTCAGTTCACTGGTTGTTGTAAGTGTCCGGCATAGCCATTCAGGCGTTCTGCCTTTCCGGAAATAAGCAATCCATTCCATCATGGTTTGCTTCGCTTACCAGAGGCCTCTTTGGGCTAGTTCTGCAAATCTATTGGAATCGCATAATCTCAGTTTCTCACTTCCTCTTTTTCCTCAGCATTCTGGACTCAACGAGCTTCTCGCTCCAGGCAGATCCTGTTTAGCACTTGACGCCTTAACATTCGCCGATCTTTATTGTACTCTGGGCCAGGAAGAATACGTGTCCGGAACCTACAGCATGCTTATAGACTTGCTCGAGTTCGTGTCTAGATGCAGTTGGCTGTGCCGTTCTACAAGCGAAGCGCCTAGTCATCATCATCATCATCATCGACGGCAATATCGGTGTTGACACTGATGATTCACTGCTTCATCTAGTTATCTTTAAAGCCCTAGAGTGAAAAGAAGAGAAAAAGAGTCGGTGAAGGAGGGGACCTAGTGCTGGTCTTTGTCAAGCATTCTGTGCCTACACCTTCAAGTACACAACTAGACAATCTGGAAAGAAACTGACAGCACGAACGCCGCTGACATCGATCATCCGCTATCTCCAGCCAAGCACGGGCGGGGTCCCGTCGATTCCACTTTAAAAGGCGTACAACACCAAAAACACCCAAACTCTTCATGATCTCTTTCACACCATTCTACCAAGTCATACGTTGTCCATCTCGTGGTTTGTGCCATTCTGAATGAGGCACGGAGAACAGCACTCGTCGCGGTAAACGGTGTTTTGGCATGCGTAGCACATGACCGGGCCACTGTAGTTGATGGTGCTGGACGTTTTCCGCGATTGAAGTACCTGCCGCACAACATCTGTCCAAATAGAACGCGTCTTGCACCCATACAACACAGCCCTTACTGTAGCCTGGTACACACGACCCCTAAGAGCCAGTGATATGCTTTTTTGACGCCCACAAGTGGCGCAAATTGGCCAAACGTGATTCGAGCCTTTGAGATTCTTGCACTGACTTCATCACACACACCTCCGTCTGAGCTAATACAACTACCTCGGTGTGTACAATGTTCCACAACCTCCAGTGATTCTCCTTAAATTGTAAGGGGTATGTTCAGAGACTGCACGCTCTGGAGCATGGCTTAGCACTTTCAAGTTAGTAGTGCACAAAAAGAGCCAATGACCAGCACATAACCGCAGCAAGCAGTTATTTGCTCGATTCCAGATGAAGAGGACTACCCAGGTGAGCTGCAGCATTACGTCTGCCCATGTGCGCATTTATATCCCCGGCAGACACAATACATGAGCTTTTAGTCGACCTTAATAAAGCACTCAAAGCACTCAGTAAAAACTACCACTGAGAGTATTAGAGCTAGTATATTGTGGGGTACTCGAACAATGAACAGCCAAGGATAGTTGGCACGTTTACGTGGCGCTCCCACACAGGTTTCCAAAAAACAACACACCAGCAACTACTCCAGCAGCAACCCTGGAGTTTGCTGGTAGAAAACGAAGCTAACCCCGACAGAACCAGTCGCAGCGACTTCGGGATCACCAGAGTTGGGAAACCGAAAGCGAGCGGGGAAAATTAGTTTGACAACCGTAATTCAGTGTTGAATCTTTGTTCCACAGAGATATCACAAACCATTACAAGGCGAGCTCATCGTCCAAGCAAGGATAGCTTGTTGTCCAGCTTGCTTCAGACTGTGAACGATGAAGTTTGCTGTATGAACCAGCGTCGAATTTTGAAGAGTAAATTTCGGTAACGGGAAGCGAACGGATGTAATTCTTTACGAATGGGTTCACAAGGGTGTCGCCAGAAACGGGAAGAGAACGAAAGTGTGAAAGAGAAAGAACAGAGGTGACATCAATAACCTGTTCCGCTTACCTGGTTTGTTGTTGCACCAAATGTGACCCAGCCGATGGTACCATGTGACAATCGATTTGCAATGGGGTTATTGGGAACTGCGACTGACGGTTGTACATGAGCTGGGACACTGCCAGCGTCCGGATCCAGAAGGCAAGACAATTAGAGCCTTCAACCAAAGTCTTTGGCTGAAAAGCCTAAGTGCGAGGCAGCGGCGGTTGGTGTGAGCTCTTTAAAACAATCTACATTTTTACGAGCAAGTGACAATCTGGCATTCGATTATCTGTGAACGTCATGGCCACAAAGAAAAGAAGTCCAGCTTAGCCAAAATATGGGCCAATTGGTATCGATAATTTGAGATCAGCGCTCCTTGCCTCATCGCAAGGATTTTAGTGTGGTAATAGTACGACCTTCGTCCATGGGTTTAAGAGGTTCATTAGAGCATGCAAACCCATTGAGTAGCCTGAACTGATGAACAGAAAAAAACAATTTCAGCCAAGCCACTATCAACCGGATAAAGGTTGATCGCGGAGGAGTGCCCGGTGCAAAGGTCTCTGTAAACGTGTCCGCTATGCATTCCATCTTGTCGGCTTCCTAAATAACCCATCTACCGAGAATTAACTGGTGACCGCCCAAAATATACTCATCCGAAAACTGTCTGCACTAGCCACCTGTGCTGACTGTGTGTGCAACATTCAAAAGGATGATGAAATAGATGGCATGAAATACTGCATGCGTTGATGGAAACATATTGTGACTAATCGGAAGGTCACCGAGACCAAAAGTTCGTTGCAAAACACTAAGCCGGAGACCAGATTTCCAAACTGTATATTGAAAACAACATACGTATTTCGATCATAAGGAAGATGAGAACAAAGATTAGGGAGTTAGGCGCTTCGGATCACGCGGGAACATGGAGGTTTTCCTGATATTGTCCAGTCCGAGGAAGAGCATGGTGACGCGCTCCAAACCTAAATTACATAGGTAAAAAGTAACAGCGATTTTAGTAACCTGACTTAGCAACCGGTCTTAACGAAAAGAGGAAACAGAATAGTTGGATAAGTATACAACGAAGCCAGGAACCTCCTTAAAACATGACTAAGAGAAGAGCAGATTGAAAAAAATGGGAAAAGCTGTCAAGTTGTTTATGACGACTTAATTCGATATTCGGAGGGACAACAAAGACACTAATAACAGGTCGACATGTATGAGCTCAGAATATGCAACGCAAGGAGAAACACTCGAATTTGTGCAACGTTTTACTCATCTTGGAAGCGGTATTAGGTCCGATTATAATATGGCAGATGAGGTCAATGCACGAATCTCGGGTCGTGTCTACTAATTTGAGACACCTATGGCATCAAAACGGCATATACCCAAATCTCAAGGGATGTGTGCATTAGGCTACGTTATTGGCTGTTTTGTTGTATGGCTCTGAAACGTGACCTCCTCAAGCAGAGGACCTCAGACGTTTTTAGGTCGTCGACGACCGTTGTCTCAGCACCATAGATGGTGTAGGCAGGTGTCGGCCAATCCCCCACGAGGTAATTAGAAAACGGGTTTTCGGTTGCGCAAAGGGGGCTTCAATCGACGAGTGTGTCCAGCATCAGAAGATGCATTGGTTAGCCCATGTATTGCGCATATCGAAGCATCGTTTGTCAGAGTGCTATTTTCCGAGTCAATTTCAGAGTGGCGCAAGCAGACAGGTACTCAGCCTCTGATTTAGTAAAGAGGTACGAGAGATTACGAAAAGCCTGCGTCTTGTCGGTGTAACTCGCCTTCCAGGATGGAGTTCGACTGATCCCAACTGTGCCTGGTTGGGGAGGCTGCAAGAGCTGACTGCTCACCGATGTTAGTGGCGTTCTTGCTGTCCGTTTCTATTTATATCGCCGAATGAGTATACGGATGTGCAGTCACCTCGAAATGATTGTGGTAGGCTAGCACTAAATCCATTCGCCATCTACTTTTATTCTTTTCTTTACAACAAGGCTTTCAAACAAATTATGGTTGTACGGCAGCGAAGCATCAGTGACGAACACCACTGTTCTGCTGTCGACGATGATGACGCAACCCGACAAGTTGAATACACTTCAGGCTTTTAAGTTCTGCACCGCTGAACCTAGAGCTTCACTGTTACACAAAGACAGAAATTTTAATTCAAAAGTGAACAGACGCAAAAGGATCAATCGTGGAAAATTGGCGTCGGCCTAGGACGGAGACTCGAGCAACCAAACTTGAAATTTACCGACCGCACGAAAAACAGTGAAATAGGGTGGGGACTACAAGCACAGCACACCCAAACAAGCACACTGTACATTGCATGGATTCGATCGACAAGCAAATGGTATCACCGACACCAATCATACTCCTCTTTCAGAGTGGACACCGTTGGCTACTTTGTGTGCCATCCCGAAGAAGACACGCACAGTATGGACTCGATGTACTTGGCTCACGGTGAATACTGAAAGTGCACTGGAACAATGAAGTGTCCAATAGTGTCCGGGGATGCTGGTACAAGATTCTACGCCCCTTCAAATTGATCCAATATTGACTGATCTGAATAAGCCCTCCGCAAAGCAGATTCTGAACTGCCCAAACTCTTATGCGAACACAGTCCTGCTCAGAATGACAGTTACAGCGTAGGACGATTAAAAACATGGGTCCAAACGGTTAAAACTGACGTTGAACTGCTGGGTCCGGAACGACATCGAACAATGGAACGAAAACCGGATGACGCTGTGTCCACCGTTTGCAACTGATAGTGTATCACGAGTGGAACTGGCTCAGGATATCCTTGGAGTTGACTCATCCCTCTCCAAAAGAAACTCCTCGTAAAATATACAAGAAAGCTACTGCTATTCACTTTAGACGTTTGTCTCAGCTCAGGCTCCAAATGTGTCGTACAATCCCATTTTCTAATTGGCTGGTTACGGATCCGCTCGCACCTATCATTAACAGCTAAGAGTGTTGATCAACGGCTGTACGATACTTCAGATAGTCGAAGATAAAACATGCCAAGGGTAGAGACGAACTATCAGACCCGGGATTTATGTGGTTTTGCGGCCAAAAGCAGCAACAACGAGTGAGTCATTTAGGCCTTGAACACCGAGTTTATTTGCAACATTTGCGTCAGATCTAATCCAACTGTTGTGATGGGCAGAATACGCGACAGTCTCCAGCAAATCTAGGTTTCTAACCTACAGCCGACACTATATTTGCTATCACCAACGTCATCAGCAACGACAGAATATCAGTGTTGAACATTCACGCTTCACTACTGAGTTGTGGAAAAGCGAAGATAGGGACCTAACACTGGCCTACTACAAATAAGACATATCTACAATCCCAGACAATCAGAATATTTGGATGGCTCAGTGATTAGAGCGCGAATTTATTGACCGGAAGGTCCGTGGTTGGAACCCGGCCTCTGCATCTCGACTTCCCCTTTCTTGGCTTGGGCAACCTGGCACTATCCCAGCTCTCGTGCTTCCTTCGGGTGGCATGATAGCTAAGCACCGAAAGAGTGTTACAGCTGGACGATTTTTGTAGAATATGTGGATAGAAACTGACGACCAGAACACCATATCGTGCAGCGTCTCCTCAAACTTACAGGCAGGTCACTGGCATTGACAGTGCCCAAACTTTCCGTAATCGCTTTCACATTCGTCCCCGGGTTCCATGGTTGATTACCTCCATTCTTGCGCCACTCCAAAAAGGGAGTGGAGAACAACACGGGAGACGAAATCTTTGCATGTGCTGTACATGACCAAGTCACCGCAGGTTATCCTGTTAGGTACATTCTTCAACTGCATCGTTCTGTATTATCAACACTAAAAAATGAGCTATATACACAATATAGGAATGGTAATAAAGAGGGAAATGTTTTTGGAAAGCTATTTCACCGCATTCCAGTTTGACTCCTCAGTTTGGTTCGGGTTGTTTCATGAACATGATGGCAGAATGACCTACGCACATCCTCCACCAGCTTCTAAGTTTAGGTGTGCTTTTTAATTACGCACAATCGGCGTCCTTACAGTTGATCTACCACCTAACCGCACGTTCACACGTTCCGTCAACTGAGCCTCTGAGAATTTCGGGTCTAAATCACTAGATCACTATGGGGGATACTATCAACGGCAAGATTAAAATGGAACAGAGGAATTGTACACCCGTGGCGCAGATGCACGCCACAAATCTGTCTGGAATTTGGTGGCACATGGTTTTGATGATCGCCACATACTAGTGCAAACATATACTACTACAAACAATCCCATCAGGTTTCCCCATCGATGAAGTCTAACAGTCCGCGGATGGCCATAAACGCTACTGTTGTCCTTGACTATACTGCAAAACCGAGCACAGGATTATAATTTCGCAACTTTTCCGAGTACAGAAAACAGTCAGCTCTCCTAGGACACTATTTCGCTCCCACCCAACTAGGTAACTTGCGGAGAATATTATAAACCAGAAGAAATGTACAGATGATTAACCTCCCAGTGATCAACTGTAGTTCCATCTTTTCTTAAAGATGGGGAAGACAATCGATTACTCCCAGGAAAATGGAACTTGTCGTTCGGACAACACCTTGGAAAACAAAAGGATTAATTCCTTGACATGCGTGTTTCCAGCACATTCCAAGAAGACAAGTGTAATCAAATGGAGAAATAGGTTTTCACTTGAATACCCAACACAGATGTACTCACCTATTCCACCTCCGGCGTGTGGTGGACAACCATAGCGGAATGCGTCAATATAGGATTTTATTTTTTCGATTTCTGAAACAGATTTCACGTAGTTTAGTAAGGAAAGTAGATGCGTGATGGATAGTATCAATAACCTGTTTCTCAGCAAACCAGAAAAAAGCAGTGCCAGTGAATTTAACTCAAAACAAGCAGAAATCGCTTGTTCATTCATTTGATAGAACTTAGACGCGCCTGTTATCATTTAGGCTAAGCGTTAAATATGAAAACCAAGATAACACTGAACAGGATATTTCTAGTCCCGTAGTTTGTCATACAATTAACACTTGAAACGAAGATATGGTGAGTCAATCGAGTCAAACGTCATGGATTTTCATTGTGTGAACTTATGTCACTGGCCATGTGTGTATCGAGTGTAAGTTGGAAAGACGACAGGATGAAACAACGCCTGAAAGTGAGAGTAGTTTCGACAGTTTGATTGGCATAATGTTTTGGTTAATGTTGGTTGATCCAGTTTGACTTGCATGCATCAAATTATGTAAACTAATCATGAAGTCAGTTGACTCGGTCACATGTCGGTGTACTGTAGTGTGGCTCAGTGGAGGAACCATACACAAGGTAGCAAACACAAAGTACAAACACAATACAATAAAATACAAATACAAAAATACAAATTACATGTTACACTGCTGCTCGTGGCCGAACGGTTAAGGGTTCAAACTACTAACCGGAAGGTCAAGGGTTCGAGACTCCACAGACTTTCATGAGATGCGCAATGCTGACGATACCTTTTCAACATAGATCTGCTTCGTTTACAGGAAGAAATCTCTATTGGCAACGTCAAATAATTAATAAACGGACACGGGTTACTGAGTAGATAATATCAGAATAAAATAAAGCGACTATCGACGTCGCTATGTGAAGGTCACCCTCAGAAGAGGTCACCCCTGCCTGGTTCCTGGAATTTTCTGTTAAATTTCAGACTCCTTCCACAGAGTAACTATATCATAACCCCCGAGTTATGAAACACTTTCCACGTCACCTTCCTACTCAAAAGGCAGAAATGCCAAAAATGCATATCGGATGCGCCGCCGGCTATCGTGTTTCCCTGGGAGTGTAGCGCTAAGCTCAATAGCACCGTAAACGAAACGCTAGTTTTGTTTGTTTAGTTCTTCTGTATGCACTGCAAAAAACCTGTTCAAGCGAACAGCGATCAGCCCGGTTAAGAACGTATAGTCGGTATCATATTCTTTTTCATTCATCCGCATTTACTCCACACTTTGTATTATTAATCGACACGGTCTTGGTACTCAGCCATCACTCCCATTCTTTGTTGAGAGTAGCTCAGAGTAGAGAGGCAAACTGCAACGCGTAAACGGGTGCCAAGAAAAATATAATTAGGCAACCGGGGAGTGCTTGCCTCCATTACCTAATGAAAGTAAGATGTATCAGTGGCAATTCCCAGATTTCTATCTGACCGAAGAAATTAAGCCGAAATAATGAACTTAGATTACAGAAGCCCATCGGTAACATAAAAACAGGTGCTTGCATTGTCGTACGGCACAACCATATGGCTCGATACGGTTCCCACCCGCAGCGCCGACCTTCGTCCAACTACTTTTACAGTAAAAATCATAAAGGGTGAAAGTCCCCCTCTTCACCACAAGGAGGGCCATTCATCGAGGGAGAGGGAACCACTAACCAACAGGTCATCACTCTGAGAAAGTGGAATGATATATTACCAAGGCCTAGAAAAGCACCGCAAGTAAACCGACAGAAAGGACGGGGAAGCAACGTAGTACCCGATCGACGTAATAACATCTACGAAAGTGAAATGAAACACGTTACACGTTGAGTTTTCCTGCCACAGTGACACTAATGACGCACCATTTTCAAAGCTCATGATTAGCATTCAAGGTTCGAAACAAGAATGAAAATAGATAAGCAAACAGGCTAAAAAAATTTAGTGACTTTGCCAATCCAATAGAATCACAGTAACATGTTGAACGATAACCGAACTACCCCATAAAAACCAGCAAACCCATGCTTCTCCCAACTACATTCAGCACGGTTGAAACACTGCGATACTGAGAGGTTGAAACCCAATAAGGACAGAAAATCAAGTAAGCTCACGCTGATTTGAAAGTAAAAAATCGTCCACTTACCGACACCATGATGCAATGCTCGTTCAGTCAGCAGGGCTGGGTCATGGATACGTTGGGCACCCGACATAATCTCTTCACCACGCATGTAAAAATCATACGAGTTGGAGAACTCCTGCGGAACAAATCGGTAGACGTCAAAGGCGTTAACGTTCGTGTGCGTAAGATGGGAGAAGCCATGCGAACGATCTTCTCAGCCAAAACACAAAGTGTGGTTTCAGAAAGGGTGCACAAACATAACAGATGTGTACTTTTTCTGGAATCAGCATCTACCGTGGTGAGTAATTACAGATGAGTATTCAAACATCACAAGAAATTGAGGGGACAGCATTGGGAAGTTCACCTTTTCAGTTGGATGGGGCATGGTGTAGAAGGCCCGAATATCCAGAGGAAATTTGTCCAGTATGTAAAAATCCGTGCCGTACTTTTGTTTGATCAGGCGACCCAGGAACTTTTCAGCGGGCGTGGTCAAGTCATCCAGATCCCCGAGGTCCCAGCCAGCTTCGCGAAGCATCTGGATGCCTTCCCGGTATTCCAAGCGCAGGCTAGATAGAAAAACGTTGTCAAGATAAGCGTAAACTTTTCACTGAAAGTCTACAGTGAGGAAGGAAAAAGATACCGAAGATGGTTCTACGAAGCTAGTATCCACCGTAATATGACTTGTTCCAGACGAGTGGGAGAAACTTGGACTAAAACCACGTGTATCCAGCTTACAAGCTGAGCGAAATTCAAAATTTACGGAGAACAGTGCACAGCAAAATCACTAGCTCCTCCATATTTCCGTTCTGAATTTAGAAAGCAGAAATCAGGGGTCCACCCATTCAGATTTTTCTAATTTACCGATCGTGTCGAATTAGCAGATGCTGATACATATATGTTAGAACAGGTATGATCAAACAAATTCGAACCGGTTGACTTATGCGTTAATATTCTACCGACCCGATAATCGGAAGTGAGGAAATCGGTGCGGTTCTAGCCAAAACACAATCTCACATATTACGAATGTGTACTATTAGCTAGGCCAGGGTCAAGTTAAATTTCCCAAAACACGTAGTCAGCCGAGTCAGTGTAACTCAGCCGACTGATTCGGCCAACTGGGAAAACACGAAAATCAAAACCCTTCTATCACAATCATCTTTGCAAGAGTCGTACTTTTACGCACGCATTTTCAGTTCAACTGAGCCGGATTACCAAGCTGAAATTTGATCTTATTCTTTGGTCCCTCAGAAGGCGCATTCAAGTGACACTGTTTCAAACAGGTGTAGCTGAACAGGTAAATTTGAGCGAATTACTCACAAGGTTTATCAAAGCACGTCGACTGGCCACGACCCCTTTCTTCCTTCTTAAGGCTCACCAGTTAGGAGCAGTCCCCTAGTTTCCGTAAATCTTATGTTCTGCTCAAACCCGTTTGTAGCGAAACACACTAGCTTGCAAACTAATTTATTTTTTAACAAAAGACCCAACTAGATCCCAGCTGGATCCCTCGTGTATAATATTGTTCGACAGCACAAAGGTCGCCTTATGTTTCAGCTGGTACGACATTCGGGAAATCGCAGTATACTTCCTTGAAGAAACAAACCGTCCATAAAGTTCCTAGAAAGTCTTCGACCGCCCATGAGCGGTTTTGGCCATTCCTGGGGCTCATCAGGTATGCCCAGTCAGACTCGTGTTTTGCCTGAATAAAAATGGTGACCACTCCACATTCCCATTCGAACAGTCCTCCTCTTGTCCAGGAACAATTATTCTGGTGAGTCCACATCAACCAGTTATTGGGTCACAGTTCAAGCCTTTAGGTGAACAAATCACATAGTTCAGTTGTGGGGGCAAGTTCGTTCGCTAAAACGCTGTAGATCCAGCATCTGGCGTGCGCCGACGGAGTCGTGGCAACAAGCTTGCCTCCACGTCAAATGTCCGGGGGTTCGAACCTCGGCAAGGCATTGCAGATGAGCGGAAATTGGATCCAAATATTTCCTTCTTTGGTATGAACTCACCGGACTAACTGTGTCCGGACTGGATCGGGGATCGGATGCAAGTAATGTGAACGCAAATGTCAATCAGTAGATTCGTTTTTGAATAAATGGCCCATCATATTGAGCTTATTTCGAAAGTACCTACGGTAAAGCATGTTTACTAAGCTGTGCTTTTGCCATGATAAACAGCAAAGGTTTTCTTCGACAGAACACTACTCAAAAAGTTTAAAACAGCCCAAGACCGGCTTTATCCCTTTTGGGAGCCATCGGGTAGGCATGGTCCCAGAGTTTCCACTGACCTTATGTTCTACTTGAATATTAAAATGTACGTGATGAACTAACAGCTAGTTGCAACTTAATGATGTTAACGAAAGGTTCGAATGAGTCTCTCGGTCAGGATATTCTTCAAGAAGTGTAAAACAAGTAGTTGATTGTCGGAGTTTTCAGCGACCTTATGATTGGTGCGTGCTGTCAAGGAAATACACTGCGATATCTCAACTATCATGCCAACTGAAGCGAAGCGGCATTTGTGCAGCACAACCAGTTGAAGAATATCGTAAATGAGGAATTCAGTTGAGTGTATTTCGTCATGTGCAGGTTGGTTCTAGACAGGACTGGCGTCCACGATTAATGACCTGCCATCTGGAAATTGTGTTCACTGCGACAGCAGTATGTGACTAAAAACTTCGCTTATCTGGGTGGGCAAGGCAACATTTTTATGGAATAATGAATCAACTTGAGTTTGGGATGCAAATGTTCGTGTTTCACCCGAATAGCCATTTAACCAAAATCTAACGGAGAACGATCACTCTGACGGCATACTCATTAAAAAGGAATTACGACAGTCAGGCCTGAAGCAAAGAAAAAATAATGTAGCATGGTGTACAACTTACGTCGGCTCCAGAAACTGGAATGGTTCTGACTTGTATTGTTTACGAATAGTGTCGATTTCCGATGCAAATCTAGCAGGACAGAAATAAAAAGTCAATGAGCAGGAACAAGCTATGCCAGCGAAGAAGTCACACAATCCAGAATCCAAACTCATGAAGGTTCGTGGTCCGAACCCGACTTCTGCCTCTCGACTTCCGCTGATTAGGCTTGGGCAACCTGGAAATATCCCAGCCCTTGTGCTTCCTTCTGATGGCATGGCAGTTAGGCACCGAAAGGGTGCCTACAGCTGAACGATGATTGATCTTTTACTCATGAAGCAGTGGATGTAAAAGTTTCCGACCACAGGTTTTAGGCTGGAGAGCAATCAGCAAACGAGAATGTGCAGCTGAGGTAAATCGGTAGGGAACCAAGGTAGGTAGAACCAAGGCTGATAGGAGAGTTGTAACCTACTAACAAACTAATGTCGCATTGTAAGTTCAACCGTCCGCTAAAAGGACGTGAATAATTGCGACGTTTTCATTATTTTCCATGATAAAATTCAATCTGATCTCTTAAAAAACCTTATTGAGGGTTTTAATGAGTGGAAAAAAGGGGGTTAGAAACGTCAGACGGACAGAAATTAAAAACCACATAGTAGATCACCAGCCGTGGGGGCATTTCGCTCCTCTCTTAAAAGAGGACTCGGGATTACATATCATTATACAGCATTCAATTTGTCCGTTGAAGTACCTGCTGTAGCAATTTAAAAAGTCCAGATAGACGCGATATGAGGCATATATGCAGGTAGTTGACGTTTGTGTTGTAGCCAAGGTGGCGTGGTCCAAAATAAATAAATCCAGAAAGATGGGACAGCTACTCTACAGACAATTACGCTTTAGTGGAATTTTGCCGTATATGTCAAATTATATCACACCACTTAGATTATAGAACAAGTACCTTAGATCGTAACAGGTTCCTCACTGGATGAAATCGATAGGCTCATTGAATTATCGATCAACGATGCACTCAGGCATATCGTCAAAGTCTAGAAGCAATACCTCAGACTAGGATATAGACGAATGACCTATCACACAACAATAGACGCATGTAAGACGACAATGGAATTCAATTAGCCAACACCTCTGAAATGCAAACGAACTACGTCAACAAGGGACAGGACGTCAATAAAACAGGATAGCACAGTCACGTTGCAATGAACCTTACTGTTTATGTCACGGAAGCGGATCCTAAACAAAAGTGTAGCTGTTCAGAGTCAAATTTTCTTTCGACTGACCAGAGACAGCTACCTTGGAAAACCACCTGTGTTCATGGTTTCGACGTATAGTTGCCAGAAAAAAGGGATGGTTTCACAAGGTCACCAAACACACTTTGCCAGAAAAAAGGGGTGGTTTCACAAGGTCACCAAACACACAGTTTAAATCGAGAAATATGCGTCTCATTATTTACTTGTCCTCTGTGGAGGAACAGACGCTCCATCGATCGTTCAGCTGCAGCACATTTTAGTTATATAGCTGCCACGCAATCTGAGGAGATCATGGGAGTTGGCATATTGTCAAGTTATCCAAGCCTAAACGGAAGCAATCAAGATGCCAGGGTTGGGTACAAACCACAGAATTTCCAATAGCCTCACACATTAATCACTGAACTGTCTCGAACTCATCAAACTCCATAGACCAACAGATTCAGAAAATGTCGAAACAGGTTGTAATGGACCCAAAATGAATCCAAACAGCAATTTGAGTGGTCTAAGCTGATTTAGGGAACAGCAGCGAAATAGTTCACCAGTAGCCACTGATGGATGTTGTCTGGCAGTGATCGGCCCTATTAGTCACGCTAGCCGACCTGGTTCCTTGCAAAGGGTTTACCTACCTAGAACTCCACAGGTGCTGCTGTTTTAGGCGACCTATATCAGACAGATCTAAGCCGGTATTCTTCATCCAGTGGACAATCAAGCTGAATCTGTACGAGTATACGGCAGTGAAAGGATGCGGAGAACACGCATATTCGAAATTCCAATGGGACTTACTCTCGTTGTAATCCTTTGAACATGTTCACAAACATGTCGGCAATGAGATCAACCACCTCGTGATAATGGTTTTTGAATGCCATTTCTATATCCATACCAACAAATTCGGTCAAGTGACGATGAGTGTTGGAATCTTCAGCCCGGAACACAGCACCAACTGTGAAGACCTAAAAGCCATAATGAGACGTGAGAGTGGCTAACTGAAACCATGACGGGTCGGCCTTAAAGTATACACGCCATACTGAAATTATGGATAAGAGTGCCTAAAACGGTAAGCATCTCCACCACATTCTAATGTGAATCGGTAGAAAGTAGCAAACAACTGCACACAACGAGTTGACCACCATATCATGAAAGGGCAAAGGCTAGTAAGCCATAACAAGAAAGCTACAAACAAGTATCGAGCACGAGTTAATCAAGTGAACAGAGATCATCTAGCAACTAAAGCTGTGGGTGAGAATCGGAAGGACGATCGAGTGGTGGTTTTGCAGATCCAACTTTTTCGAACTTCGGGTGTACAGGCTATTTGGTATCAAATACACACGCACACACATGTACACACAATGACCAGTCCCTCCACACATTCGAACCGAAAAAACAACACCGGCGGCCAGGTTAACCCGTTGCTGTCCAGTCGTCTTGTGCACCGGTTCAACCAATAAACATTAAATCAGAATATTTTTTCATTCCATTTAAGCAACTACACAGCAGTTTGTTCACAACACACAGCGCTTTCATCCTGTTCATGGTAGCGGTCAGAATATTTTTTCATTCCATTTAAGCATCTACACAGCAGTTTGTTCACAAGACACAGCGCTTTCATCCTGTTCATGGTAGCCAATGTTGACGCTTGTGTACCCCTAACAAGGACTACGCTGAAAGAACTTTATGCTGAATAGAAAGGGTAACTAGAAAAAACAAGGTGCACACTTCCAGAAGCCCGAAAGTATACCTGAGAACTACCTGAATAAAGTAACAGCGATGGAAGGAAACGAGGTGGCGAAAATCTACACAAATACTGGCTGCATGAAACTTCCCATAAAAACGTGCTTGCTCTGAGTTCACGCTTCGTAACAGGTTTTGGATGGGAGGCTCAAGTAGATATGTGAGAATATGAAGCATGTTGTCAGTCACCGAAGCGCTGCTCGAAAATACACTTTTCGCTCCAACCAGAGCTCAACAGGTGAGCGCAAACGGAAACTGTCAAGTAACCTGTTACTTCCTGTAGGAATCAGGACCGCACGTCATCAAACTGCACTTGTGCGGTTGGATCCTCGCAAATAGACATCATGTTCATCCAAAACAACCACAAAACAGAAGGAAAGGAACCCCCCGGGATCCAAAGTACCTCAACAAATACTGTTTCGGAAAGCCCAATGTGGGGCACGAACAACAAATAAGTTAACGTCAATCTGCACTTGATATTACATTACCGACCCCGGGACAGTGACAAACTTACAATTGGTTCGAGTCAACAGAGGTTGAAAGAAGCCAGAAAACATTGAGTTTTCTAGCTCAGCGACTCACTGGCTATGATTGTGATATAAAGATATATATACGTAAATATCCCACCGCCAAGATTCAATAGGTCAGATTGTTGATGCACGGGTTCAGTAAGACAAATTACCACCTGGGACAGATGCAGAACGCGTACGTTAACAAGCTACGTCCGAATTGATACCACCTGTTGCGCTTTTTGAGCGTTTTCGGGAAACATCACGGGAATAACTGCCCAGTTGTGAGCGATGAGTCAATAAACAAGATATCTTCCACCCCAATGTTTCCAATTTCGATGGTAATGAGATGTGGTTATTTTCAATAGAGATTTCGCCTTGTCAGTGAAGCCACTCTGTGCTAAAAAGCCGAGAAAGGCCCTTCACATCGAATGACAAAATGAACGTACGCGTCCAAAATCAGCAGCGATGGCCATCTGTTTGTACAGCTGAGGAGATTGCGCCAAGTAGGCACTACCAGAGAAGTAAGAAACCTTGAAAACATTGGCTCCACCCTCGGACGCAGCCGATATCATTTTGGGTGTCTGTATGTTGACGAAACCGGCCTTGGTTAGGTAGTCCATGAAAAATCGAACACAGCCGGCCTCTACTCGATAGATTGCTTGATTCACTGGCGTGCGTAGTTCAATGTATCGGTTGTCCAATCGTGTGTCTTGGTGGACCCGACTCAGGACCTGCGAAAAGCATGCGAAAACTGAGGGCTGGATGAATGGTATCCGCATCAGTGAATATGGCTAATGAAAGAGATAATAAAACACGCGCACGTATAAGCCCTAATATTTTGTCATTTTGAAAAGTTGATAGGATGCAACCCAAAATATACCAGTTACCTCCGGTTCAACCCTTTTTAATGTTGTTTGCATTCTGTCATGTATCCTTCTTCTATGTGCTCGTCACGCGAGACAAAAGACCGAACAAGAGAAAGAATCGCAGCCAGATAATCCGAAAAAAGATCAAAATAAAATCGTAACATTCAAACAAGCGGTGAGCTGCTCTCCCGTCGAGTTACTCGGTGCACAGTACGCTGAAGATACCGGCGCGTGCGATCTTAGTGTGTAGTTTAAAAATTTCACTCACTGAGAAATTCAGTTTATTTTCTAACACAGCTTGCTTCCACACGTGGCAAACTTTGTGAACTAACCATGATGCAGTAATCGGTAAATGATTACCTTCTGTGGGCTTGCTTTCTGAATTTAAGGATCTATCTAAATCCGTCGTATTGACCTTGGGTATATTTCATTCGGGGTCGAACAAGCGGAACCCGGCATAAAAGACTGTGGTACTGAAGATCATGGCTATGTTCGCATGGACGATTGCGGATATCAGCTGGCTAGGTAAATCCTGCCTGAGAAATGGCGTGGTTGAGAAAGCTACTCGAGTGAAAGCAATGTACGTATACGGTGGCTTAACAAGCGAGGATAAAATTGTGACTCAAACACCTTATACCGGATACGCTTTGATTACCCCGGGGTGGCACTAGTTTCATCAACTGAAACGAGTAACAATGTTTTCTACACAGAAGTTGCAGTTGCATTCAATCAAAGTACGGAACCAACCGACAGGCCACTGTCTCGAGAAAGTTTGGAAAACCTCGTCCAGCGAGGCGACTGAACTGTGAGGTTGGTGGAGTGTTAAACATTATTTTCTGTTCCTGTCGCTAACTAGTGACAAGCAGTAGTCTTAATTTACATTTCAGCGAAAATCACACCAAAATTTACCGTCTCATCATCCTCCGGACGCATAGCATCTTCAATTTGCAAGGGGAGTGTTGGGAGTGCTGCACTGACCACGTAAACTCGCTCACAATGAACTTCGATCGTATCCGGATTACATCCTTCAATTAGGACTGGACTCTTCTTCACACATCCGTAGACGTCAATGATGGATTCCTTTGGTATGCTGCAGTGGGGCATAAAAACATAACTAGTCTGAGCGAACTGACACTTAGAAACAACGGTTGTGGAAAGACAACTGCGTAAAAAGCCCAACGCCGTAAGTTGCTCGAACCGGCTTCTGGCATATATTCAAGGTTGGTCACAACATGAGCCTGCTGTAACAAATTGTCAGGTGCACGATGAGGATAACATTATGCCCCTTAGCGCGACCAAAAGTAAACCAGATGGATGAGTATGGGGCAATGCGTCAGGGATGGCGTGAAGAGAGATAACATATTCTATGTTGAGGGAACAGACTGGAATTAATGTTGAACGTAAGTATCATTAAGCTCCTTCGTTAGATAACCGTGGCTCCTTTTGTACGCTTTGCTACAAGATGATTCGTAAGAATTATGAAGGTTGAGATATTTCAAGGTGGCTTGGACTTAGAAGCACGTAATACATTAGCCAGAGGTGGAATCTTAAAACTCATCCTGTAAGCGATCCCGAACGTTCGGAATTAGAGCTGCCATCTTGACGTGGTCGGGCTTGAGTGCCACAATGATCTCGCGGACTATACTGGCTGAAACTTCATTCCACAAGATGTACGTATGCCAGGAAGGCCAAAATGGAGCAGTCAGACCAACAGTTGAGAGACCAAGCGCTCGATCAGACAATCTGGAAAGAAACTGAGAGCATGAACGCCACCGACGTCGATCATCCGCCATTTCTTGCAGTGTCTCCAGCCAAGCGCAGGTGTCATGGGGACCCCATCCTGAAAGGTGGACTGCACCAACACCACCCAAAACTCGCCACAATCTCCTTCAAGCAATTCTGCCAAGTCATAAGTTGTCCACCTCGCGGTTTCCGCCATTTTGAAGGAAGCACGGAGCTTGTTAGCATCGGCAGCAGCGTTTTACAAAATCAGTGATGTGCTGGTCCTGTGCGGCTAGTATGCATAACTGCGAGCTATTGACTTCGTGCGGTTTACTCCTGGATGCCCAGAATGGAACTGACGGAGGACTCGAATTCGTAAAGATTGAGGAATCACGACGCGATCTCCGAACATAAGGCAATTATTTACGACCGATAATGCATCTCGGCGATGAAGAAGCTGTCGAAGGCAATCATCTTTGAGGTTCGGAGGCCATCGAAAATTCACGAATTGGATCGTCTTTTGAAGCGTCGGATCAGCCATCGTAGCTTTTGAACCTCTTTCACTGTCACAGGCAATGCACGAACAGGGTGGACCAACGAGGAGCCGGCTGAGTCCTCGAATGCAACCTGCGCAATAACCGTGTCTTCTCCATAACTTTGCTTATTGATGATCAGGCGAGATAATGCATCGGCCTGACCGAAGTCGGTGATGCAACGATATTGAATATCAAATTCGTAGCCTAGCATGATAAGCACCCATCTTTGAAGGCGGTTGGTTGAATGTGCGGGAACACCTTTCTTTGAACCGAAAATAGACAGTAAGGATTTATGATCGGTACGTAGAGTCAAACGACGACCGTACAACAACTTGTGGAAACGCCGGACGGTGAACGCTTCACTCTATGTTTCCATGTCGCTGTTCTGCTGGCGTTAGTGATTTCGACGCGTGCATGATGGTCTTTCCCGATCCGTCTGGGAAGACGTGCAGAATGACTGCACCGACTCCGAAACTAGAGGCATCAGCTGTCACGACGATCGGTAGCTTTGGGTCGTAGTGGGTCAGTAGCAGATCAAAACTGAGCATCGCCTTTAGTTTGCAGAATGCTTCTTCGCATTCTTCTGAACAACGTCAGGAGACGTGCTTTCCAAGCAATTGATTTGGTGGGGGTCGAATGTCGTGTAGCGAAGGCACGAATGCTGAATAATAGCTGATTAATCCCAAAAGGGAACATAATGATGGGACGTCCTTCGGAGGTGGCATCTGTTGTATAGCTCGAACGTTCTCCGGGTCAGCATGACGATCAGAGCCGTCGAAGATGAAACCGAGATACTTCACCGTTGTCAAGAACTGACACTTCTCAGGACGTAGATGGAGGCCATTGTCCTGAATGCGCAACAAGACGGCGTTGATCCGATCAAGAAGCCCCTCGGGTGAAACAGCAACGGTCAGCAGGTCGTCCAGGTATGCGACCACACCCGGAATGCCAGAAAGGATGGTGTTCATCAACTGCTGGAAAATTGCTGGAGCAGTTTGACGCCAAACGGGTGTATTGGTACAGCCTGCAGTGTTGACTGTCAACAGTGGACGTGATTCTGGTGTGACTTCAACTTGAAGATACGCTTCAACAAGGTCGATTTTCACGAAGTACTTTCCACTGTTCAGAACATTGAATAGGTTGTCGGGCACTGGTAGTGGATAGTGGTGCTGCCGGAGTGCTGCATTTAGGCCGGTTGAGAAATCGGCACATATGCGGATGTCACCGTTGGGTTTCTTCACCCACAACGATTGGCGCTGCCCAGGCCGAGTAGAATACAGGGGACAGAACGCCTTGTTGTTCCAGCCGTTGAAGTTCGGCACCAACCAGTGGGAGGGAAGCGTACGGGACTCGTCTCTTTGAACGGAAGACTGGCGTAGCACCCGGCAGGAAGTGGAGGACTGCTTGTGTCGCAGTGCACTGACCGAGACCGGATTGGAAAACAACTGGAAGTCACTTGATAAAGTTGGATGCATGATCTGGATGCGCTGTGGGAGACCGAACCGTATTGTAAATGACACTGATTGGAATGTCAGTTAACGCCATGCGATCTAACTCATCAAGACCTAATAAGTTCAGCTCAATTGCCGTTATATAACACGCCCCCACGAATGTAGTTCCCCGAAAAGATACACGGCATTGGAGCTAACAGGAAAGTTTTAGCTTTCCACCACAGGCACTAATAGCAGTTCCAGCGGCTTGTCTGATCGGAGGTTGCCCGAGCATGCGCCAAAGCTTCTCCGAAATGACGGTAATGTCCGACGCAGTGTCCAACTGCAGACGGACTAGATGACCATTGACGATGAGTGTGAGATAATTTCGGTGACCTGGGGTGTAGATATGGAAAGTAGCCAGCAAAATGAGAGGAGCCAACAGGGTTCGATTTCGGGTTTGGGACGGATGCGTGATGACGGCTTTGAAGCACCAGGGGTCGTATGCATCCGTGATTGACAGTACCCGCTTTGTGTCCAACGGACTTACATTGGCGGTACCGATGCCGCTTGTAGGGACAGAACCTGACGAATTGTCAGGCTCCACAGTGCCAACATTGTGAAGGTAGTGTCTTTTTTGGGGCTTTGTTTTGCTTCGGACCAGAATATTGTGAAGCCGGCATTGACAGAGCCAGGCTGTTGCGTATCCTGGTGGATACACGAATTTCGGAACCGCCATGACCCTCAAGTTGGACCATCGCGATCGGGCCAGAATTGACAGGACCAGGCTGTTGTGTAGCCTGATGGATTGCATGAACTTCGGAACCGCCATGACCTCAAGTTAGACCATAGCGGTGTCACGCTTCGGGTTAAGCAACCGTTGACATTCCGAGGTGATGGCCTGCAACGTCATTGATGGGTCCCGCGCGATGCGGCTGAGGAATCGGATAAGTATTTCTGCATCCTTCGGGGAGTGTAGACCGCATATGAAAATCAGCGACTTTAACTGATCTTCCGTTAACTATCCGAGTTTGAACCGTTCGCATTCCCGGTTCACAATGCCAGAATAAGTGAGAAAGTCGTCTGCGTCACTTTTCACCAGCTTCAGGCACCGATAACGGATGTTGGAAATTGACGTTTGCTCGCCGAATATTTGCGAAAACGTGTGAACCGTTTCGTCAAAAGTGAAGTCACGTGGGTTCTTTGGAAGAATATAGTTAGCGTACTTATGCTCTGCGGGTACAAGTTTGCGGAGCAGGAGGCGAACCTTCCAACTATCATCCGGCATTCAAAAGTCGACCCTCAACAGGTCTCCATAGCGACGAAACCAAGCATCAAACGTTATCCTTCGAAGGTTGACCGAACACAGGGAGAGACAGATCCGTGAAAACCAAGCTGGGTTCCGTCATGCAAGAGGATGCATCGATCATATCTTCACCCTCCGACAGATTCTTGAGCAGCGACACTGCTTCCAGCAACCAACAATGGTTGTGTTCCTCGATCTGAAAGCTGCCTTTGACTCTGTAGACCGCCAGGCACTATGGCAGTGTCTGTGGAGCAAAGGTGTCCCCATAAATTCTTGACCCTCCTTAAGACGCTGTACGCCAACTCTCGCGGCCATGTGAAGGTCTACGGGAAGCTCTCGCCTGAGTTCACCACATTAAGTGGTGTCAGGCAGGGCTGTCCTCTTTCACTTTTCCTGTTCAACTTCGTCATTGATACGATCATGGAAGACTCACTATCAGCCTCTAATGCCTGTGGAGTCGAAGTTCTCCCGGGGGTTCGGTCACAGATATCCAGTATGCAGACGACATAGCTCTTCTTGGATCTGACGCCGTGGTAATGCAAAGAATATTAAATAATCTAACTAATTCCGCCTCACGGTTCGGCATGCGCTTCACACCTGCAAGGTGTAAAGTGCTAGTGCAAGACTGGGTGGGTCCGAACCCTAGCCTCTTGCTTGCGGGTGAACCGATTGAGGTAGTAGACAAATTTGTCTACCTGGGCAGCTGTATTAGTCCCGGTGGTCTCGCGAAAGATGATATTTCCATCCGAATTGGGAAGGCCCGAGCAGCTTTTGTGAACCTGCGTCACCTGTGGCGTAGGCGTGACATCAGCTTATCCGTCAAGGGTCGAGTTTATAATGCTGCGGTGCGCTCCGTATTACTATACGGATCAGAAACCTGGCCGCTGCGCGCCGAGGACGTCAAACGACTTTCAGTGTTTGACCACCGATGTCTCCGGAGCATTGCCCGAATCTGGTGGGAACACCGGATCAGCAATGCTGAAGTACGTCGAATGGTATTCGGGAGAAATAACTCACCCTCGATAGATGAACTGATCACACTGCATAGGCTGCGCTGGCTTGGCCACGTGCTGCGCATGCCAGTCGACCGACTTCCTCGAAGGGTTCTTTTCGCACAACCACGTGAAGGGTGGAAGAGAGCCAGAGGCGGTCAAACAATGACTTGGCAGCGAAGTATGAAAGCCATTACCAGCAAACTCAGCTGCGCTGGTCACTGGCGTCTTCCTGGATGGGGACGCCGAGACGGGCCACATCAATGGTTAGAGACATTGTCAGACATGGCCCAATCGCGCCCTCAATGGCGCTCATGCATCCAAGCTATTGCCTTCAATGCATAGCCCCCTTCCCAATTCCCCGACTTAACAGCCCATTGACAGTGGTGCATTTACGCAGCTCGCGCCTCCAATGCGCAGCTACCTACCTCACCTCCCCAAATCATCGGCGGACGAAACTGTGGCAGCTACAACCATTGTACGACAAGTACACGGTTTCCTACAGCTGATGATGATGATGATGATGATACCAGCCAAGGGTTCAGAGCAAAACTTGCTGATACTGCCACCGATTCCGTCAACCGACTGTGGGACGCTCAACGCAACCAGTGAAGCCGAGGATGTAGTTGACAGTCGTTCCGTAAGTACTTTTGTGAGTTGAAGTTGTGGCTCAGGCATTACTTTGAGTTGATCTGCCTCCATCTTGCGTAGCCAAAGTTGTGTCTCAGAAACAAGAACCCAAGATGCAGGCACAGTAGTTGAACTAAACAATCCATCACTCTCCACGCGCCTCCGGCTGCGCACTTCTGGTGATCCAGAGGCTGGTGCGGAAGGATGTGCAAGGGTTGGTATCGCCCTAAGTCACCGGGCGGGAGGATCCCTGCTTGACTGGATACCCATAGATAGACACCTTTGTGCGGCTCCTCTGGTAATGTGTGTGGAAGTGCCTCACCAGGAAGTTGATTGATGTCTGTTTGTCGTGTATGCTTACGCCGTAACAGACAGTAGCTCTAACTCCATCAAAGACGAGTTATACAACGCTCTGAATGCCCTGTTGCGGCGAGGTAAAAGATCACATATCGTTGCGGTTTTCGGAAATATGAATGCACAAGACTTACCGAATCTGAAACTCAATTAAGAGATCGAAATGAAGTGTACTCGGTACGTACGGACAATGGTGAACGATTGATTCGGCTGTGTGCTGACAGTAGGTTGTTTTTATTCAGTGCTAACTTCCAAAATAGCCGAATTCGTCTGGCCACATGGTGTCCTCAGACAGCGTGCAGGCCACCAACTCAAATCAATCACATTGCCATCAGTTACCGACAGCGCGGATCAAGAACTGACTGCCGGTCGTTCTGGAACCCAACTGTGGATTCCAACTACGCATCCGTCCAGAGTCGCTTCTCCCTTCCCTTTCCAGGGCCACGTAAGGTGCGAAAAAATGGCCTGGCAACTGAGAGAGTGATATATCCGGATGTTAGATGAATTCACCAGAATCGTCTTCTAGAGTCTCTTCCAAATGTGCCACCATCGGATGTGAACTCATACTGGGACGAGAGCGCCACCACTTTGCACAGCGCTTGGAGTTTTGCTTGTGGCACGGCGCTACCGAGCTCATTCAAGCACTGAATATTAGGCCGAACAGTGGCACTGCTTAAATGTTGGGAAAATATCCCAACCGGTCCCGAACATAACTCGACGCGAATTATCAAACGTCAAGTGAAATTGAGCGTCCGAGCCGAACATGAAGTGTGGTGGACAAGGAAAGCAAGTGAAATGGAAAAGGCCCTGAAAACCGGTAAGCCCCGGAGATTTTTTCAGTTGATCCGTTGATCGAAATGGAATGACCAACTTAAGTAAAGAAGAACGCCTCGGCCGAATACTTCAAACAATCGTTATCGTGGCCACTTGAAGCCACTCATCTGGAGCCGATAGTTGAGGTAGAACCCTGGACGGTGAACGTGGAACCCTCTACAGCACCGGAGGCTTATGACTGCATACGTTCTTTCAAACGCCACCAAGCTTCTGGTCCGGATGACCTCCCGTTCGCATTCTTCAAAGATGAAGCTGAAGTCCTCAGTCAGTGCTTGTCTTATCTGTGTGCTTGTATTTTGGAAAAGGAGACTATCCCATACCACTGGGGAGAACCGGCGATAGTGTCCATTTACAAAAAAGGGGCCCGTAGTGAGTGTGGTAGCCACAGAAGGATAAGCTTGATCCCAATCGGAACGAGACTGTTGGCGTCACTTTTGCTTCGTCGCCTTGCAATGGCTCGTGAAACATCGACTAAAGAGCAGCAAGCAGGATTCCGGCCTGGTAGGGGTAGCGTTTACCAAATCTTTACACTCCGTCAGGTGCTAGAACAACGCCATACGTGCAAACGGCCCACAATTTTAGTACTTCTGGATTTCCAAAGCGCATTCGACTCAGTCTGTTCTCCTTAACACGCTAGCCCATTAAGGAATGCCTCGGAAGTTTGCAAACATATATTCTTTGTATTCTGACTTCCGGACGTGTGAGAGTATACGGAGAGCTCTCTAAAAGCTTCCGTACACAATGTAGTGTCCGTCAGGGATGCCCACTCTCTCCATTCCTATTTAAATTCGTGATAGATGAAATGAGAACGCTAGGTCTCAAAACCCCGGCATTCAAATAGCCTGTGGCGAAAACCTTGTCGAGCTGGAATATGAAGACGACATCGTTCTGGTATTCGGAGAGGAGAATGGACAGGTATTTTGGGATGAACTGACCAAAGTCATCCCGTCCTTTGGTACGAACTACGCAACCACGTATCTTGGAAGTTGTGTTAGTTCCGATCGTATTGTGACAGATGAGGCCAATGCACGAAGGTTCGGGTCGCGCTTGCTAATTTGAGACACCTATGGCGTCAAAATGGTGTATCCCTGAATCTCAAGGGACGTGCATATCAAGCTAAAGTGCAAGCTGTTTTGTTGTATGGCTGTGAGGCTTGGCATGTTCGAGCAGCCGAAATATGACGTCTTCAGGTATTCGACAATCGTTGTCTCAGAACCATAGCTCGTGTGGGTTGGTGTCGGCGAATCCGTAACCAGGCAATTAGAAAGCGAGTTTTCGGTTGTGCAACGGTGACTTCCATTGAAGAATGTGTCTAAACCAGGCAATTAGAAAGCGAATTTTCGGTTGTGTACCAGGAACTTCCACTGAAGAATATGTCCAGCACCAGAAGCCGCGTTGGTTAGACCATGTATGGCGTATGCTGAGCCGTTTGCCGAAGGGATTGGTGTTTCCGTGCCCAATTGGGACTGGCGGAAACAGAGAGGTGGCCAACCCTTGAACTGGCGGAGGGGTATGAAAGAGAGCAAGAACCGTTGCTGTCGGTGCTACTCGCCTTCCGGAATAAGGACCGCGAGATCACCACTGCACCTGGTTGCTGCTGCAAGATATGACTGCTAATCCATGTCAGCGGCGTTCTTGTTGTCAGTTTCTACCCATATTGCCTGAAAGAATGTCTGGAGGTCAAAGCACCTCGAAATGATTGCAGCAAGCTAGCTCCAAGTCCCTTTCCCATCCACTTTTATTCTTTTCTTCAGAATAAAGTTTTCAAGTAAATCATGGTTGTAGGGCAGCAAAGACTCAGTGTTGAACACTGATGTCATGCTGTCGATGAGGACGATGACTTTCTGACACCACAAGTGACGTGAATTTGCAAACGCGATTCGGGCCTTTGAGATTCTTGCACTGACTTCATCAAACATACTTCGGTCGGAGCTAAAACAACTACAGTACAATTACATCTGGGAAATCTCTTTAAATTTTAAGGTGTCCATAGATAACAAGGTCTGAAGCATTATTTAGAAATTTGAATTGTAAGGCGCACGCCGAAGAATAGTATGTTGGCGGTCAATTTATTCATAAGGCCTGGTGATTAGTCTTAGACGTCATCGATGAGAACGATGTTGTCTGCGTACTCCAGATCCATAAGGTGCTAGTCAGCAACAATTTGAACACCAGCATTTTGAAGGCTTTCCAGAATGTGTTTCTTTGTTTCATCCACGACGAAGTTAAACAAGAATGGAGAGGGTGGACATCCTTTTCGGACACCACTTTTTGTAGGGAAGCTTATGGAGAGCTAATCATACACTCACGTCCAGAAGTAGGAGAATATAGGAACTCGATTATGTTCACAAACTTCTGGGGCAAGCGCGGTTAACAGCACTGACCGATCAATAGAAGCGAGCGCACCCTTGAAGTCAAGTTCTGATGCTGAGAAGGATATATTCAGTCGGGGTTTAACCGCACTCATTCACTAAGCAAGAAGCACTGACATCGTGATCTTTGCGGATGGTATGAATGCCCCATTAGGTCGACTGAGCCATCCATCGTACGAGCAAGTGCAACCTGTTGACCTGCTTGCTTCAGTGTGCGAACATTAGAGGCGGCTAAGTAGATGGGCTTCCGGGGTTTGGAAACAAACTTCGAAGTGTTTAGGGCTGTGACTGAACTCGGTCGTACAGAAGCTGCAGCTAATTATGATTCAGGGTGAGCAAAACGGTCAGTCCCAGTGCTGGAACCTGCGGAGAAAGTATTCAGACTTGGGTGGGGGGTGGAAGAGGGAAAACGTGAAAGTGTAAGAAGAGAGGCGTCAGCAGTAGCATGTTTCCGCTTATCAGCCCTGCTGTATGCAGCAAGTAAGGTGACTCGGCTGATGGCACCATGCGACGGCCGTGTGGCATTGTTAGCTGTAAACGTCATGGTTGTACGAGGGCTAGGATACTGCCCGGGCGCCCACACCTAGACAGGAGGACAATTAGGGTCCTCAACCAAAGCCTTTGGCTCAAAAGCCTAACTACAAGGCAGCGGTGTTGGGCCGGAAATGAAGTACATAATCATTTTTTTACGGAACACGTCCCCACACATGTTCCAATACCCAACCTGGATGGCCAGAAGACAGTGTTCGTCAGACCTCTAACCATTGACCAACCCGGTATGAGAAACTCTGTGAGTGTCGCGGGGACACCCCCCAGTATAGGTCAATGGGTACACGAACCGCCACACCACGGTAAGGTCTAGTCTCTTCGTGACACTCGAATTTGTAGGGCGCTCTACGTAGCTTTGAAGTTATATGGACTTCGATTTTAGTGTGATGAATAGTGTACAAATCTCCAAGGTACATACCGCATGTACTATTTTGGAACACCTACGTGGTCTCAGGAAACATGTGGATCAGGCTACAGGGTGGCCTGTCTTGCGTGGCTGTGAGAAGTGGCCTCTGTGAGCAACGGAACTGAGACGTTTTTCAGGACCTCGACAACTGCTCTCTCACGGCCATAGCTCGTAGACTGGCTCCCACAAATTAGAAAAAGTGTTCCGTTGTGCAACAGAGACGTCAATCGAAGGACGTGTCCAGCAATAAAACCTGTGATGGTCTGGTCATGTACTGCGCACGCCAAATCATCGTCTGTCGAAGAATGTTTTCCGTGCCCAATTCAGAGTGGGTGAGGGCAGAGAGGTGGTACAGGGACATGAAAGCGAGTACGAAAAGTCTGACTACAACTGCGACTTGACTTTCGGGATGGGGTCCGTGTGATCCCGCCTGTGCAAGTTTGGAGAAGCTGCAAGATACGGGTGCTAACCAACGGCAATGACATTCTGATGCTGTTTTTATCCCGATCGTGTGAATCAGTCTATGGAGAGGCAGGCACCTCGGAATGATTGTGTTGTGCAAGCATCAGTTGCCTGTCCCATCCAATCTTATTCTTTTCTTCACAAAAAGGCATTCGAATCAATCATGGTTGTAGAGCAGTGTAGCATCACTGATGCGCTGTCAATGATGATTGCAATGATGGCTTACTGCAAACCTTTGAGGTCACTTGAAGACGACTTGCACCAGCTTACCCATACCCATTGCAAGCGGGCGACCTCAAGGCCACCAAGGACTCCTGGTTTGAACTGTATTAAACTGCGTCCAGTACAGAATTTCGGAGATATTGATTCGAACCGTGCAGCAAAGCATCTGGACACAACACAAGGTATCGTTCTCGCCCACAAACCTCTATTTCGAATTTCTACCAAGCAAATTTGGTTGCATTAGAGGATGTTCCCATGCATAAGAACCGACTACAACACAATGGTTCGCGGAATACAAAACGCAGAAAAGCACTTTCATTCCCAGAAAGCTAGTACACCCTTCGTCAGATAGGAAGCTCCCGAGAGGAATCCGGTGCCCTCTATACATGGGTCACAACTTTTCGCAAAAAAAGATAGCCATTACCGCTCGTAGCGATGAACTGACATTTCAGCAAGAGGATCAGTGCAGAGCAGAAATTCGCAAACCTCTAAGTCAGAAACAATGCTGGAAATTGGCTCCCACCCGACATACTAAGAGGCGCACGCGACTACCAGAGGGACAGAGTGACCCTATTCTGCCCCACAAAGGATTCCGTAAAACTCATCAGTGGCCCAGAGAACACTTTCATCCTATACTTCCTTATCCCGTCGCAATGCACCCAACTTTCTCACCACGAGGGTATACTGAGCCTGTAAGGAATGTGGAATTCGCAGAGGAAGATGTTTGTGACCTTCAGGTGGGATTGAATTTCTCCAGCACACCAGTGCCAGATACTTGAGAAGACGTCACACCGGTTGGCTAAAAAATTACTTTTTAAGTTGTTCAGAAAAGCTCTTGACACGCATTCCATCTTAGTGATATGAAAATAGACTGCTGTCACACATATTTTCAAGCCCGATGACCGTCCATTACAGGATAGTTTTAGGTCCCTCAGTCTCGCCAGCATTCCGTGTAAAGTGATGGAACGTATCCTGAAGCGAAGTCCTGCGAACTACCCAAATGCGAACAACCTGATATCCCCCGCGCAAGACGGATTCACTCCTACGTTACAAACATGCTCATCATAGATATCGAGTACGCAAACAACATAGCTTTTGTTGGATCGGACGCCACTGTAATGCAGACAACATTAACTAATCTAAATAATTCTGCTTCAGGGCTTGACATCAACTTATCCACCAAGGGCCGAGTTTAAAACTGCGGTGCGTTTCATGTTGTTGTGTGGGTCACAAATCTCGCCTATGCGCACTGAGGACGTCAAAATCATTAGGCGTTCGACTGTCCATTTCTTCGGGGCGTTACCCGAGTCTGGGAGGATATCAGATCAGTAATACTGAAGTAGGTCGAATGGCTTTTGAGGGAGATAACTCGCTTACAATAGACGAACTGGTCATACTCCACAAGTTGCGCTGGTTTGGTTACGTGTTCTGTATGTCAGTCGAACAACTTCCTTGAACAGTCCTTTTCGCACATAAACATCATGATCAGCATCAGCAGCATAACATCAGTGTTCAACGCTGGTGCTTCGCTACCGTACAAGTATGATTTACCTGAAGGCGTTATTGTGAAGAAAATAATAAAAGTGGACAGGCAAGGTGCCCAGTGTTAGACTATCACAATCACCCTAGGGAGCCTACAACTTGGATTGTGAATGGTATGTTCAGCGAGTGCATGTCCAGCAGCATGACCCAACACTGTGGTGTAAAGCGGATGCCAAAGGACGGAATAACTCTGGTCAGTTTATCCAAAATTACCTGCGGCTTTTTGTCCTCCTCGAAGACGAGAACCATGGCATCCACATATTACAGGTCGACAGGGTCTTGGTCAGCAGCTATTTGAACAACAAGGTTTTGAAGACCCTCTGGAGTTTGACATAGTATTCCGTCAATCACAAAACTGAATAGGATTTAGGAGAGCAGCTACCATTTTGTAAACAAAGGCTTTTGCAGAACCCTCCGTATAAGCCTACACGCCCGGAGACGTGAGAATACAAAGGAATTATCATGTTCACAAACTTCTGCGACAACACTAGCTGAGCAAGCGTCTTATGGACGAGAGACCGGAGAACCGGATCGAATGCGCTTTGGAAATCCAGGGATATTAAAATTGTGGATAGTCCATTTGTACGGCGCTGTTCTAGAACCTGACGGAGTCTAAAGATCTGGTCAACGCAACGCCTGCCAGGACGGAGTCCAGACACATCCTAATAATATCTGGAAAGGAGTTGCAAAAATCAACTTTCAACATTTCCGGATTAGTCGGGAGCCTTTCGAACTGATAATACGTAGGCCGTCGACTAGCCATTTGTCTAATGGAACAATTCAACAGTCCTCTGAACTCGGATGTCAAATACCGGGGATGGGAATAATCCAACCAACAGTGTCAGGAGCCTTACTAGTTATGGAAGTTTTTGCACGCGGTTGGTCAGATCCCAACAAGGTACCGGGAGTGGAGCTTGCATCAGACAAAACTCTTACCCTTTAGTTAGGGGACCAAGTGAACAACTATGGGGCGTAAGTACAACTGACTATAGTACTTCGTGCACTTCTATGCAACATGATCGTGAAACTCACCCCGCGACAAACGCGAGCATTTCCTTGGGAGTACGTTCGGAGACCGACAAGACATTTTGTATCCTGTAATCTTGGAAGCGAACAACGAAAAAACACAGCTTTCCCTTCATGCGACTCCGATGTAACCTGCCCCGAATCCATATGTACTGGTCAACATGAGCTTCCTGTGCAACATCCTTCAAGTCGACAAAATCTGGTCCTTTTTTATACTGTGATTGGTGTAGGGGCAGCATGCCATATGCTGCTGTCGCTGACTCCAGGCCACCATCGCCGTCCACAGTGACGACTGGGAGCTCCTATAAAATAAGAGTGCAAGTAGACTTGGCTGAGGATAAACATAAAGCACTGCAATCTATTTTGGATAAATAAGACAAAACTTTGAAGACTAGTCTTAATGAAGCTCACAGTGTAGGGTCATTATTCTAGCATTTATCAGTCCGAAAAAAGGACCAAATCACAACATTGAGATAGTTCACAACAGTTATTTCTACCTCGGCATTCCAAAACTGGACAGCACACAAGGCATAGGACTGGTCCGTTGACAGAACTCTACCTGTGGATGATCGTCCGTTGACAGTTTCTCCATGCCCCTACTCAACTTCCGAAGCTCTTTTTTGGACAACTTCACCTCTGAAGTGACAGTTACTGCCTCCGACATCTTCACGATAGTTGTACGATGCACGCTTTGGAAGCACGCCCCCCGCTCAGCACTCAACAGCGAGCCAAAGTGCGATCTCGTAAATGATTGGTCGCGGAATTAGTCACCGCGTACCGTTAGTTTCCATGACCGATGGCGATACGTGTCGCGCCTGCCCCTCAGTATTTGCACAATGGAATTAATTTCTCGAAAGCTGCGCCGTTTTCAGAGTTGCCACTTCATAATGTAGACTGTCCATGTATAAGGTATATGTTCGTGTATTATTGCAAAATCTCTACATTGGTGATTTGTTTAAGTGAGCGAATCTTCAAGGTTAGTAAACACCACCGAATGTGAATATGCTGCCTAATGTGGTAAGAAATCGCGAATTGTACAAAAAGGTCACTCACTTACAATGCCAGTGCGTGGAACGTCCAGTTAGTTATACAGCAGAAATAATTCCCTGAACACTCTAGAATGTACACGGCTCTGTGTGGGTGCGAAGTATGCGGAGGTGTCGTTCCCGTAAACAATTTTTGCTCGGTGATTGCTGTTGCAAGATAGATTTCGCAGGCTGCCTTCAGTATTGGCGAAAAATCGTGCAATTTGGTTGCAGCACACAAGGCATAGGACTGGTCCGTTGACAGAACTCTACCTGTGGATGATCGTCCGTTGACAGTTTCTCCATGCCCCTACTCAACTTCCGAAGCTCTTTTTTGGACAACTTCACCTCTGAAGTGACAGTTACTGCCTCCGACATCTTCACGATAGTTGTACGATGCACGCTTTGGAAGCACGCGAAATTTTTATATCGCTCGCAAGGGTTTTGCAGAAAAATGCAGTGTGCATCCAAGGGGCGGCGTCGCGCCTTAGGTGCACACCCGAAATTCTCTGAAACCATAGTTCGGAGGAGGAAAACTTTAACATAAAGTTTCAGCATTTGATGGCATTCATTCGGTCCGTAAGATCTTCCCATGCGGGCGCAGTTTTCTTGGAAGTTGTTTAAACGTACCCGAGGTCCACCATGGGCGCGGGATTTATATTTGAATGGCTGTCAACGGCTTCGCGTGATGTACCTCTGATGACGGTGGGTAATTTGTGGAAGAGCCGGTTTCTTCACGTGTTTTATTTTGCATTGCGTTTGGAAATAATCTCGAAACGACAAGGGCAATAATTGCGCCCTCTGTCGCCGCAAACTCAAAATTGAGCAGTTTTAACCACTTGTGTATGAAAAAGATCTCTATCATTGTGGCAGGTGTCCTGCAAAACCAAGCTAAGAATTCGTCACAGCTAGTAGATTTTCTGTTTTTTTATGATGGTCAGTACATGCCATTTCAGGCGCAAGGCTATACCGAACCATCGATAGTGATGTTGGTAGAATTAGTGTGTTTATGGGAAGAACAAGCATACAGCACAATAAGGTTGGCCAGTGATTTCAAGTCCTGGCACAAATTAAACGGATCGAAGCAATCTTGTGGGTGCACGTAACACCTCATCCGGTAAATACTGTGGATGTGGTGAACTACGGGCAATCCATCAGACTGGGTATGGTAGTCGCGGTACCGTTATCGCAACGCCGTACTTGGGTCCGTGGACAGCCGCGTTCATGAACACTCTTGGGTGAGTAGTTTAGGGTTGTCATTGTAGTTACGATTTGCCAAGGAATAGTCACAAATTGAGACCGGGATGGATAAAGGGCATTCTTGGGTACATGGAGGGCGCACGGTGGTCCATTTCTGTCATTCAGGCGGGGCAATAAGACAGGCGTGACTACATTTGGCAGACAGAATAGAAAAATCTCAGAAAGACTTCTAGAAGGCACCATGATGCGATTAGACTGTGGCCCGAAATAACAAGCGGCCGAAAGTGGTCACAATTCTGACTAACTAACGTCTTCTGGGCCCCGATTTTCAAATAGCTGACGAAAACCTTGTCGATATGGAGCATGCAGACGTTCTCATCTTCAAAGTGGAGGAAGGAGCAGTGTTTTTGAATGAACTGACCAAAGTCATCCCGTCCTGGTATGCCTGCACTCATTGTAAGGTAATAATAATAATGTTTATTCAAACTGAAGCGTAGCGTGATCGGGTGAGCATGATCATAAGATTACATTCAAAGTGAAGCATGAGTTAGTTCGTGGTTGCAGGTAATGGACCGAGTGGGCGAAGGTACAGTCGAGTAAGAAGGGATTAGTTACGGGTGTGCTATCAAACTGGGTATGGCAGTGCCGTGCCATCATTGCACTGCCGTACTTCGGTTTCTGGACAGCCTCGTAACGGAAGTCATGTGTGAGGTGATTGGGCTGGGATGTGCAATTCTGTGAGCAGCGGGTAATTGAGTTGGCTAAAGGAATTTGCAGGGGTAGGATGAAGCCAATGTAAGATCGCCGGTATTCTTCTGGTCCGTTTGGGGATCTCTGGGGATGTAGATCACAGACCAGGCGGGGTGGATAACAGCAACCAGGGCGTCCAAACCGGGTATTGAGCAACTTGACACCAAGTACCCGCCCACTCGATGGGTCTTCGTTACCTGCATCCATGGGTGCACGTATGATGGCACGCACGTGTTCCTTGGATCCAGGGCTCAAGTCTATACCACTTGGTCTACGGCGACACATATTACACTACTCTTTTCAGCTTTAACTTCGCTGCGCTGAACAATGCATTTGATTGCCGAACACCGCTATTGAATAATCGATGTACCCACGGGACTAATTGAGCAAGTGGTGGGTGTACCCATATAACAGTAAGACTGCAGCTTCAGCGTGGAAACCCATTTGGAATTTAGTTGGACAAAGGGTTTAGTAAGCGCTTGGTGAGTTGGCCACTCAAGCTTTGTTTAACTATATGTTTTTAAAGGATGCGTACGGAGTGTGTACGAGTCGTAATTGACGATACATTTTCTTTTCAGAAATCCTGTCGAGTAAAAGCGGCTTCCTGAAACTGAGAACTGGATTGACCACACATTACGTTTGTACCGATACAACCAGTAACGAAACCTGATTTATTATAGGCGGTTGTGTATTTGTAGGCGGGCTTTTGCACGTACGGATGACATGAAAATCTTGGATGCAAAAATACACCGGGCTAGCAGAGAATATAGGAAATCTCAGGATTTCTCGTTACTAATTCTTATCAGTAAACTCTCTACTGACCGAGAATCATTGCGGGTATCTCTCGAACGCCGAGAAAGAGAGCACCGTCCTCAGAGCCTTCTAATCCCAAAGCACTCAGCCGGCTGTTCCGTAGGCGTTGTATCCCGAACAACCACCCAATCGCCTGTTTGCGTTTCACAGATAGTGGCCCCGTCACTGATCCTGTCAATATTGCAGACCATCTGAACGCTTACTTCGCCAGCTGTTACCTACCCATTCCTCCCAACTCCAACCCCTTCTCACTGCTGCATCTCTTCAAACTCTTAATGGTAAGGTAACCACCCGACTTTCAGTAACGTAACCACCTCCAAAGCTGATGTTTCATCCCTTCTCCTGAAGATTAAGGACTCTGTTGTGCCAGGGGCCGACGGTCTTCCACCGCGTGTCTTGAGAAAAGGCGTCAAAATATTAGAATCCTTGTACTAAATCTTTTTGCCCACTCTATACAATGGAGTCGTCCCCCTCCAGTGGAAGAAGTCTAAAATCCACCCGCATTTCAAATCTGGTTCTGACAAACTCCTTCCAGCTACAGGGGAATGCACCATACCTCCTCTCTAATGAAACCCTTGAACGCCTGGTCAAGGTCCATTAGCCAAGTTCCTCCTGGCTAATAATGCCATAGATGACCGGCAGTATGGGTTCCTGTCTCAAAGATCCGTTAGTGGCTGCCAGCTCCACTTTGAGACCATCACAGCAGCTGACGCTGGATACTCCATTGTAACAGTCTACCTGGACATTCAAAAAGCCTTTGACAGGTCCCCCATGCCTCCATGCTACGCAAACTTAGTACCGTTGGCATCATCCGGAACCTTATTGCAGTGGTTCGCATCCTACTTATCAGACAGGACGCAAATAACGCAAATCGGGGACATACAATCATCTCCACTATCGATCACTAGTGGAGTCATCCAGAAGCGTGCTAGGCCCATCCTTTTCTTATGTATATCAATGACGTCTTCGGCGCCATACCCCATGGTAAAGGCTTTCCTCTTCGCGGACGATATAAGAATCGCGTACACATTCCCCCCTATACACAAGCCCTGCCTTTCAGCCAGATTAAGCGAGACTTAGATTCATTGACTCGCTGGTCAAACGACTCTGGCTAAGCTTCTCCTCCACAATATCCTGCATAACCTCCTGTCGCTGCTCACTCCCGGCTGACGCTTTCACAATTGTGGAAATCTATGCTCATTCCACGGAGATCAAAGATCTTGGCCTCAGATACTCCTTTACTTTTAGCTTTTCTCACCAAGTGCAGTTTCAGGTTGCCAGGCACGCAGGCTCAGTTTTTAGTACTGCGCTCCTGTCACCTTCCAGACACGATGGTTGCAATTTTCAAGCTATGCGTAAGACCAATCGTTGAATTCTGTCCCGTATTCTCCTCACTCTACACCCAAAGTTGCAGACTTGCAATTTGAAAGCGTCCAACGCTCATTCACGAAAAAGCTGTTCCTCTCGAATTACACACCCTCTCTTACCGTTCCGCTGCCAAATCCTGGGCCTCGAACCACTATGGCTTAGACAGTTAAAGCTGAATCTAACTCTCTTACACCGTCTGCTGCACAAAGACACCTTTATAGCAGAGGCCAGACCAAATATAAACTCGCAACCATAGACTCCGTAACTCCTGCAACCTCTTAGTATGCCCCAGCTCGTACAAACCTACGCCACTACTTCTTCCTACTTTATTACGCTTGCATCTGGAACAACCTTCCGAGCAGCTGCGAAGCATACGCATCGTCATACTTTTTCCAGTCCGTAGACAAATTCCCTGTCTTCTAGACAAAATTCAGCTCCTATCCTCTTGACTCAAACTTTTAAGCTAATGTAGGACTTAAATGCCTACTTGATCTAAATGTGCTGTGTTACTGGCTTGGTTGTTTTTTCTTTTTTTTTCTTTCCCAGGCATCTTACACCTCGTTCTAGTATAGTCCCTACCCCGGATTACTCTATCAGCTCTGTCTAGTGACTGGTGCCCTCAGCCTAACCAACTTGCAAGAACAAAACCAGGGCCAGCACTTTGTCTTCATTACCAGAGCGCATTCTGCGCCTATATATATATATCCATCTGATGATTTACTGCACTAAGCACTCTCACACAACATCGCGGTAAGCTTCTGCTCGACGTGATAGCTCTGCATCAACGCTGCGACGCCGTTTAGCCATGGTGCAATCACTGTGAATATCACTATTCCACTCTACTGTCTCAATGGCAGCTGTCAGTTCATTTCTCCGCGCGACTTGCCTCTACCAGCGTCTGTACGTCGTTTGTCTGCTCGAATTGACTGAGCTGTCTTTAATAGCCTTGCTTTCCCCCGACCAGAAAAAATTGGTAGCTGGAGTATTTTTTATTACACAAACCGCATTTATGACTGCTTGGTTGGTTTTCCACCTTGCAGATCTGGTAGCATGCACAAGGGATGAAAACCTCGTGTGATGGACAGGTACGCCCTGCAGGGAAGGGTCGCTCTGTTACGTTGCACCATGGTGCGTTCGTACACTCGCCACCCCTCCAGTAGCACGGGTGCATCGCCCATCGCCGGTGGCTCTGAGCCTGGCCTTTAAATTCAGGAAATCAAAAAGTACCGCTGACTGCTGTTTGTTGCTGTTGGTGCTGAGGCTCGCCTCGGTTGAGTTTTGTATCTGGCAACGCCATAAACCACAGATGAAAAAACTGGCCTCTCATCTGTGAAAAAAGATTAAAAATGGAATAGCCTGAAGATACATGCCGGCTACATCGACCATGTGTCTGCCTTCGTCAGAACAGGGCTACACCGCACCAAAGCCCACTCCGTCAACCAAACAAAGAACACATCTACCTGCCGCTCCCAGTGGTAGACATGAAAGTCTTCATCATTGCACCACTTACAGATTAAAGCTTATAGCAGTGCTTCGGTGACTGGTGACATTTCTCTTGTACATGCTTTCTCTCCTGGTACCCAACACATGTAATAAATAACAGATTAACCAGTTATCTCGGTTACTCCCGTCCGCCCTTCATCTGATTTCCACACCACCACTTTGCGTATATCGGCCTTTACTAGATCCCTTGTAATTTAATATCGTATGTTAGCAAACCACCCTTGGTCCTAGTCTATTAAGTACAAATTCATCTATATCTATTCCATACAATCACTTGTCATCACCTAATCGCGGCAGACGTCAAGCTTTTCTTTCAATGTATATTAATGCCATTTGATCCCATTTGATCCCATTTGACGTCTTTCAAACTCACCATGCTTTACTAATTTCATCCCACCCCCATCATCCCCAAGCTTCGAACTTCGGCAATGCCCGGTTTGGAGGTTGGCTGAACCCACCACTCCACCTGGCCGATCTTCAACCACAGGATCCCCAAACGGACCAAAAGAACCCTGCGATTCCATATTGGCTTCGCTCCACCTTGTTTCCTCGGCCAGCCTGAAATGAATCCGCTGCCAAAGAACTGCACACCCCAGCCCAATCACCTTAAATGTGACGTCCGTTACGGGGCTGTCCAAAAACTGAAGCATGTCAGGCCAATGATGGCACGGCACTGCCATACCCAGTTCGATAGCACTCCGCAACTATTCCATTCCTTCTCGACCGTGCCTCGCCCACTCGTTCCATTAACTGCAAATACGACGAACTCCCCAATCGACCCCAGCTGACTCCATGACACATTCATTCCAACCTGCTGAACTGTTGGTTGAAATTTAACCATCTCTGTGTTACTGTGCTTCCCACCAAATCCAATAACTTTCTATACAGTTCGCGTTCCGGCTCGTGTGTTGCCACCATCTCTCTTCAAAGGAACTATTATGCCCGCCTCCACAACAGCGACACCAGTGAGTCACTACAGTTTAACTGTATACCATGTTTCTGAGATCCCTGCTACCATTTACCCGCTTTGCTGGTCCCTCCATTTCATCATCCCCACTTACGCTTTTGTGACCTTGGCCACGAGCCCAATAGTCAAGGCCGCGAGGCCTCAGGTTTTTGTTTTTATGGCAGTTCAATTTGATCGGCTGGATGATGCCAACTTTGCTGCTTCACCAGATCTGATGTTCTGGTTTCTGATTTTCCACAGCTTACATTTCTCTTGTCATATGTCAGACAGGAAGCCTCTTTTGCCCTCCCTTCTTTTTGCTTTTGCCCGCCACCTTCAAATCCTAACGATCTGACCTTGCTTGATGTTCTCTTCGACAAAGAGCTTCCCTGCTCTTGCCGGTTTAGTGACGACCACGTTTACATTGGATACAGCTCACCGCCTATGGCGCTGTCCTCTTTTCCACACCAAACCCCCTGTACTCACAGTCCCACCAGTCATACCTTTATTCTGACTGTAACCTTATGATCATGCCTGACGGCATGCCTCCACAAGTTGGGAATAAACATTATTATTATTATTATATCTTCTGGCCTGGTGTTTACTATAGGTGGCATAGATAAGCGACATCGTGTACAGGTGTTCGTGAGAGACAGTCGTGGGTCATTGGATAGATTGTGTACATAGGTGAGGCCTCATAAGCAGCGTCGCACATAGAAGTGGAGCTAGCAGTTACAACAGGTATTCGAGATGATTGGAAACTCGTACAGTTATGATTATGAAAGACCTTCATTGGCCATTAAACTAGGTTGCCGCGTATAGGTGAGGCCTCATAATCAGCCTCACACAGTGACACGACCTAGCAGTTATGTTAAGTAACGAAGGCAGGCGATAATCAGACTGATTATGAGTATGACGGGTCGTCATTAGCCGTTGGATGGGTTATCGTGTATAGGTGGGGCCTCATACTCAACGCCACACATTGACACGGGGCTAGCATGCTTGCAGTGACGATAAGTAGTCAAGGTGGTGACTTTGACGAGTACCGTTATTATGATGACCGCTTTTATGACGTAGTCACATGGTGAGTCATGTTCCTAGTAAATGATACCATTGTGCTGGTAATTTTACGGAAAGTTACCTCTGACACTTTACTGTCCATGGAGCTATTTATGCATAGCTGGGAAAGGCAATCATCCGCAGAGATGGCCCTCGCACCTCCATTTCACTATTCATGCTGTATTTTTGTTTAGAGCAATGTTGTGCTTGATGGGAACCTACTATCATCACTAGATCTAGTTGCCCCCACACGGCTTCCTATGTTTCAGTTTGCCATCCAGCACACGATTACCCGCTATACGCCATAAAACTTAGGGTATCGTAGGCTCTTCCTTGAATCCATGATCTCTCTCTCTCTCCTCATTGTAATTAACAAACTTATGACTGACATTGCCACTGCCAAACTCGCTCTTTGAAGGCGCGAGGAATCTGCTGCCATAGCCCATTCTCTACAACCTAAGATGCTGGAGCGCCTCTTTCACCGGCGTTGCTTCTCAACTTCATCTGCAGTTTCAAATATTGTGGCCGCTGACGGGAGCCTCTGTCTGACCCTGCTGACATTGTAAATCCCTAGACTCTTACTTCGCTGGCTGCTATGTCCCCTCCCATCGACCCTATCTACTCATTGCTCACCACCTGGTTACGAAGTTACCATACCTGCTAACGAGACAAGCCCCAACCTCTGCACGCTCTCAGCCACTTTGTCTGATGTAACTTCGTCTCTCGTCCGCCTTAGAGACTCAATTTCCCAGGCACTGACGGTATCCCTTCTATTATCTTAAAAGCTGGTGGCCGGACGTCCCCACCCTCATCCTTAATCTCATCAATATCTCCTTATCACTGGCACAGTCCCAAGTCAGTGGAAGCACTCTACCATTGTTCACACTATAAGTAAGGTCCACGAACTGCTCTGGCCAGCTATCGTGGCATCCACCATACCTGCTTACTACTTCGTACCTAGAGCGCCTTATCAAAGTCCCTGTCATGGATTACCTGCTCACCACAGAACCCTTAACAACCATGGGTTTATGGCACGGCGGTCAGCTAACACATGCCAGGTTGATTTCTTTAATCATATTTCGTCCGCCTACGATGCCGGACTGTGTATTATTCTTATCTATCTTGATATTCGCAAGGCGTTCGACCAAGTTCCCCACGGTGCACTCTAAAAGCTACCTCACTTGGAGAACAGGCCACCAAAATCGGGGATCTCTCCTCCTCACCTTCCCATTACCAGTGGAGTTATTCAGGGTAGTGTGCTTGGCCCTCTACTGTTCTTACTATACATTAATAACGTCACCGATTCGATCACCCATGGATCCCCTTTTCTGTTTGCTGATGACATTAAGATAGCTTACGTTTAAGGACAGTGACTCTGTTTCTACTCTCGCTAACATTCAGTCCGACCTGAACTCTTTATCACTCTGGTCCTCCAAGTCCTGTCTTTCTTTCGCTGTTCCAAAGTGCCAAGCCCTGTCACATCGATTCCAAATTCCTCCTGGGACGCTTACTCTTAATGGACTCTTGATTCCTACTCTTCCCGAAGTGAGAGACCTAGGCCTTAGGTATTCCTGTGCATTTAGCTTTAACCAACATGCGAGGTATAGAGTGGCTAAAGCTCGCAAGCTCTGCGCTTACATTCGCCGATCCTTCCATAACAAATCATGCTTAATTGCCATCTTTAAACAATTTGTAAGACCCATTCTTGAATCCAGCCCTGAATTCGCCTCACAGTATTCACAGGCATGCCGGACTGCTGTGGAGAATGTGCAGCGCTCGTTTACGAAGTCCTTGTTTCCGGTGTCATCCACACTACCGTACCGTCTTCGCTGTTTGTCACTTGGGCTGGATCCATTATGGCTAAGGCGCATCAGGTTGAATCTAGGCCTTCTGCATCGCCTAATCTACCGGAGGGCTTACATAGCTGACTGCTGCCCTGAATTTTCTTCCCGTACCCCCTATAATATTCGCAACTCTGGGTGTTTACTCCCATTGTCGACATGTCGAACTGTCTTTAGACAAAACTTTTTCCTTTGCCTGTATTCCAAACTATGGAACAAGCTCCTCCCATATCCGTACTATCTCATCTCATGTAGGCTTTCGAAAGGCCATCGATTCTTACCTTTCTATTGAGGGAGCTGAGCGCCTTTTCGCGCCTCAGCTTACACTAGACACTTTTTTGAAATAGGCCCTAAGCCCTTCTAATCTGCGCACTCACCCCGACTGTCCTGTTACTAGGTCCTAGCATTTATACTCACCAGAATGAACCCTTTAGCATTAACCCACAAGCGCGACAACCACCCTCCCAAGTGTTCTTGTCTATAACTTACCACTTTATCTATCTCTTATGCAGACGTTCACTTCCTGCGACTAAATTTTTCGCTGTCTGAAGCGTAGTTGATTTGCAGAGAATGTCTAGCGCCTGCCATCATAATTGTCGTTAAGCCCGTCTCCACTGACCTGGTTGTATTTCCTTCCTCCGGCCTTGAGCTTTGTACCCAGCCAACTTATTCCTAGTTCTTCAAGCCTGGTCCCATCCCTGAGTAACTCTGTCAGCTCTATTTAATGTCTGGTGGCTTGCTTTGACTGGATTTAACTAACCTAAGCCAAACCGAAGCCTTAGTTCCTCGCTGTTCTGAACCATTCTGCATCCCCTGAACACGCGCAGCGCATGCATATCAAATGGTGGGTCTGGAGATGCGCCATAAACGAAATACTGGTTTGGCCCCACAGCCCACTCATTCACACACACATACACACAACACTGGTGCGCTCTACTTGACAAGGCGGCTCACACCAATGCTTCGTCTTCGTTTAGCCATAGTACACAGGCTCTGAACATCTCCATTCTACTCCCATAGCCCAAAACGTAGTTGACGTTTCATTTGCCTCCGCGACTTGCCTCTTCCAGCAGCTGTTTGCCGTTTGCTTGTTCGAAATGACTGAGCTGTATTACTGGCCTGGCTTTCCCCGACCGGATAAAATATCTGGTAGCTGGAGTTTTTAATGCACAAGCCAATTATGACTGCTTGGTGACTTGTCACCCTGCAGATCTGGTAGCATGCACGAGGGATGAAAACCTCGTGTGGTGGACGGGTACGTCCTGCAGGGAGGGTCGCCCTGTTACGTTGCACCATGGTGCGTTCGTATACTCGCCACCCCTCCAGCAGCACGGGTGTATCGCCCATCGCCGGTGGTTCTGAGCCTGGCCTTTAATTCAGGAAAACCAAAAAGAGCACCGTTGCCGTTTGTCTGTAGCTGGATTGGACTTGTCCAGGTTGTCATTTGTCTCGCAACACCAAGAAATACAAGCGAATGACAGGTGTCTTTTCGTTTGTCTTAATATATATATATATATATATGCATGGGGTAGCCTGAGGGTACTGTGTGAGGCTCACGGCTAATGTCGACGTGCAAGGAGTTGCCACCTTCGTCTTAGTTGGATCACACCATCCCAAGCTCACTTCACCATCCAAACATAGCACACACGTTCTATCCTCTTGTCATCTATAACGATCATATGCACAAAATGCAAATAAATTATTTCCTGATTACAACCAGTCACAGCTAGCATTTAATGGCTGTTCTTTTTGCTATGCACCATTCGTTTTCTGGAGTTGACAGCAGTGACTCGGCGACTGGTGATCCTTAATCTTAATCTCCTGTTAGGTTGACGTAGTAGATCTCAGTTAAGCCACGGTTCTTATCCATTTTCTGGGAGCCTGTTGCCTATCCGCTTTTTACTTGTCTACTGTCACTGCTCACATTAACCCCTTTCTTTGCACAACGGAGACCCTATGTCATGATTCTTTGGTAAGCTAAAAACTGCCGCCCGTTCCAACTAGTCCAACGTCTAGCCTCCCTGCTAGCTACCTCGACGACAAAGTTCTTACTATCCTAAAACTATGCACCTACTCTGGCCCAACTAGTACTTGGTTTCTAGATCAGCAAACGTATCCACCCTTCCTGGGTCCATTTAGCTTGCTGTCATCCCCTTTTAGATTTTTTCTGTTGACACCGTTGTATCATATGCCTCTTGACACTCGCAACATGCTACTGCTTTCATTCTATTTCTTCCTCGTTGCCCCTCTTCCCAAGCTTCAAACTTCTGCAGTTGCCCAAACGCCCTGTAGGACTGTTATTCATTCAAACTGGCTGGTCCCCGGTCTACACTCACACGGTCCTCCAACGAAAGGGAAATTATCTGTGACCCTGCATCCGTCTGACTCTCTGTGTCAATCCCGTCTCACCCAGATCCAGCTGCCACGGAACTGCGTATCCCTTCTCCGATCGCGGCACCCTTGACGACCGTTACGGGGCTGTCCATAAACCGAAGCATGTCAGTGCAATGATGGCATGGCACTGTCATACCCAGTGTGATGGCACTCCCGCAACTATTCTCTTCAAAATCTCGACCGCAACCCCTCGCCCAATCGAGCCTGTAGTCGCAACTACGAGCAAATTTTTCATCCGGCCCCGTCTCTGGGACGAGTTCTTTCGTACCCGATGAATTTTCGCCCAAATTTGGCTAGCCTGATTTTCTGCCACAATTTCGGCTTGCCTCTTCCACAAGTTCAAATCCGTATACGATGTTCGGTTCGCCCTATGCATTAACACCACGTCCCCATCCAACCTATCTGCTGCAACTGACTTCCTACAACAGTGAGTTTGCTAATTTCAGATTAAGCCACATTTTTGAGACAAAACTCGCCATGTGCTCCCTATTCGAATTATTCTACCTCCATCTCCACTTTTGCTCGTTGTGACTCCAGCCATTTGCCCAAGCGCCCAAGGTCACTCATGGCCAGCAATGGTTTTCAGTTTTAGTTCATGCCATGTTCATGTCTTTGAACTAGTCGGACCTCATGACCATTGTTCCCTACAAGTTGGGAAAGCAACCTATTATTATTTCATCGGATATTTCCCACTGTTTATGACATTGTCCTCTTTTCGCGCAATCCGCACTACCCGCAAATCCCCCAGTCATGCTTCATTCTGACTGTAAACGTATGATCATGCCAGACGGTATGTCACCCAAAATTTGGGAATAAACATTATTATTAATAAGTGTTGTGTTGAAGTTCGCTGAACAAAAAAGTTATCTCATGTTTGTTAAATATTAGAGTATAAAGCTTGAAACAAACGTCAATGACCGAGTTTCCGGGGTGGAATTTGCATTGGGTATTCTTCAGATGTTATTTTTATTCTTAAAGAACGCCAAATTATGTAAGTCGATTTCGTCTTTTTACCCTCGTAAACCGGCAGCAAAAGCGAATCGGTTATGGTCCGTGACGGAATTTCGCTTAATTAAACAAACTGCTATGAGCAACATATCACCTACAAGTGTAAATGGATTAGACTAACTCTCCGTAAAGTCACAACCTTTACCCTATAGTTCGGCGAAATAAAGTTGGGTGTGCTTCTGGAGCGGCGCGATACGTCCACCGGGCGAAAGCTCATTACTATTCTAGTGTTTGGTGCCAAAGTACTACAGTTTCTGGCGGCTCAAGAGAAAACTGATCGAATTTATGTAGCACAGTGGTTTACGATGTCCTTTTTTGCACCCACTACCATGTTATTTAATATGAGTGGACTTTTCAAATTATTTAAGTTTCATAAGTTTCTTAGGTGACCGTTAAGGGAGATAAAGGGAGCTCCGACTCAGAGAAAGTGCGGTTCCCTCATTTTCAGTAAAGCTGAAAGTCTCTTTTTATAACTATGTTGGTAAGTGCTTTACACTCTACTCGCATCCCTGCTGGGCAATTTTCTAATCGCGTTGTATAATTTGGTAGTTCGTTCCATTACTGAAGCCAGATGTTAGTTATTTTCTATTTTGCGTAAAGCTGGGAGCTTCATGTCATTTGCTTAGCACCTCATATATTTACACTTCCGTGGTAATGTTCCACGACTCCAAAACTGCGATTTGATTCGTCAACCAGATTTGCCAACCTAGGTCAGTCCAAATTCATCGCACTTTATTCCAAATTTGGTCACCTCCTGTTAGGGTGTTGCAAAGTAGTATGGCTCCCTTGGCTGAGCTTTGACGTCGCGACCGTTAGTCTTGTAGTTGGGTAACCGCGACTGAACCAAATGGTTCTCATCCACTGTTGCAACACTGAGTGCCCTTTCAGATGTGGAAGGAACTGCTTCATGTCAACATTCTGAACGTCTCATCAGTATAGACGCCGAAGCAACAACCACCTTGACTGAGAAGCCCTGCAAAACGTGCAATGGATCTTCTGCTCTGTTCTGAAGTGGTTCTGTTCTGTAACCTGTCCTGAAATGGTTGAAAGATTGGTCGCATTGTCGGCCAGTTGGCCGATGATTATCCAGCCAATCACAAGTGTCTAGGCTTTATTATACTCCATTCCTCTAATGTTTTCCGGGGCGTGACGCCGAAATACGCAAGTACCGTTAAATCCAATTTATCCGTTAAAGCACAATCTTTCAGGTCCAGATACACGCTGGGCGCCTTCCCCGTCTGTGGATGGCGCGGTCGTTGACTTATCCGTCATACGGCGTCTCATAGAATACCGTCACCGTGCATTTCGTTTGGCTTACCTCAGGAAGGCACGGAAAAACGAGGGACATTCACGTGTTGGCAATTCGGCATAATTCAGCCCTCAATGGAGATATTCATACATAATGCGGGATGTCAGGTTGACAGCATTACAATTAAAGATTCAGGAAGCGCGAATGCTCGCCTGACAGGGCGCGCCGATGTAAAACGTATGTCAGCTGTGGGTATTATGGTGGGTAACCCACAGGCAGGGATTGGTATGCTCATACAACTCAGCCTCCAACGGAAACGCGGGCTTCCGAGAAACCTGATACCACCCAAGGGAAAGTCGCCCAAAGATGCACTTTAGGCCAGGGTTCTTTAGCACTCACGTCGACCGAGGGAATAGGTACCCATCAAAGCGTCCGCACTCAAAAATTTGCACCCACTAAACAGTGAGAGGGATTTTTCTGCTATTACCTCATAAGCCGGATAAATCGTTAGCGGCAGGGTACGTCATTGACACGTGCTGGGCACGTTACCCTTCAAGATAGTCAATACGGCACTCTTTCGCGAACCTGGCCAGTTACTTGTGCCTGCGTACTGCGGTGATCCCGTAGACCACACTGACGCAAATTCGCTTCCCCACATTTCGACCGAAGGTCCTGAACGTCGTGTGCGCAGGAACTCGTGTGTCGACAACCAACCTCACGCTATTGCTATTCTGGCCTAGTGATGGAGTAGGTTGTATCACATACCATAACACCTTGAGATTATTGTATCTGCCCCGGTACACCGATATTACTGTGTTATACATACGTCCTGATAGAAGTCAGCAAAACTCTTTTTCTTACTCCGGACAATCTCACTATTTCACTGAATACCTTATTGAACAATGAGGTGTCTGCCCAACACGGTATGAATAATTCTTAGTTAATTGAGGCGAAACAGTTTCCACCCCATCGAGTACCTCTCTCTTCAAGAGGGAGTGCCAGGCGAGGCCCTCAATATGTACCAGAACTTTTTGAAAATAGCTATTTAGTCTGAATCTAGCATTCGGCCTTTCGGAACTAAAGTCGATATTCGGATCGTAAACATTAATGTTTCCCGTTGCACAGCAGGATAGCATTTGTAAATGATTCGCTTGTTTCCTTCGTTTACTGAGAGATTGTTTATGTTCCGGAGCACATGCAAATACTGCTATCCCGAAATTACCCGTCATAATGCGGTTACGTCTTATTTCGCTGTTAGCTTTTTGGCGACCAGCAGAATGCAAGCTCACAGTAAAATTACCTGTACAAAGTTCAGCACTGTTGGACATGCAACCCTCTTCGGCGTCTCAACTTTTGTTTTTTTCGTGCTAACAGGAATAACTGGATATGCGAACGCAAACTATAGGCGCTCAGATAATATTGTTTTTTTACCCATGGGGTCCAACGCCCCTGAGTGAACATTATCATCACAGAATAGTGTGTACGCGTTGATGATGACAACGTAAGCCATCCATCTTAGTTTCCCCATCTTGAATACTTACAGAGGGGCTTTAAAGTGGTGGATTATTGCCAAAAATGCAGGCTGGAGCTCTCGGCAAATTCCCGCAACTGTTTACCCGCGAAACTAAAATTTCAAGGTCAGGTGGTGTAGAAATTGTTTTTGGATTCTAGCCCATCCATAGGTTTTTACTTATTTTTATACTATATAACTATTTATTTACGGTAGTTCCACAACTAGCCGCGATCACAAAGGCTATTGGCTGTCCCCCTTCATTAGGCCTAGTCTTATCATTGTCAGTTTCCAGCTCGTCGAGCACGTTCAGTCCTCATCGGCATAAGCGTCCCTGTCGACCTGCTGCCACTGTCCCACGCTTCCACAGTCCTATCTAAACTACCAGCTCGCACCGGTGGTTAAGATTGACTGAGACCCTTGCAATATTATTTAGAATTTCCCTACTACTACTACTACTACTACTACTACTACTACTACTACTACTACTACTACTACTACTACTACTACTACTACTACTACTACTACTACTACTACTACTACTACTACTACTACTACTACTACTACTACTACTACTACTACTACTACTACTACTACTACTACTACTACTACTACTACTACTACTACTACTACTACTACTACTACTACTACTACTACTACTACTACTACTACTACTACTACTACTACTACTACTACTACTACTACTACTACTACTACTACTACTACTACTACTACTACTACTACTACTACTACTACTACTACTACTACTACTACTACTACTACTACTACTACTACTACTACTACTACTACTACTACTACTACTACTACTACTACTACTACTACTACTACCGTATTCCCTTAAATCAAATATTCGTTCAACCTGCTCCGAAGTACCTCATTATGACGCCGCTTCCGTCTTCCTCCTCAAAGTGGTTGCTAGACCCCGAATCCCCATCATCTGTCTCCCCAGTATGTTTCAGGAAGCGCCTCGCAGCCAGAAGACCCAGCTTTCAGCCCCCTCGCCTTCGGAGGTCAGTAAAGATGGCACTCCAAGTAACCTCAGATGGTTCAGTAGTACTAACTGGCATATCTTTGCCTCCTCAACCCGGAAACACTCTTCTCTCTTCTGTCACCAGTAGGATCTCAGATCCTGAAAGACCTGGATAAGCTTAGGGCACGTCTGCACAAGATGGAACATGAAATGTCTTTCTTCCGAAACATACAGCCTATAGCACGTCTTATAAACCCTGAAGCAACATGCGATCCAGCCACCCTGGAATAAACCTCAATTCTTATTGACACGATTGCCGTTGAGATTTGTCAACGCACTGAATGCCGTCGTCAGGTCCTAGTATTCAACACGCCTGATCGAATTCTACCTGAACATACCAAAACTGCCCTCCTGACTGCAGTGGCATGCTTGACACCACGTGCACAGCTCGAAGGCTCCGAAACCATCCATGTACTGCCAAATAATGCTGCGGTTCTAGGATGAAAACGATGCCGTGCGTCTGCTAACATCCCAGGATCTTCTCTTTACCGCAAACTTCCAAAACATAAAGGTAAAAGCTGCCCGCACTCGAATGCAAAGACAGCTTACGAGAAACTGCTACCCTCTACGCCTCCCTCTGACGCCCCCCTTAATACCTCGTCAATTCATACGACCAACAAAGCGATCAACCACCCAATCGTGCAGACCACTATTGCATCCATGAATGAGGCTCACAGATGTCCCAGCACAAACCATCGGCCACCTTGTCCCATTGCAAACGCGATCTCACATGCTGTCGTACTGAACCTGTTGCTCCATCAGCCGCCAGTGCATGCGTTGAGGCTTCCATGGTCCCCTTAATCTCTCAGTGCTATATGCTTACTCCCAGCGCTGAACCAACACCAAACTATTCAGTACTCTCTAGCTTCATAGCTTTACAAGACCCCGAGCCCTGCACGGCTCCTGGAAATGGACTTTCTGCCTCACCATCCGTGAAAGCTGCAAATGTCCTCATCAGCCCTGTAGGACTCTCCCCTGCTCCTGAAGTGACTGATGTGGAACATTTCCCAGCCAGAACAGTGATTGCGCCAGACGTTGACGGCACTTGTGCTCGTCGCGGACCCCTGGCCTGCTGTGTATCCGCCCGCCTCCGCCAAAATAAACCTTCGGAATAAAACATTTATTGTCAAGGCCGCGATACGTAACGCACCCTCGAGAATCCGTTCCTTGTTCTTCACAAGATAAGTGGACTTTGCTGCGGCCTCCCATAATCACATGACAAGTACGTCGAACACGTATCGCAAGTGTTGAATCCAACTTGACCTCATGATAATTCCCCCATTCATTTGCTTACTCCGCCTATGTACTTTTGATCTCCAGTTGTTTGCTGCTTATTCGTACCCGTCACTCACCTTGCCGCAGAGGCCGTCTCGTCCGACACTTGTGTATTGGCATGTGCGTCTGTGTGTGTATGTGCGCAGCTGACCTACTTACCCATGCGCGTTCATGTCCCGTTTGCTGAGCCTGCCTTGACTTGTTTTCTCATGAGCTCCGTGCGATCGCACGTCCAATGAGAATCACCAGACTATCGTCGGAAACAACCGCAGCCCACGCTACTGAGCCCATTCCGCTCGCCGTTGCTTGGTGTGCGGACGTTGACACTGCACTGTGCCGGTCAGTGACAGAGCTGTGAGCCTGTTGACGCTACGAACGTGAACAATTGAGGTTTGTTGTACACATTCGCTTACCCTTATGTAAATAGTACCGTAGAATTACGAACCCAATTCTTCCTTTTGATATTCGGGATTGTCGAACCTACGCGTCACTCAAAGTTCCGTATCGGGAACCGTAACAGTACTCAATTCTGTTCGTGAGATTGGATTGACAACCCGATCTATTTGACACCGAGTCACAGTTGCAGTCTTACCATGGACCCGTTCCGGCATGATTCCTTCCTGGCTCCTGGCTTTTCCCACCACTATGACCCGAAGACTTCGGCTGTGCTGGCCGAATTACGGGAGAGCTTTACTGAAATGGACGAGGAGGATTGGGACTTGCATCGGAAGCGGCAATTCACTAGACAGAGACATGAGGATAAGCGAAAGTTCCTTGTGTCTCTCAGGACTTGGATGGATGACAAGTTGGCTGTTTCCATTACCTCAAGAGGACGACAACCAGCCAGACTACCGTTACACGGGTGCGCTCCGGTAACTCACGATAAAGTTGCCTCACAAGAGGACAATCGTCGGTCAGTCTGCGGTTCTTTGGGGTGCTCCAGTAACAATGGACAGCAAACACTCATCAGAAGACAACGGCGCTCATTCGCATTGCGTGTTTTTGGGGTGCGCTCCACTAACTATATGTGAGCAGGCCGTTCCACCCACCATGGGTGCAGGGTTCTATGGCGAGCCCGTATATCCGTCAGCTGAAGTGATGCATGCTGGTGTTATGTACTTCCAGACAGTTTCTACACAGTGCCTCAGGTTCGTGAAGTTTCTAGCCTGGAAAAGGCGTTTCGAAACCTGGCTCAACGGCTTTTCAATTTTGTGTGTGTTATACGACGTGACTTAGTTCGGACGGTCACTCGCGGACTACATCATGCCAACTTTGAGCTTTGTCCAGCAGTACCCATCTACAAGGTAGTGTTTTGTCGATTTACCTATTGGTGTTTGCCAAGTGACTATATACACAGAACTCAGCACACGGTAATCATACTACCTTCCCGCATTTACTTACGCAAGACATTGTACTCTGTATTCTATGATAAGTGTTCCCTTTACCCTTTTCTTTTGTGCGTAGTAATTCGTGGAGGAATTATGGTGGGGAGTGTTGAATCCAACTTGACCTCATGATAATTCCCCCATTCATTTGCTTACTCCGCCTATGTACTTTTGATCTCCAGTTGTTTTGCTTATTCGTACCCGTCACTCACCTTGCAGAGGCCGTCTCGTCCGACACTTGTGTATTGGCATGTGCGTCTGTGTGTGTGTATGTGCGCAGCTGACCTACTTACCCATGCGCGTTCATGTCCCGTTTGCTGAGCCTGCCTTGACTTGTTTTCTCATGAGCTCCGTGTGATCGCACGTCCAATGAGAATCACCGAGACTATCGTCGGAAGGGACGACCGCAACCCACGCTACTGAGCCATCATTCCGCTCGCCGTTGTTTGGTGTGCGGACGTTGACACTGCACTGTGCCGGTCAGTGACAGACCTGTGAACTTGTTGACGCTACGAACGTGAACAATTGAGGTTTGTTGTACACATTCGCTTACCCTTATGTAAATAGTACCGTAGAATTACGAACCCAATTCTTCCTTTTGATATTCGGGATTGTCGAACCTACGCGTCACTCAAAGTTCCGTATCGGGAACCGCGCCACGCTGGTGAAACCTCACGTCCGCAAATACCGGCAGCCAGCTCAGACCCTTATATACTTTCACCATCTTTTGGTCCCAACGGTAGACCATTTTCGGATGCCGCCCATCTCCCCAAACCCGCGGCCTCTTGCTGCACCATATCACTTCCATATCTGACGACGCGCGATTTCGCGTCTCAAAAACTTCCCAACTCCCAAAACCTTCCAACTGCACACCGGACTTCCAGAGATATTCCCCATCCCATAATGAACCTCAAACTCTACCTTCTGCCATGGGGTCAAACCTTCTTCACCCAATATTCACCACCCCTACTCCCAGTGCTGAATACACCTGACCTATCCCGGGCACCCGCCTAGTCAACTATACTTCACGTACACTTACCTCACCCACACATATCCCCCGGTACCGAACTCCACCGTAGGCGAGGTTATTAAATTCCTAATTGATATGGCGTGCTCCCTATGGAACTACCAATGGTACTAATTAACGCTCGCTCACTGCTGCCAAAAGTCCTGCATAATCTCCGTGCCATTATCGCCGTTGCACAGCCAAGCCTGGTTGTGTGACTGAAACATGGCTCTCAGTTGGAACTCCAGACACGCCTGCTTCAATCCTGGTTATAATATCCACCGGTTTGACAGGAGAAACTCAAGAGGTGGAGGCTGTGTCATCCAGACTGAACTTCGTGCAACCTTCCTGATGATTCCAGCCATCTGGATCTCCATAGAACAGACCAAATGACCTGTTCTGTTAGGTTGTATCTACCTACTACCGGCCCCCTCTTCAGCTTCTATAGCTCCACTGCACACGCCCTTCCTCATTCGTCTAAATTTGTGCTGGGTGACTTCAACCTTCCAGATATTCCCTGGTCTCCCACTCCGGCCCCTATTCGTTACGCCTCGCTACTTGTCCAAATTAGCGTGGAGGGTTGGTCCCAGATTGTACGCAGCCCCACTCGTGGCCCACATACCCTCTTACATGAGGGTCCGCTCTTCCCAGGTGGCGATCATTGCGTCGTTTCGTGCAACGCAGTCAGGTATTGCGCAACTGTTCCTTCGAGTCCTTCTCTCTTCCACCTCCTGCCTCCAGATATCTTACTTTTTTTCATCTTTGCTGGCCTCCCGGGACCGGAACGACTTCATCAAACACACAACGCACGCCTCTTTGAACTCACTCCACCTTGTTTCTCCCATTAAGAGTTTTCACCCTAATATCTCTCGGCGTGACAAGTTGCTAAAAGCCCTGGACAATAAAATAATAATAATGTTCATTTCCAACTAGTGGGTGGCATACCGTGTGGCATGATCACACGATACAGTCAGAATAAAGCACGAATAAATGGGATTGGCGGGTACTGGTGATTGCGCGATAAAAGAGGGCAATCATACGCATTGGGCAATAGACTTGGTCATGCCTGAGCCGGCATGGGAAATGAGACAAAATTACGAGGAGTTTGTAATATTAATAACGATAATGATAGGATTACCTCCCAACCTGTAGGGAGCATGTCGATTGAGGCATCGTCAGGTCGTTACAACTTGAACGCGGCAGGCAAATACACAATGGGGAGGAGGGTGCAACCAAAGAGGCATGCTTGTTACGTGAAGTGTCCCCGCATTGGGGCACCGAAAAGAAAGACGACGTGGCATATGGTACAACAAGTTCAAAGGTGACGCGCCCAGTCTTAGATGCACACCTAAAATTTCTCTGAAACCACAGTTCGGAGGCGGAAATCTTTAGCATAAATTTTCAGTATTTGATGGTGGTTATTCGGTACCTTAAGCTCTCTCCTCAGTTTTGTTGAACGTTGTTTTAATGCACTCGATGTCTACCATGGGCGCGGAATTCATATTTTAATGGCTCTCAAAGGCTTAGCGTGAGTTCTCCTGATGGCGGTGTGAAAGTTGTAGAAGAGCAGGTTTCTTCACGTGTTTTCTTTTGTATTGCATTTGGAAATAATCTCGCAACCACAAGAACAATAATTGCGCCCTCGTTGTCGACGCGAACTCAAAATTGAACAGCCTTTCACGACCTATCATTGTGAGAGTTATCCTGCCAAACCAAGCGAAGGAATTCGCCATAGCTAGTGTTGTTTTTCGTGGTGTCAGCACACGCTATAGGGTGCAAGGCAGTACTGAACCATCGACAGTGACGTTGGTAGAATTAGTGTGTTTATGGGCATAACAAGCAGACAGCACAGTAAGATGACCAGTGCTTTCAAGTCCTTCCGTAAGTTACACGGATCGGGGCGGTCTTGTGGGTGCACGTAATACCCTCATCCGGCAGATATTATGGATATGGTGAACCACGGGCAAACCGTCGGATTGGGTATGGTAGTTGCGGTACCGTCATCGCGACGCCGTACTTGGGTCCGTGGACGTCCCGTATATGAACATCTTGGGTGCGTCGTTTAGGTTGTCATTGTAGTTGATTCGCCCATGAATCGTTACAGATTAAGACTAGCATGAATCAAGGATATTCTCGGGTCCATTGGAGCGCACGGTGTTTTATTGCTGTCATTCGACGAGGCGATAAAGCAGTCGTGTCTACATTGGGTACTCAAAATAGGAAGAGTCCCAGGAAGACTGCTAGGAAGCACTATGATGTGAGTTAGACTGTGGCCTGAAATAACAAGAAGCCGGAAGTGGTCACAATTCACAACTAACTAGTGTCTTCTGGACCCCGGTTTTCACATATCTCACGAAAACTTTGTCGATATGGAATATGCAAACATCGTTTTCATCTTCCAAGAGGAGGAAGAGGCGCAAATGTCTTTGAGTAGGACATCCCACAAAGTAATGTAACGATGTCTATTCACAATTGGTGGGTAGCATGATCAGACAGTCCTGATCACAAGATTACATTCAGAATAAAGCTTGAGTTTTTCGTAGTTTGCAGGTAATCGACGAAGGGCGAGAGAATGTACAGTCAAGAGTAGGAATGGATTGCGGGTGTGCTATCAAGCTGGGTATGAGAGTGCCGTGCCACCATTGCACTGACATACTTCGGTTTCTGGACACCCCAGCAACGGACGTAATGTTTGAGGTGATTGGGCTGGGATGTGCAATTCTGTGAGCGGTGGGATTATTAAATTGGCCATGAGAATTTGCAGAAGTAGGACGAAGTCAACGTAGGATCGCAGGTATTTTTCTGGTCCGTTTGGGGATCTCTGGGGATGTAAATCACTGACCAGATGGGATGGATAACAGCAAACAGGGCGTCCAAAGCAGTTTGAAGGTTGAGAATACGGGGAATAAGGTGAGGTCGGTAAAGCCCGGTGAGTTTAAGGATATATGATAGGATAAAGTGCATCATTACAGAGAAAAACTGAACGTTTACCACAATCAGGGGGCTGATAACAAGTGGCAAAATAAGACGGGATAGGAATAGAGTTGTACTTTTTAGACTAACGATAAGGCACGGGTTAAGTTTGCTAACAGATGCTAGTAGTAGTACAAGAGATCTTGAGCAGAGGTATAAGCACGCAGAGGTGGTGTGGTTGGGGAATCATATCATATACTTACTGACAGGAGTAGGACCTCTGAGATGATGGGCCAGTTTATATGGAATTTGTTGTGAGTTTGACACTGAAAACGCCACCTATAGTCCAAGGAGAGGCATACGAATTTGTCAAGTGTTATATGTACATTCGAAGTTGTATTAGTTCTGAGTGTAGTGTAACAGATGAGGTCATGCGCGAGTCTGCATGGCTCGGGCCGCGTTTTAATTTGAGACACCTATGGCGTCAAAGTGGTGTCCCTGAATCTCAGGGACGTGTACATCCAGCTACATTGCGGGCTGTTTTGTTGTATATCTGTGAGACTTGGCCTGTTCGAGCAGCGGAACTAAGACGTCTTAAGGTGTGTGATAACCGTTGTCTCAACCGTAGCTCGGCGATATGAAGACACGATTCTCGACGTGAAGTCGGGTTGCAATAATTCGGCATGAACGATTATCTGGATGAGGCCTAAACCTACCTACCTCAGAACAGCCTGAACTAGTGAACAGCTTCCAACTTACGTGCCCGAGATGTGAAGGCTTGTTTATGTGGTAGACGCTGAAACTTACACAAACACGTTAGCTTATCGGTTTCTCAGAAAGTACACATAGCCGACGAGACTGCTACTGCGGCTGAGTACGGAATGGCTATGAGTCGACTCTATTGCCACGCACGTGGTCCTTGGATCCTAGGGCTCAAGTCTGTATTACTTGATCTCACGACTGACAAATATACATCTCACTTTAGCTTTAACTTCGCTGCGCCCAATACTGTGTATGGTTGCCGAATCCCGCTGTTGAATAATCGATGTGCACACGGCTCCCATTATCGCCAGTGGGACTAATTGAGCAAGAAGTGGCTTTACCTTTATGACGGTAAGACTTCAGCTTCAGCGTGGACACCGATCTGGAATTGTGGGCAAAGGAATTTATTAAGCACTAGGTGAGTTAGCCACTACAACTTTTTAATTATGCGTTATAAATGATATCGCGCAAGATGTGCGTACGATTCATAAGTGATTATACATCTTCCTTTCCGAAACCCTGTAAAATATAAACGGCATCCTGAAACGAGACGGCCTCTGCGGCAAGGTGAGTGACGGGCACGAATAAGCAAAACAACTGGAGATCAAAAGTAAGCATGAGGTTAAGTTGGACTCAACACCGATAGTGCTTCTTCTGAAATGGCGAGGTAGACTGGAAAAATAGTGCAATAGAGTCATTTAGGGGCATGATTTCGTCTTCTATACTGGCATCTTGTGAGTTGTTCTAAAAGTGCTTCTCATTGCTGACTTCAAGTTCAAATCCAGCACCTAAATGTATTACTTCAATCTATAGGTTTCTGTGATGGTGTTCCAGGATGTGAGACATCTGGTCGGATTAAAGCCAGTTTTTTTATACTGTGATAATCCGTGAAAATACGGAATGTTGAAACTATCAGTTTTTATTTGTCATTATTTCTGGCGGTTTATTATAAACGCCGCTTTTAGCTTTTGGATGTCAATTGGTTCTGGTTCAAGTTTGAGGTGGCCCATGATCACTTAGACTTTAGGATTTCGTCCCGTTTTTCTATTAGTTTGTGGTTCTTTCTTGGGGCACCGGCCTGTAATTGTGTCACACGTGTGTGGATTTATTAGTGTTGTGTTTTTTTAAATTAATGTCATCGCTTATACGATATTTAACCTGTAGTTTTGATATTCCTAAGGCACTTTGTTTATTTTCAGAACGCTTTCAAAATGGTTGAGTACTAAAACTCTACCTTCTGCCATGGGGTCAAACCTTCTTCACCCAATATTCACCCCTGCACAGGTTGGTGTAGGCGTTTCGAGCACTCATTAGTTAGAAGCATTCATAGCTGATTTATGGAACTTTAATTCCAATGCCTTGTTCGACCGTACACGGGCATTGCCCAGGGGTGGCGTATGGGTGTCATCAACCTCTATTTGGAGATTTCGAGTTACTACGTCCGTTAAATGTGAATAAATATACCCTAGTACAACAAAGTCAAATTTGGCCTTGATAATTAGGTCACTGCGGGAATAGACTTCTCTAGATATTTTGTTGTCTTGAAACTTGAAAATCACCTACCAAACATGTCACATAGTCCTGCTTCAATCCTGGTTATAATATCCACCGGTTTGACAGGAGAAACTCAAGAGGTGGAGGCTGTGTCATCCAGACCGGAACTTCGTGCAACCTTCCTGATGATTCCGGCCATCTGAATCTCCATAGAAAAGACCAAATGACCTGTTCTGTTAGGTTGTATCTACCTACTACCGGCCCCCTCTTCAGCTTCTATAGCTCCACTGCACACGCCCTTCCTCATTCGTCTAAATTTGTGCTGGGTGACTTCAACCTTCCAGATATTCCCTGGTCTCCCACTCCGGCCCCTATTCGTTACGCCTCGCTACTTGTCCAAATTAGCGTGGAGGGTTGGTCCCAGATTGTACGCAGCCCCACTCGTGGCCCACATACCCTCTTACATGAGGGTCCGCGCTTCCCAGGTGGCGATCATTGCGTCGTTTCGTGCAACGCAGTCAGGTATTGCGCAACTGTTCCTTCGAGTCCTTCTCTCTTCCACCTCATGCCTCCAGATATCTTACTTGTTTTTTCATCTTTGCTGGCCTCCCGGGACCGGAACGACTTCATCAAACACACAAAGCACTTAGGATATCTACCAAAACCTCTTGAACTCAGGCATCGTCAGGTCGTCCATTAAGAGTTTTCACCCTAATATCTCTCGGCGTGACAAGTTGCTAAAAGCCCTGGACAATAAAATAATAATAATGTTCATTTCCAACTAGTGGGTGGCATACCGTGAGGCATGATCACACGATTACAGTCAGAATAAAGCACGAATAAATGGGATTGGTGGGTACTGGTGATTGCGCGATAAAAAGAGGGCAATCATACGCATTGGGCAATAGACTTGGTCATGCCTGAGCCGGCATGGGAAATGAGACAAAATTACGAGGAGTTTGTAATATTAATAACGATAATGATAGGATTACCTCCCAACCTGTAGGGAGCATGTCGATTGAGGCATCGTCAGGTCGTTACAACTTGAACGCGGCAGGCAAATACACAATGGGGAGGAGGGTGCAACCAAAGAGGCATGCTTATTACGTGAAGTGTCCCCGCAGTTATGGGCACCGAAAAGAAAGACGACGGTGGACATATGGTACAACAAGTTCAAAGGTGACGCGCCCAGTCTTAGATGCACACCTAAAATTTCTCTGAAACCACAGTTCGGAGGCGGAAATCTTTAGCATAAATTTTCAGTATTTGATGGTGGTTATTCGGTACCTTAAGCTCTCTCCTCAGTTTTGTTGAACGTTGTTTAAATGCACTCGATGTCCACCATGGGCGCGGAATTCATATTTTAAATTTTTTATCTCAATGGCTCTCGACGGCTTCGCGTGATTTCTCTCTGATGGCGGTGGGAAAGTTGTAGAAGATCTGGTTTCTTCACGTGTTTTCTTTTGTATTGCATTTGGAAATAATCTCGCAACCACAAGAACAATAATTGCGCCCTCGTTGTCGACGCGAACTCAAAATTGAACAGCCTTTCACGACCTATCATTGTGAGAGTTATCCTGCCAAACCAAGCGAAGGAATTCGCCATAGCTAGTAAGTTGTTTTTTCGTGGTGGTCAGCACACGCTATATGGGTGCAAGGCAGTACTGAACCATCGACAGTGACGTTGGTAGAATTAGTGTGTTTATGGGCATAACAAGCAGACAGCACAGTAAGATGACCAGTGCTTTCAAGTCCTTCCGTAAGTTACACGGATCTGGGCGGTCTTGTGGGTGCACGTAATACCCTCATCCGGCAGATATTATGGATATGGTGGACCACGGGCAAACCGTCGGATTGGGTATGGTAGTTGCGGTACCGTCATCGCGACGCCGTACTTGGGTCCGTGGACGTTCCCGTATATGAACATCTTGGGTGCGTCGTTTAGGGTTGTCATTGTAGTTAGGATTCGCCCATGAATCGTTACAGATTAAGACTAGCATGAATCAAGGATATTCTCGGGTCCATTGGAGGCGCACGGTGTTTTATTGCTGTCATTCGGACGAGGCGATAAAGCAGTCGTGTCTACATTGGGTACTCAAAATAGGAAGAGTCCCAGGAAGACTGCTAGGAAGCACTATGATGTGAGTTAGACTGTGGCCTGAAATAACAAGAAGCCGGAAGTGGTCACAATTCACAACTAACTAGTGTCTTCTGGACCCCGGTTTTTCACATATCTCACGAAAACTTTGTCGATATGGAATATGCAAACATCGTTTTCATCTTCCAAGAGGAGGAAGAGGCGCAAATGTCTTTGAGTAGGACATCCCACAAAGTGTAATGTAACGATGTCTATTCACAATTGGTGGGTAGCATGATCAGACAGTCCTGATCACAAGATTACATTCAGAATAAAGCTTGAGTTTTTCGTAGTTGCAGGTAATCGACGAAGTAGGCGAGAATGTACAGTCAAGAGTAGGAATGGATTAGTTGCGGGTGTGCTATCAAGCTGGGTATGAGAGTGCCGTGCCACCATTGCACTGACATACTTCGGTTTCTGGACACCCCAGCAACGGACGTAATGTTTGAGGTGATTGGGCTGGGATGTGCAATTCTGTGAGCGGTGGGATTATTAAATTGGCCATGAGAATTTGCAGAAGTAGGACGAAGCCAACGTAGGATCGCAGGTATTTTTCTGGTCCGTTTGGGGATCTCTGGGGATGTAAATCACTGACCAGATGGAATGGATAACAGCAAACAGGGCATCCAAAGCAGTTTGAAGGTTGAGAATACGGGGGAATAAGGTGAGGTCGGTAAAGCCCGGTGAGTTTAAGGGGATATATGATAGGATAAAGTGTATCATTACAGAGAAAAAACTGAACGTTTACCACAATCAGGGGGCTGATAACAAGTGGCAAAATAAGACGGGATAGGAATAGAGTTGTACTTTTTAGACTAACGATAAGGCACGGGTTAAGTTTGCTAACAGATGCTAGTATAGTACAAGAGATCTTGAGCAGAGGTATAAGCACGCAGAGGTGGTGTGGTTGGGGAATCATATCATATACTTACTGACAGGAGTAGGACCTCTGAGATGATGGGCCAGTTTATATGGAATTTGTTACGTGAGTTTGACACTGAAAACGCCACCTATAGTCCAAGGAGAGGCATACGAATTTGTCAAGTGTTATATGTACATTCGAAGTTGTATTAGTTCTGAGTGTAGTGTAACAGATGAGGTCAATGCGCGAGTCTGCATGGCTCGGGCCGCGTTTGCTAATTTGAGACACCTATGGCGTCAAAGTGGTGTGTCCCTGAATCTCAAGGGACGTGTACATCCAGCTACATTGCGGGCTGTTTTGTTGTATATCTGTGAGACTTGGCCTGTTCGAGCAGCGGAACTAAGACGTCTTAAGGTGTGTGATAACCGTTGTCTCAACCGTAGCTCGGCGATATGAAGACACGATTCTCGACGTGAAGTCGGGTTGCAATAATTCGGCATGAACGATTATCTGGATGAGGCCTAAACCTACCTACCTCAGAACAGCCTGAACTAGTGAACAGCTTCCAACTTACGTGCCCGAGATGTGAAAGCTTGTTTATGTAGAATCGGACGCTGAAACTTACAGGCGCAAACACGTTAGCTTATCGGTTTCTCAGAAAGTAGCACATAGCCGACGAGACTGCTACTGCGGCTGAGTACAGAATGGCTATGAGTCGACTCTATTAAGCCACGCACGTGGTCCTTGGATCCTAGGGCTCAAGTCTGTATTACTTGATCTCACGACTGACAAATATACATCTCACTTTAGCTTTAACTTCGCTGCGCCCAATACTGTGTATGGTTGCCGAATCCCGCTGTTGAATAATCGATGTGCACACGGCTCCCTCATTATCGCCAGTGGGACTAATTGAGCAAGTAGTGGCTTTACCTTTATGACGGTAAGACTTCAGCTTCAGCGTGGACACCGATCTGGAATTGTGGTCAAAGGAATTTATTAAGCACTAGGTGAGTTAGCCACTACAACTTTTTTAATTATGCGTTATAAATGATATCGCGCAAGATGTGTACTATTCATAATTGATTATACATCTTCCTTTCCGAAACCCTGTAAAATATAAACGGCATCCTGAAACTGAGAACTGAATTCACCACACATTACGTTTGTATCGATGCAACCAAAAAATAGAAACGTGATTTTTTAAAGGGGGTCGTGTATTTCTTAGGCATGGAGCTGGCAGACGGATGACATGTATGAATGTCGGATTAGTCTATTATGTATAGTTGGGACATTAGTCAGGTACGAGCGTGTGAAAGGGCACTTCAGTTACTGCAAGTAACCACGTTGGGCGACATCGAGTACGCTCATGAGTGTGACAGGCCGTCGTTGGCCATCGGGTTAGACTGCCAAGCTCATTTAAGGTCTCATTTTGGGCGCTGCACATAGGCACAGGCCCAGCAGTTACGGTAAGCAGCCAAGGTAGGCGATATCGACTATAGTTATGGGTATGACGGACACATGTTTAGCGTTAGATTGGGATACCACGCATAGTTGTGGCCTCATTTTTATCGACCCGCATAAATACCGGCCTGGCGTTTAGTTTAAGTAGCAGAGATATGCGACAACGCGTACAGTTATGAGTATGACGGACTAGGTTACCGCGCATGACCAGTGCTTCATAAGCAACGCCGCACATGGACACGGGCCTGGTTCGAATGCGACCTCCACCTCTCAACTTCACCTGTCTAGGCTTGGGCAACCTGGCAGTGTCCTAGCCCTCGTGCTTCCTTCTGGTTGTATGGCATCTAGGCACGAAAAGAGTGCTACAGTTGAACTTTTATGGCAGACCATCAGACTAGGCTATCACGCATATTTGAGGCCCTATTTTTACCGGCCCGCATAAATACTGGCCTGATGTTTACTATAGATAGCAAAGATGAGCAACATCGCGTACAGTTATGAGTGAGAGAGGCAGTCGTTGCTCATTGAATTAGGTTGCCGTGTATAGGTGAGACCTCCTAATCAGTGTCGCACATAGACACGGACCTAGCAGTTACGTTAAGCAGCGAAGGTAGGCGAAATTAAATACACATATGAGTATGACGGGTCGTCGTTAGCCGTTGGATTAGGTTATCGTGTATAGGTGAGGCCTTATACTGAGCGTCGCACATTGAAACGGGCCTGGCATTTACGTATCCCACACATGGTGAGTCATATTCCTAATAGTTAGTTATGCATGGCTGTGAAAGGCAAGCATCCACAGAGATGGCCCTCGCATCTCCACTGCACAACTCAAGCTGTTTTCTGACAATGTTGTACTTAGAAGAAGCTTTGCTCCATGAAAAAATGTGTTGCGACGAACTTCGCTGAACAAAATTATCTCGTTCGTCAAATATGGGGAGTATAAAGCAAACAAACGTCAATGACCGAGTTTCCGGGGTGGAATTTGCATTGGGTATTCTTTAGATGTTATTTTATTCTTAAAGAACGCCAAATTATGGCAAAGTGCGATTTCGTCTTTTACCCCTCGAAAAACCGGTAGCAAAATGCGAATCGGTTATGGTCCGTGACCTTGAAATTTCGCCTACTTAAACAAACTGCTATGAGCAACATATCACCTACAAGTGTAAATGGATTAGACTAACTCTCCGTAAAAGTCGCAACTTCGAAAACCCTATAGTTTCGGCGAAAATAATTTGAGTGTGCTTCTAGTGAGCGTCCAACTTTGTGAAACAATCCTTTCACTGTTCGATTTATTTACAGAGTTCACACGTGTCTTTTGTTGAATTATCTCACTCTAACATAACTTTATGTGATAACCTCTGCTATGTTGAATTCAGCTCCTCAATGGCTACCTCAATGGACCCAAGAATACCCTTTATCCATCCCGGTCTCAATTTGTGACTATTCCTTGGCAAATCGTAACTACAATGACAACCCTAAACTACTCACCCAAGAGGTTCATGAACGCGGCTGTCCACGGACCCAAGTACGGCGTTGCGATGACGGTACCGCGACTACCATACCCAGTCTGATGGATTGCCCGTAGTTCACCACATCCACAGTATTTACCGGATGAGGGTGTTACGTGCACCCACAAGATTGCTTCGATCCGTTTAATTTGTGCCAGGACTTGAAATCACTGGCCACCTTATTGTGCTGTATGCTTGTTCTTCCCATAAACACACTAATTCTACCAACATCACTATCGATGGTTCGGTATAGCCTTGCGCCTGAAATAGCATGTACTGACCATCATATAAAAACAGAAAATTCACTAGCTGTGACGAATTCCTTAGCTTGGTTTTGCAGGACACCTGCCACAATGATAGGAGATTTTTTCATACACAAGTGGTTAAAAGCTGCTCAATTTTGAGTTTGCGGCGACACAGAGGGCGCAATTATTGCCCTTGTCGTTTCGAGATTATTTCCAAACGCAATGCAAAATAAAACACGTGAAGAAACCGGCTCTTCCACAAATTACCCACCGTCATCAGAGGTACATCACGCGAAGCCGTTGACAGCCATTCAAATATAAATCCCGCGCCCATGGTGGACCTCGGGTACGTTTAAACAACTTCCAAGAAAACTGCGCCCGCATGGGAAGATCTTACGGGACCGAATGAATGCCATCAAATGCTGAAACTTTATGTTAAAGTTTTCCTCCTCCGAACTATGGTTTCAGAGAAATTTCGGGTGTGCCCAAATGCCCAATGCCCTCCAAATGGATGTAGACGCTGCGAAGCAGTAGTCTTTGGACTGGCACCTTCCTCTGAATAACGAAAAGTGCGTCCATGTGTCATTTTGAGGAGACTCAGCAAACGCCCTTGTCATGCATGTTGAGAAAGGACCAGATGACATCACGAGGATAGATGCCAAAAAGGATTTTGGTATCTGGCTCTCTTGAAACACGTTGGTTTCACTGAAACATCTGAAATTGGCCCGAAATCATTTGCCGTTCTACGGATGATTCGGCGCATCTTCTCCCATATTACTCTATGGGGCCTACTTCAGATCTCTCCTTGAATATGCCGACCATGTTGTCTAATCAGGACTTCCTAGCTGGCACGACCGACTCGCCCCTAAGCCTATGTTGTTCACTAACCGCTTGTCGTTACTTAAAGTCCATAATCCCCAAGCCATCCACCTCGTTTTATGAGTAAACCCAAGTTGTGTGACTGAAATGTGATTCTCGGCGGACCTTTTACTCAATTGCTGCAATATCCGGCGCTCCGTCAGGAAAAATTTCTGAGACCAAGATAGTATCATCTACTCCAAATAGGGATTCGGAACTAGACCCCGTTAAAAATTCCATCTTGTTAGGAATCTTTGGCACTGTATGAACGGCTACAAAGCAGACTCACCCACATGTGCTAGTAGGTTGAATCTACCTGCCACCAAAACACCCCTCTCTCAATTTCGCACCTGGCCCATTACCTACTCCACGCATATCCTTCCTCACCCGTCTTAGTTTGTGATGGGTAATTTCAGCCTACTGAATACTTCCTGACGAGCCAAGGAGGTCTCTCAATACTGCGCTCCCCTTCTCGCAAAACTTAGAGTAGGTTTGTCTGAAGAAGGTTTTCTTGCGACCTTTGAGCTATTTCTTCGCGGCTTGGTTGATGCAGTCATGATTACTTGGCCAGTGTATCACATCACATACAACCGAGCTGGTGCATGCGGACTGTTTCCCAGGCATCTGCATACCTTCAAACTGGTCTGTAGCCTATAAAGTGTCCACGTTTATCCCTAGAAATGTACAACAGTTCACATGCCATGTATTCTAAACTTAAGTCATCTATATGTGTTTATTAAATATAGTATATTCGTGCGACACTTTTCACCATTTGCGTACTTAGGCAGGTTGTTTAAGACAAATGCTTGAACACATTCAGCATAGACATGAAACACCAAAGTAGGACTATGCTTATCAGAGTATTTTGGACAATATGAGCAACGAACGTGAAGAACGCACCATGTATGCGCGTATGCACAATCCTTGTTTTTGACCATATAGTAATAGGTACGCCGGAAATAGCTTCAGAATAGGGAAGGAAAGGCGTGACACGCCGTGAATAAGAGTGAACGATCTAAGGTAAGTTACACCAGAAAAGGTTTTATCGCACCGACTTAAGCCAGGTATCGTGTACTTCATTGGCTCACACGTTTGCCAGGCAATAACCTTCTCCTTTAGGACCAGAGTTTCCAGACCTATTCCAGCTATACAGTCGCTGATTTGGTGGAGTTGCACTAAATATCGCATGCTGAACAGCCCAAACTAACCCTAGCTATGTCCAGCAATCGGGTCATTTAGTTAACACCTACCGTTTTTTGTGTACTACTGTTTCACACAGTATGTTTCAAATGCACCGTAATTCTTCAGCTATCTTACTCCCATTCAACTTCACCAAGACCGATGAAGAAACTGCAGTTTGCAGTCTCTCCCCGAATAATATTTTTTACTTGTGCCATTTGTTTCATGCAAAAGATTTCTGCAGGTCCCACTTATGGCTACTCACTCGTCCCAATGGTGTAAGAAAATCCTGTGCTCCGTCCCCTTTCACGACACCTCACTGATGGCATTACCTCGTTTTCAATGATTTTGTCAAGGTCAGTGAACAGCTGGACTGCCAACTGAAAAACTCGAACCACCAAAGTTCTCTTCTGAATCAAACAAATTAAATCATTATTGCTGGAGCTCCTGGTAAAGCCGCGGTACCGTAAACGGTCGATTCAGTTTTTTGGCAAACACAATGAGATAATAATTATAGTGAAAACAAGACGGTGCTACTCGATACCCGTGAAATTAACCACCACCAAAATTTCCTGACACTGAATGAGTCACATTCACAAAGCCGAAGTACTTTTACTAATTGCAACAGCTTTTGAATTAAACGGTTTTTCGTTGGTTGGACAAATGCATTATTTCTAGTAACACTAAAAGTCTTCTTGACTTCGGAACTGCTTAATGTATGTCTCAAACTTTGCCGTCTCATTTCACATACTCTAACACGTAGCTATATCTGCTTTTAATTAATCTTTTGCTCTGGTCACAGATGAGTGAAAGGTTGAGACGCAAAACTGCACTTAAATGGAGCTTTCCAAATATGTATACAAGTATAAGTAAGGATATCTGTACACAAATATTGCGTCCTATTTCGGTGATGTCAAGCCAATTTTACCGGTCGATCGCTGGATAGCTGTGTTCAAGGACGGTTTGTTCTCCGACTGCTAACACGCTTAGGTCCAACTGAGTATAGGTGAAAGTGCCGTCTGACAGCTTAATTCAGGATACTGCATAGCAGAATTGCAATCAAAAGATAAGGCCAGGACTGTTTTTCATGCCAGTAGATTTCTTTGAGTTTGAGGTTATGCCGTTTGGACTTGCTAAATTCTCAGCTACGTTCCAAAGGTTGATGCGATTCGCTCTTCTAGACTCAGTGCCGAAATATTGCTTGGTTTACGCGGATGACGTAAGCACACACACACGTTTAATTAGTAAACACAATCGGTGTTTAGATTCTAACCAGAAATTAAGACTCAGCCATCTCTATTACCACTGTCATGTTGAATTTCAGCGTACAGAATAGGTGACCATCACCGTTCTGCTAAGCAATTTTGACGGCAGTGAGTACAGTACTCATCCAGGAAGGAGCAATTCAACGCAATTACGATCGTTGTGTGGTAGAAAAAAAAATATCCAGTTAAAAATTCTCTCATTTTACACGTCCTATAGGCGTAAGAAAAAGGTTTAAAGCGAGGAACGGAATAGAAGAACTGTCAAAAACCCTTATCCCGAGAACGGACGATGGATTCTGTCCACCTGTTTTTGATCGGCAGACTCATGTTTGTTTGTAATTTTCACTTTTGAGTGGATAACTACGTACTGCTTTTGGTGGGTACATCAACTCAATAAAAAAGCAACGCAGACTTTTCATCCGTTCTTCTTGTATGCGCCACATCAGTTTCATTCATTGTCGTTGCTCAGCAGGCCGTTCAGTACACTGCTAGTGTCTGTTTGCGTAAATCCGACGTTATCTTCTCAACGTCCAAAAAGAAAACCAATGCTCATGTTTTCCCAGAGAAAGCTTCATCTTGTCCACAGAAGCACGGCTATGCTGTCTTGTGGTTATGGAGTAGATTATTATTTACCCGAAATGAGATATTTGGTGGGTCTTTTGGTACCTGCCGTTTCGTTTATTGGAATCAGCTAATCTAACAATAACGGTTGGCGATGCACCAATGTATAGGTGTTGCACTCTGATAGCTGCGAAGTAAACAGTTCGCCATTTTCCGGATGGCCTGATGAAACGCACCCAAAATCTAACTGAAAAAGCCTTGAACACACGATTTCCCGACGTTTTGAAGCGCAGTTCTGGAGAAATTGCCGCGGATACCATAATATCAACTGGCTTAATTTGAAACTACTTACAGTATTTCAGTAGCCGATTTCGTGAGTCAACTGAGATAATAGTTGAAGTTGATGTTGAGTATTTCGGATTTTCCCCATATTTTTAGGTCCACAACAGCGATTCACACAGGCGACCACAACGACATAACGAGGGGATATTCCTCTGTTACTGATGTCCCATTTACTAATAAGCAACGGAGCTGAAGGACTTCGAAGTGTCTACAGTGATCCAACAAAATAATTTTCTGAGGGGCAACATCTAAGAGCCAGTATATAATCTGGACTCACAATGTCCGGATATCTATTAAGTATCAGTATTAGAAGGCGGTACACACTTGAACGCACACGACAGTGCCTATATATCTAATTGTTACGCTGAACTCAAACCCAAAACACGGCAGCATTACAACTACCCAGCCTTTGAATAGCCACCAGAACTGGCTTCGGGTACTTCTTTTATACCTCCAGGATTGCGCCAAATAACTGTTTGCTGACTTGGCCTAACCCAGTTCTATGTAAAGCCCTAGTGCTTAACTCCAGCCTGACAGTTGCGTGTCAGTAACGTTCGTAATAATTGAGACACCATGCCAAAACTCATTACCAGGCACCGTTGGGGTTGAACAAAACGAAACGTTATGTTCATACCAACCATGTTCTTAGTTCGAGGTCACACCATTCACACCATTCAGCTGATCTGAGATTGGAAGCACCTTTGATTCTTGGCACAAACCACGACTGGTAAGTTCCCGTCGAGAAGTGACAAAGCTTCAGCAATTCATCTGTTTGCCGGGCAAACAAATGAACAACCACCTCACAACCAGCCAGTTCTTGAGGCCTACTGTGTATTCACAGACTTTGGACCGAAAGTTGTAGCTTAAGAGCGCCACCTGAAAAATATAGTACACAAGACAAAAGAAAGTAAATGCAGCAATGTATCTTTTACGGAGGCCACTCACGCACGGCCTTAAAACCAGCTTGCAGCACCAGCTACTCAAGCTACGCCTGCCGTGCAAGAGAGCAAAATGACATTCCTAATTGTATCCAGGGCAGAGTGGCTAGAACCAAGCGTTCGGGTGATTTGAAACCTTAAAAAACTTTTGCAACGCCAAGTCAAAAAGAGTATTTGCAGCAAAGCATTAAGAATGATAGTGCAGTTGCGGCATCAAGACAGAGTTGTCCTTAGATGACAGCGGACTAGAACAAGTGGTTCGATGCTGAACATTTGATACCTCTGCGAATGGAGGCAGCACAACCCAATAATGTCATCAGGAAAAAAAAGTGTTGATAAAAGATGGATGTGCATTCGCTGTTTAACAGACACCTTGAAAAGAAAGTACTTTTCATAGCGTATACTCTCAGAATGAACCAAATTCGTACGAAAATTTTCAACGGTGGAGAGTGGGGGATGTGAGTGGCGTCCACAGAAGGTTAAAAATTGAATAAGTGTAAGTTCTTTTATTTCTTGTGAAAATAGTTACTGTTGCTGAATACCATAAGAAGAACCTACGTTTTTACAAGACGCTACCGCAGATCAGAAAAATGGAAAAACTATGAAGACCTCAAAAGATCTTTTCGGCTACCTAAGCAATATGAGAATGGGATAATTGATCAATAAAATATTTTGTTCCAGCTGATGATACCCTGCCAATCACATGTCAAAGGACGAATTATTCCTTTTTTCGAAGGAAATACAAAAAACATTTCACATAGATTTTAGTTGGTTACCAAATTGTCTGGATTCTTTTGACGAACTTTCACGACTGGATGTATCGCAGCTAGTTTAAGAGAGACGAACAATAACGCGTGAATACTAGCTTTCTCTAACAAAAAACACATACAGATGTCAATGCAACAGTGCCCAGTGACTTACACGTGATAGGAACAAATTCACGGAACAGTAAACCCTTTGTTCCCAATGAAAAACACTGGTAGTAAAATTTCGGTTTTTTGAACCAAATGGTATCATGATGTGAGGAAAACCAATAAAATACGTAGGAAATACACATTAAAAAGTTAGCTAACAGCAGGTCTACCACACCGAGAAGATTCGTTCAGGTTGGGAAAGAGGCGAAAATGAAATTAAGATGTTTGTTGAAACTGATGAATTCAATTGAATTTATACAAAAGTGTGACAGTTTATGCATGTTTCTTGCTTGAGGTCAGGTACTACCAGGTGACATTTCAATAAAGAAGTGTTTTGCAGGGATGACGGATTTTTGGGGAATCGGATCCGCCATCCAAAGATCATCGTTAATCTGTAAGTTGTTCCTGCAAGCAGAACACATTCAGGTCTCGAGGCATTAATTTGTAGGTAACAATTTTCAGCCGCAAAAACTACGTGGTAAATCCTCTGTCTAATTTGTTCGGAAACGTGATGTCCTCTATCTGATGCAGACCTCATGTTTCGGTTCAAACGACCTAAACTTATTGGTCATGCAAATCATCAAAACTCGGCACGTCTACTGGATATGCACTGCTAATGAGCTCTAATAAGAGCGAAACTCGAGTCCAATGCTCCCCTTTGGTGTGGAGTCATTGGAATAATTACGCCAGGACAGCGGAACGACCGTTCAAAACGAGAGTGGTGTGAATATGAACAAAATCACCAACTATACAAGAGGCCGGGATGATTGATACACAACTGCTCATATCATCTATGTACCGCTCTGGTTTTAGGAGTTCTGTGGTAGTTATAGGAAGGCTCGCTGGAGACTATCACACTCTACTTGGTCCTGCCGCATAGCATTGTGTGAAAATAACTTTAAATCAGTTGCGAGCAAGTAATATGAATTCTTGGGATATTAAGTAGAATGGTTCAAATGAATGGTATTCAACAGAAGACCTAGACTTTACCCTTTTGATACACTGAGTATTGCTTACGTTGGACAAGATCCGACGTCTTGAAACAACACGACGTACTCACCTTCCGCTAGGAAAATTTGCATTTTGATCTCACGCTGACTTCATAAAATGTAAGATATCAACATTGTTAACGAGGATAAGTAAACAATCTAAGCACACAAGGATCGCGAGTGATACAAGTAAAGTTTCTTGGTGGCTTGTCGGTTATTTTGGATAAAAATGTCTACAGCGGATTGAAATCCCTAGTTTTTTCTTCCGGGCATAGGATACACGCAATTTATTACGGTGTGTCTGTCTTTGCCCACAAATGGGCCCATAGCATCGGACGATGAATTCAACCTCAACTAAAATACGGATACCTTCGGCCCTTTCCAACAAAGAATAGGTAGCAAGAAAGAATAAACGCGTCACAGTTTAAATTTTGTGGAAAAGCTACATCCGGTTTAAGTGTGTCGGAAAGTATGACACAAGAGTAACAGATGTGACGTGGGATGGGAACTGCTTTCAGCAGTTCCGTGAACATACGGAAACGTTTCAGAGTTATATAGGAGATTCAAAAACTTATCATTTATTCATCGTGGTTACCTCCCAGGTGATTCAGTTTTTGATACTTTTGAATGTCCTGAATGACATGTTCCGATCTGCTTGCTTCAAGCTGGAAACCAACTTTCGAATAAGAGTCAGAGAGGAAATTGTGGACTCGGAAAAGTCTGACTAGTATTGTTACGAAATAGAAATACGAAACCGACATGTGAGAAAACTAGGTAACATGGATGGGTTAAACGTTGAGCAAACCGTAAAAACAACTATTCTTATCAGTATTGTTTGCCTACGAATCAGAGTTTTATTTTACCCTCTGCATTCGCATAAGCGTCCTGGTGCAAGTCGAGAATTTTTTAATCATACAAATCAAACGAAGTTAAATAAACAAGCTGACATATACAACGAGTTTTTGTGGAAGATGGCAGCAGTCATACAAAATTTTGGACAGTAAATTTGAATCAAATACAACCGTGTTTCACATGTGTTTAATATCCAGCAACCACAAAACCACTTACATAATCATAAAATTTAAGGCAGGTGTCAGCCTTGGCCCAAGCATCTATTGAGCTATTCATACAATACAACCAATGGATAATGACTTGCTTAATTTCCTCGATGTTTGCTGGTCCCGGCAAGAATCTTGGTGATAGACACTGGTCTGTCAACTTGAAACTGGAAGTTCGAGGCACGATACGCTTAGCTTTTGGTTCTTATTCGAGCTCATAAAATGGGGGTAGATAAGATAAACACTAGCCTGCTAGAGAGCGTAACACTGTTGAATATTGGGTGACATATCCCGTCCAAACACGCACACGTAATAGGCATCCGCAATGGGAAGAAGTGTATAACTGAGCTTTCTAAGATATTGATAACCCATGGGAAGCAAAGGATTTTATAATGGAAATTTTCATCTATAAACGGAGTTTGTCTGTACCGAAATGCTGAGAAGTACTACTTCACTCTTATTGGGAATAATCAGCAGTGCATATTTAACGAATCTCAAGAGATTCAAGCTCGCAACATTAGGGCTTGTATTTGAAAGCCAAATTGACAGGACGCGAGCGGCGGCTGAGCATTGTGATGGAATTAGACACAATATAATGTCATTCATCTTTCGAGTATGAAATTCAGATTACGTGGTCCCTGGTTTGAGACTGCATTTTTCCACGCCCAAGTCGTCACTCATGACCATTCGACAAGTAACCACGTCGTGTCGATTCCGTGATTAAAAGGTGAACGACGCTATATTCTATCTAAATTTGAGTTAACTACGCTGGCTAATAGCTACTAATGGCCGAACAATTTGGTCTTCAGTTACTATCCCGCAAGTGACGATCTTGAATCCCTATCGAGATTGGGTTTATGCATATCTCTAAGAGTTCCCATTGAGGAAAAAACAGCCTCATAGCGCCTTTTGACTCATGACTGTATGTATTTTCATGTCCTAACCAAATTTAAGATATTCCTGTCGAATTCTCCATGTGAATCATTAGTAAACAACCAGTGCATCCGAGGAATACACTAATTTACAAATCAATTTGGTTTTTCGAAGGACTCACCTGGAACCCAGCTGAATCTCCCGTTTCAGATATTGCCTGGAAACATCAAAAACGGGAGATTCAGCTGGGTTCCAGGTGAGCCTCTCTCTCGCAAAAACCAAATTGATATGCAAATGAGTGTATTTCTCGAAAACAGTCCAATTTGGGTTCAAGTAGAACATAAGGTTGACGGAAACTCGGGGACTGCGCCTACCTGATGAACCCCAAGAAGGGCGAAACCGGTCGTGGGCTGTCGAAGAATTTCTCAGCAACCTTATGAGTAGTGCAACCAATGCATTCCTTCACTAACACCGATCGTCTGGATACCGCCACAGCTTTCCAGACCGGGTAAAATCATAGTGCATCGCCACACTACTTATTTTTATAGTTCTGACGTAGATTGGCCAATATCTATAGACTATTTCGAAAATGCGCATAAAACAAGCGGCTTTTAGTGTCAGGAGAGCAAACAGTTATGATCGGACTTAACGCCTAGTTTTTAGCTTTACAACGACTAGAAAGCCACCTAACATTTTCTCGGGTTCTCTTAGTTAGGGCAAGACGCGCCTGAGAGTTGTTTGTGGAGCGACAGTATCAAATACAAGTGAAAATAAATGGATTGCCTATGGCATCCTACATTCTACTTTAGTATTCCACAAAAGAAGCAAAGCGATGACGGGCTGTCAAACATACAGAACATGAAATAAAACTATTTCGATACACTGTATTGTATATTACTATCATCTATACCTTCTACATATTATGCATATACTACGTCAGTCCACTGGAAGCAAGATTGGGCTTTCCAGAGGCACGTTTGTTTACAGGACACTGCAATGAGGTATTCGTTTGAGCACCATGTGGGTTCGACGTTTAACAAGGCCTTACTCTGGAAATGAGTAGTTACCACTAAGTACACCGCTCGTCTGGAAGGCGATTGGCTGAAAATAGGGCTAACCCGTAATGCCCAGTTAAAGTATGTATAAATTGCTCAGATTCCACTCTAGTGCCATTCAGAATCCGGGTTACTCAACCTATTATGTATATTTTGATTGTTTGCAACAAAGCGAAAACTGGGAGTATAATGAATGACAGGAATGAGTGCAGCATGGAAATTTTGCATGATCAACAATGAAATGGCCTATTACGTGAGCAATTAAGGAGAAGTTCAGGTCAGGAATTTCGAACAACTGAATATGCAGTAATTTCATTTACGGTCCTGATATTTTGGGGCCAAGTGCCTTCTTTATTTTACTGTTCTATCATCATCGTCGTCATCAAAGACAGTAACATCAGTTCTGAAACTGAGGGTTTTCTGCCTTAAATCCATAAACTTCATTTAGATTACCAATAAACAATAAATAGATATTAAATAAATACTAAATAAATTGGGAAGAGGATAAAAGGAGGGTTGGAAGAGGGAACTGGTGCACACAAGTTTCAAGCGTGGTCCTGAATCTCAAAACCCCAAAGATGAACTCAGTCATTTCCCATGGTATTATCCGTGTATCCGGTGATCCAGAAGCGACGATTCATGGAATATACCGCGTGGGAGTTGCTCTCATCCCATATCTGAACGTGCTTTGCTGATTTAGATTCCAGTGCATAGTTATCTTTGTGAGATTTTCTTGTCCAGTTCAATCAAGCTCAATACCTCTCGACATAAGGAAACGTGCTTATTTGTAGTGTCGGCATGTTCCCACAGCAAAATCAGTGTTGATACCGATGCTGCATAAACACAAAGTTTATCTTATAATATTTAAAAGCCTTAGAATGAAAAGCAGAGAAAAGAGTGGGTAAGGGAAGGCATGTGGTGCTGGCCTACCGCAAGCGTTCTGAGGTACCTACACCCCAAGCTCACATTCAGACAGTCTGAAAAGAAACTGACAGCGCGAACGCTACCGACGTCGATTAGTCACCATCTCTTGGAACGTCTGCAGCTTAACGCAAGAGGGCTCACGGGGACACGATCCTGGAAAGCTCAGTGTACCATCAACTCTCAGACTCTTCGTAATCTGTTTCACACCCTTGTGTTAAGTCGTACTACGTCGACCTCGTAGTTTCAGCCATTCTGAAGAAGGCACGGCGAACAACCCTTGTCTCGGTGTGTTGACATGCGTAGCACATGGCCAAGCCACTGCAGCTGATTGTGCTGGATGCTTTCCGCGATTGAAGTACCTGCTGCACAACCGAATATCCGATTTCTAATTTGTTGATGCCATCCAAAACTAGCAATGCTTCAGAGGCATCGGTGGTCAAAAACCTGAAAACTCCTCACATCATCTGTCACATCATCAATACAGCAGTTACTATAGCCTGGTACACGCGACTCTTGAGACCCAGTGATATGCCTTTCTAACACCATACGTAACGTAAATTCGCAGTAGTGATTCTGGCCTTTGAGACTATTACACTGACTTAATCAGACACACTTCCGTCAGAGCTAATACAATTACCAATACAACTACATCTAGTGAATTTCCTTGAATTTTGAGGGGTGTTCAGAGATCACAAGGCAGTATTAGGGCAGTGTTACTTGGCAGTATTAAGGCGCACGCCAAAGAACGGTGTGTCGATGGTCAGTTTATCCAGTAGGCCTTGTGCATCGCCTTTGACTTCAAAGATGAGAAAGGCGTTGTCTGCGTACTCCAGGTCGATAAGGTTCTCGCCAGTAACAATTTGAATATTATCATTTTGAAGGCTTTCCAAAGTGCGCTTTACTGGTTCATCGACGACGAATTTGGACAAGAACGGAAAGTGTGAGCATACACAAATCATACTTTCGTACACCCAAAAATATGTGAACATAATGACCGGATTATGTTCACAAAATTCTGGAGCATCTCCTTTTGAGCAGGTGTGATTAATGAAACCGGCCAACTGACAAAATCAGATACACACTTAAAGTCAAGAAACCCCAAGTTTATGGTTGTCCTAACACCGTCGGCACAGCCTCTTCCCGGTCGAAATCTCACTTGGTGCTCACTGGTCAAAGCTTCGCATGACGCCGTAAGACGAGGAATCATTAACGCCGGAAGCCCCGTCACAACGGAAGTCAAACTTATACCCTTGCAGATACTACATTCTCTGCGAGTACCTTGTTGTCTGGGACAGTCTGTTTTTCCCAGATAGACGCAAATAGTTTTGACAAGCGGTGGACTGAGGAAATTACCCCCGTCCTTGAATGGAGCAAGCAGGATGTCGTCAGGTCCAGCAGCACGATTACGGTTGAGTGGAAATATACACTCTGACAGAGACAGAATGGAGTTCTATATTCAAGGCTGGAGGCTGGCATTCCGGACGGGGGGTAGAACGTGACCAACTGGATTGTCCTTCGATGTATTATGCCGAACGGTTCAAACAATGTTGTAGATAGGTGGTACAGGTGTACTTCGAACAAAGGGTTCATGTGGTGGTTCACGCTTCGCTCATTAATTGATGGGCAATCCCACTTTAAGTTTAGACATGTCAGTCTTTTACCTGTGGCGGTAATGGCATCCTCTACCCCGGTGCCCATACACTAAGCTGCGCACACCCGCGCTACCTCTAGCCGTCATCGCGCTTCCAGAACTTCCAATCTATGCTGTCCCAGAATTCTGCTTGGTCCGTTTAGGCCTATTTGAAACTTCACAAATGCTGCAGGTGTACACAGTGAAAGATGTTGAGTCCCGTGCTTCATTCAAGATCCTCATCCCTGCAGTTTAATACCATGTAATTCCAAGTCCGGCACTACTACAGCAATCAAGCTATCATAAGGACGTCTCGAATTAGAAAACCACTCAGATGGAAAGTGGTATCCATTTAAATTCAATCAAATCCGAAATGCACAAGTGTCTGTATTGGTTGAAGCTTTGAACATCGTCATATCCGTGGTAAAATCGGCCAACAAGTTCGGTTATTTTCGTTGCGGTGGTGATGGACTGTATAGTTTGCTGAAAACCATTGCCTAACCTAATGTTCTTGGCGTTTGACTACCACGGTACGTTAGAAAACCTTCTGCAATAAAACCTGTCTCCTTACAACTTCGAAACAACTGAAGGTTCCAGATTACAATCGTCCACCAGCCAAGACGCCTATTTATACACAATTGAAGCTGAAACGCAGGCTACGAAATACAAGAATAATGACCAGCAGTCGAATCAATTTCGTGGTCGTTCCACGTTGGGTGACAGGAACTACAAAGATTTATTCACCATACCAAACAAGCACGTGACATACGCGAAAAATGGTGACTATAATCCGCATAAACCTCTAGGCCAATGCATCCCAGCCTGCTGAATATTTCCAACTCCCCGGAATGTACGCCACAAAGTGCAAGTTGCAAAATCCACCTAATCCAGGAGCTTCATTCACTGGAAGTGGTCAAACAGGAAAGTACCACTAACAACGTCATGATACGTCATGATGCGTTAGCACTACACATAGAGACGTACAAGTGGTATATTGTCACAGAAGCAGGCAAATCAGCGTATCATTCTGTTATCGCCTAGTATATGTATCAGTTGGGGATGGCTTCGTAAAATGCTAACCTTTCCACCTGGCTAGTGTGCTCTGTTCATTAGGCCCATTATTTCTCACTTGGTGCTGTGTATAGTAACGCCCAGTACTCAGTCGCAACCAAATAATATCGTCTTGAAAGATGCTGCTAGTGACCAAATAAATTTATTGACAGGGTCCTCCCAAAAGTTCAAATGCATGAAAGCCCAGATATCCCTGTAAAATTTCCCGGTCTCTCAACGCAACCCTTGTGCTCTTAGTCTAATTACTGTATGCCAGGTGCACTCCAAATATTAATTACGTATAGTGAGTTCCTGAGGGAATCTGATACTACGGTCCAACTTCTGAAGTTTCCAAGCACAGTATGCACGAAACTTATTTTCGTTGCGGTGGTGATGGACTGTATAGTTTGCTGAAAACCATTGCCTAACCTAATGTTCTTGGCGTTTGACTACCACGGTACGTTAGAAAACCTTCTGCAATAAAACCTGTCTCCTTACAACTTCGAAACAACTGAAGGTTCCAGATTACAATCGTCCACCAGCCAAGACGCCTATTTATACACAATTGAAGCTGAAACGCAGGCTACGAAATACAAGAATAATGACCAGCAGTCGAATCAATTTCGTGGTCGTTCCACGTTGGGTGACAGGAACTACAAAGATTTATTCACCATACCAAACAAGCACGTGACATACGCGAAAAATGGTGACTATAATCCGCATAAACCTCTAGGCCAATGCATCCCAGCCTGCTGAATATTTCCAACTCCCCGGAATGTACGCCACAAAGTGCAAGTTGCAAAATCCACCTAATCCAGGAGCTTCATTCACTGGAAGTGGTCAAACAGGAAAGTACCACTAACAACGTCATGATACGTCATGATGCGTTAGCACTACACATAGAGACGTACAAGTGGTATATTGTCACAGAAGCAGGCAAATCAGCGTATCATTCTGTTATCGCCTAGTATATGTATCAGTTGGGGATGGCTTCGTAAAATGCTAACCTTTCCACCTGGCTAGTGTGCTCTGTTCATTAGGCCCATTATTTCTCACTTGGTGCTGTGTATAGTAACGCCCAGTACTCAGTCGCAACCAAATAATATCGTCTTGAAAGATGCTGCTAGTGACCAAATAAATTTATTGACAGGGTCCTCCCAAAAGTTCAAATGCATGAAAGCCCAGATATCCCTGTAAAATTTCCCGGTCTCTCAACGCAACCCTTGTGCTCTTAGTCTAATTACTGTATGCCAGGTGCACTCCAAATATTAATTACGTATAGTGAGTTCCTGAGGGAATCTGATACTACGGTCCAACTTCTGAAGTTTCCAAGCACAGTATGCACGAAACGTAGTCCTGAGGTTTGTAATTCAGATGGCGATTTAGTAGTTCAAAGAAGAACTCGCATTTGCGGAACCTGCGCGTCAGTTCATGTTATTGCTATGTGATGATTTGCGAGGGGTAGATTCATCTAATGCACACATCGTTATGGGCCAACTCGTTTGTTTTAGCTCTTAAAAATTTGTTTTGATAAAGTATAAACTTAACCTACACATTGAAGTTACCTTCGAAAATTGGGAAAGGACAGATGAGTCTCTAAATTTGACTTCAAAAAATCATAACAGTAAGAAAGGTTGAAAAATCAAAGATGTTATCGGTTCAACTTCCTCACATCGGACCCATTCATGCCCAGTCAAGTATAGTTCGTGGGGGGGGGCAGTAGATAAAGTAATGTACTGGATTGACGATGTGTATTCAGCTGGGATGATATGATTATTTGTGCTAAGACTTTTATGGAAGATCGGCTATCGAGTCATCCACTTCGGTGGCTTAACTTGGTTTAGCGAGCTGAAAAATGCACATTCTTGAAGCAATAATTGATATACTTGAGGCTTTGAGTTACTCCCGGTCGTGTGTTCTTGACCTAGATCTACACATAACGCTTGAACTATGTTCATCAGACCTTACTATCGAAATTTCAACACTATTATTCCTAAATAATACATACATAATAATGCATACAGTTGAAACGCAAAGTCTATTCACCTTTCACTCTTGAGTCCTGTTACAGGTCGTTTGAATAAGAAAGATTTCCTGCGCACCTTGATATGGGAAGTACCAAGTTGTTTTGGTCTCAGACTTTTCTGCACGACGCAAGCTGCCACTTTTTGGCCGATGCATTCTTAATGAATCTTAGGGCTCCTTAAGTACCCGAAACCCCAGAACAGGGTTTATGTGGTAGCTCAAGTACTAAAAGGATGACATAAGATCACTGACGTTGATAAATTCAAAGTTATTACGAATCACTAAGGTCGAACCACAGGAGGCCTGCTAATGAAATGACAGCTGTCGTGGAAGTTTGTACTGTACGGCTGAAAAGTCATGCATGGGCCTAAATAGCAAATTCATCAGGCAAAAAACTTTTCACGCCTCGGTTACTCTTTCAAATAGTCGCCACAACATAGGAACACTTACGTGCACAGAGATTGTATGTAAAACCCAGAAGTACTATCATGCTTCGTTGGCTGTGTTTAGGAAATGATGATAGTTGAGCGACAAAAGGTCTCGGGACTTTCAAAAGAGACGAGAGGGTGCCTCAGTTTCTGCTACTGAGTCCCTATGTTCCAGTGGTAATCCCCGGCTCTACATCGTTACTTGCTGATCGACGCGCACAAGGACTATCTGATGAACATAGTGCGTCAAAATTTTTAGCGGCTAAAAATGAACGTTGAAACACACCACACTAAGAGTTGGATTCCATCACCGGAATCCATGCAACAACCGCATATAAGCTGATTTTTGTGCATCATTATAGCTGGACTGTCACGCACTGGTTACAACTGATTAACACGTCTTTCCAAAGATTTCACACCAGTTATGAATGACAGTGTCCTTCAAGCTTTATTCCAAAAAACCACAGTGCTGCCAATCTGGTCTATATTTGGGACACAAGTTAAGTCTAAGTTAGTCCGCTGGTTTCGAAGTACCTGCAGAAGCAGACGTGTTGGAAAGACAGAAAGCTATTCATTTAACGTTTGAATTAGAATACTCTGTATTTCAAAGTATTTAGAGAAACCGTACAATAAGCCGGAGTTCGATCAGTTTAAAAACGCTTGAAATTGCTTGAGTAGTTATTGTTTTCGGAAAAGTTTGGCAACAATAAATCTACCGACTGTTATCAAGCTTTTCGGAAAGCCGGAGTTTGTTTTTTAGTCCACCCACGGTAGCAACTTTGTGCCCACATATGTATGTGGACTGCGCTTCTTGAAACTACGTTCACGTTGTTATTCTTTTTTTTGTTTTTTGAGTGCAGAGTGAAGTAAAGAATAGTGCTTTAGTTGCGCAACACAAGGCGACGAGCGGACCGCAGAATTTGCGTGTTTGACAATGTTTCCGCTTCCTGTCTAGATCGTTGACTGTTCTCACAACTTACATAAGAAGTGTTTCGTGAACTCATTTATTAAGCTTATTCTTCAATAAGTAAGTGTTTCTTTTCCAATTTAGAAGTTCAACTCAAAGCGAATGGAAGTGCGAGTGAAGTTTATCTTCTGAGCTGAAGACACACGCTGACCTCCGAGTAAATTACGGAACAAAAACCTTGCCATCTGGTTTTGATATTTCTTTCGGTTGTTGTGAGTGATCTGATTGGCTCTTTGTTGTACTTTACATGCTGAGCGAAATGACTGGACTTTGACCTTTAAGCCCTTACTAGTTGTACCACACTGTCCTTTGGACTTAGGTCGTCCTCTGAGGTGAAGCACTACAAACACAGCTTACGTATCCATCCAAACGTTTGTTTTCCCACGTTGTGTTCGTATTTTTTGTTATTCACTGGAACAGAAGGCAAACCCAGATGAATGTTCAAAATATTACTGGTAAGATAGTTTGTGCAAGTCAATGGCGTTAATTGTTCATCGACAGCATGGAAAAATGCTTGTATAATTCAGCAGTGTGCATAGCATAGGGCCTGACTATAGACCAAAGCATTATGGACAGCTGGGCTAGAGTCGACACATTTGTCTCTAATTTTACATGGAATTGCCGTCTGACTCGCCTAAAGGTGTTCTTGTTTTTCTAAACGTTAAACATTCAAACTGTTCAGCCCACTAGAATTCCATCGTCCAACCATGCCCGTGAATTAAATGGGATCTTAGATTTTCTGATCCTTATATGCTAAATTCACCGTGTTCTAGTTCCATGCATGGTACATTCAGCAACAAAATTTGAAGTCAGCATTTTTGCATTAGCGTACACTGGGTGCTGCACGGATCGTACACAATTCATCTTCCTAACCTTTGTTGTCACTGCGTCGAACGGATACATTCTAACTAGACATCCGCAACACCAGTAAGAATGTTCGAGCCCCGTTGCCTTCCCATTGCGAATAACGATAATAAAACGGAAACACTTACCGCTTCGCCAGCCACTTTGTTGTCACTGCGTCGAACAAATACATTCTAACTAGACATCCGCAACACCACTGCATTGAAGTTTGCTGTCAGGCAGTAAGAGGATGCAAAGTACCCCACATGGCCTAGTCACCTGTTGGGGTCACTTACGCTGCTTGTGTTGTGCCAGCCACCAAACCCCAAAAACACGACCCGATACTAGTGGCTGCCGCAAACCAACAGAGTACGACCATTCTGACTGTGCAGTCATGCTTCATTTGGAAGTGGTTTGACGCTGGGTGGTGCGCTAACCGATCGACTGTCTGCACACTGTCCACAGCAAAAGTTGATCGTGCTTTTAGGAAGAAACATCCAACAACACTTCATGTTGAGAACGAAGTTTTTTCAATTTGGAAAATTTAAAATGTCAAGATAACCGGCTGGTTAATCTGCCACTAGTTGGTACGCTTAATATTCTAATCCATGTGATTTAGCTTGTCTTGTTGTTCTATCCACCGATGATTACATTCCTATGTTGTTGGTCTCCATTCTTCACTAACAGACGTGTTGGGCTCGGGTTTTAGTTAAAACTTCGTAATGAAACCTCACAATTCAGGACTTTTTAACATCTCTTGGTTGTAGACGCCACCCGTCGTTGCTCTCCTACTGAATTGAGAGGTAGTTCGACTGATATTTAGAACGGTCTGATCCAGTCAACCGTCATACAACTATGTTTGGTACCCTTCTCCGCAAACGTTCCTACCTAACGCTTTTTGATTGGTCATCTTTAATTCTAACCAACCTGACAAACTTATCTAACTTCGGTGGAAAGGTTTGATGTGTACTCGCCGAAAAGCCAACTTTAATGAAATACCGTTTAATGACTGGCGATTCTGTTTTTCTGAGTTGTGTCTGTTCGTATTTTAGGAAGTACACTATTAGCACGCAGTGTGGTTGGCGGGCGTATTCAAACTGTTGCCATCTTGTACGAACGCTCTTCTGCTGTCGTTATGTGTAAAGAACAGACTGAAATGTGCCATGCTGATTTCCGGTATGGTTCAAGAAATATGCTTCGCTATCATCTGTACAGAAACTGAATAACCTCAGTGTTCTGGCATTTGCGTGTTGAGATGGGACTGAGCTATAGAGTCATGACAACGTCTTTAGACAGGCTTTTCATTGAATGCGCAATCCAACCGGATTGATAATATCGAGCGAATAAGCACGGAAAGATAAGTGGCTCTAGCTACCTGTCAGATGGGTAAAGTAAATTTCCACCAAAGATTTTGCCGTCTGTTGGAGAGAGCCCATACGCCGGATATGGTCATCCTGTCTGAAGATTCCAAAAAACAGTTGCAGCAGTCACCATAAACTGAGGCGCATCTGGGGCGCCTCTTGGTTTGGATGAGTAACGCTACCTTAGCAAGGCGAGACTTAATAGCTTGTTATGGCCTACTGGTTGTATGATGATAACACAGACTTTTGACACTGTAATCATCACAATGCTCTTTGATGGTTTGCGCCCACAAGGCAACTCCGAGTAAGTCATTAGTTACAAGCGGAGGGTCCATGTGTGGATCGCACGTCGAGAATCTGATTTCGCCTTAGTTTGTAAAAAAGATCTTTTGTCTCAGATAGAAAGCACTTTGATCGCTAGAGCCGCAGCTACACAAAAAACAGAAACTAGCTACCGCATCAGACCATTTGGCCAAACATCGCAGGATGAACCATTCGGTTGTATTAGTTTTCGTCAATTTGACCAACTTTGATCAGATTAAAACCGTCAACAGCTCACGGGGTTTGCGTTTCCATGCGGATAACGGTCGATGGCACTTCGGTGCCACCGAACACTGAACACTAGACAACATGGTCTTCAATGAACGAAAAACTAAACATTTAAATAGACAAGACCTTGCAGTGTGTTAACAACGCTCCAAAGAATGTTATTTACGAACAGCCTTACATTGAGGGTGATCGTTTTGGCGAATCAAGTTGAACTGGACATCCTGATTCCATTCGCCTAGCGTCTACTATATGACATCATGCTTATATTTGCCAATTTTGTCCGGAAGAAACAACGAGGAGGGCAAAAAGTGGTCTTATAGACAGGGTTGGAGAAATTAATGGCCACCGCGGTTTGCGCGATATCAACTTACTGGATGGAATTGGAGGTGTTATAATCAATGATGGTTAGAAACATTTCGGCATGTGATTTACAACCGAGGTCAAAGGACGGAAATTTGAAAATCTTCCATAATGATCGGTTAGTCGACAAGACACAGCAGTAATTCACGCAGACAAAACGCTGTAAAAAATGTTACTTTTCTCCTGTTTTTTTTACCACGCCGATGTTTTATCCTTAACTCGCTTTCCACCGTAACAAGTTATCAGCTTATGGAGTATATACGTTTACGGGCATAAAAATTCAGCTATTTTTCAAACTATAGAATGGTATAGAATGGTACCCAAACAGGTCAATGCATCATAGCAGGCCAAATGAAGGTGGATAATTTATAAATGAATTTACAGAACTTTTGCGTACAAGGAGACAATCAAAGATAGCATAATGCTGAAGTTACTTTGAAGCAAAAACCACCAAGATATGATGCACAGAATGGATGTTAACGATGTGTCATTATAAAGATACAAAAATTAACATATATGTGGTATATATACAACGTGTGTATTTCAAGGATAAATGTAAGCGAAAATACCCCCAGACTTTTAAAACCTAGAAAAAAGTACAGTCATAGTCCTTGGCCGAAATCTGACAGAAAAGCCCGTGAAATGGAGGTGGTAATCGTCGTAAAACAACCAGAATGGTCTATATTTTTAAAGAACACGATGCCATACATGTTCCTACTCCTGATTTACGAGTCGACGGGAATGCATATCAGACCTCCATGTACTGTCTAACCGGCGAGGAGAACTATCCTGGTGTTCATTGGAACCCTCGTGTTTAACTCAGCAGTTTTCCACAGTTTGGATCACGACAAAGCACAATCTATTATTGACGGGAACGCTCCGTTTCATTTTGGCATGCATTGGCGCTACGTTCAGGGATAGGATGAAAATTGGTTAAGCAACTGCGGTGTCAGTACAACGGGAACTTCCCGTCTACCCCCTAAACCTATAAAAAATTTAGCGTACGTAAACGTAAAATCCAATTGTCTACATCCTGTTAACCAACAGGTAGTCAACTCAATCATGAATACACAGATTGCTTATCCGTATTTTTCCAAACAGGGGGCCTTCATTAAACGCACAAATCTGATGGCATAATTTTGTTGATTCATATGCCACTTGCAAACCCTATGAACGTCTGCACGCAGGTGCATGGAAACTCATGTGAGTTTCAGATACCAAACCCAGCCTGATATTGGATTTTCAACTGAAGAGTCCAAAAATTTTGAGGGCGATATCAAAGACCGTGCCAATGCTCATATCATCTGTTTAACTCACTGGAAGATGGTAAAGATAGTTTGCATAGTATTTTGCGGACGCTGATAACATTCCTCTACATAGTGATGAATAAAAAGCCGGTAGCTGAATTTTGTAGGAGCTGGTTCGAAGACGATAGTCTTTAAAAACAACTTCCAAACCTGTGGAGAAGAAGACGGCCTCGGTAAAACTTAAGCTGGGTTTGAGTAAAGCTGTGGAGAAGAAGATGGCCTCGGTAAAACTTAAGCTGGGTTTGAGCTGGTGCTGTATTCCATATTCAGGTGCAGCTCGGTGATTACGATATTTCGACATCTAAACACTAATGCTCGGATTTAGCCGCTAAAGCGTTTATTTTATCCTGGTTGTTTGCCGTGCTGAACAAACTACGCAACTGGACGCACCCGAAATATCACGAACGTCGTGTAACCTAAAATAATACCTACTCCGTGTCCTGCTGGCTCACAATACGCTCACCGTTTTGTCCATCGTTAGATATATACATATATATCTATAGCAATATCGCAGGACCTGAAACAAACTGCACCCGAATACACCAAGTATCCATTTTGAGTTGGTCATTTATATTGTAGAGTGACCTACCTGATAAATGGAACATGCTTTAATTGGGCTTTACTCGATTAGGTTGATGGAACTGAGTAACGTAGGATCTTTCCATAAAAGTTCCTGTACAATCATAGTCCTTGTCTTTGATTTCGAAAAAGATCGCTAAATATCCGGTGGCTTTCCAAAGGCATTATCTGTCGAGCTCTTTAGAATCTTCTAGTCCTGTTCTAGTCGGAAGTAGCGTGATCCAAAGTTAGTCTGACCGTTTTAGGAAACTTTGTAAACTGAGTCTCTGAGACACACCCTTGAAGAGTTTTCGGTCCTTCGGCAATCTTTTCACTAGCCTTCCACACATGGTAAAGTATAGATATTCTAGCGACACGCAAACGTAATAAACATGTCGGAAACACTTTTGCGTGCGCACAAATGGAAAACACGCGGCAAGTTCACATTTTCTCACATGGAACTCTTGCGGAAGCTTAGGTTTATATGAACGAAATAGTTTCGCAAAAAAACACTTTCCTGATTATCTAAATTTCAAAACAAATTCACCCCGGCTCAAGGCAATATATGATAACATATGATAAATATTGTAGGTAATAAAACTAAAGTACTTTATCGGCGTGATACGTGTGTTTAGGCGCATATTTATTCCAAGCTCGTCAGTTGCGCTCAGAATTTTTTCATACAGCTGGTCAGCATGGCGATGAAAAAAGATTACCCTGATTTGCGTTGCAGATTCATTGTAGATACTTTCTCTGTTTGCACCGTTCATTATTTTAAAATGGATATACGGCTCAGGCACGTCAAACTTATAAAGATTCGCAATACTTTGATAAACCGCTCTAACTAAAAAGCAAGAAGAAGCGTTTTTGATGGGAGGTCGTCATTTAGGTGAAAAGCCTAGGTTTTTGTTTTAAATTGATGGAATTATTCGGGACGGACGTTTCCTGTTTATAGGTACTGCAGACCAAATTGATTCTACGATGACAATAAAAAGGATGCAAAAAACCGTATTGGCCTTAAAAACCCTTTATTCGTTTGCTGTACGCTTAGGAGCTATTCGCGATGCTCAAATAGTTACATTTTCTAAGTGAGAATCGTAAGCTGTACCAAACGATTCATTTCAGTAAGTGTGAAACCACAACTTATAAGCACTATTGTTTCATTACTAGTTGCATGCAGTTAAAATGCTTGAAGGACCACAATCTAATTTGATTTTTTTTAATATGGTTCACCCTGATTTGCCGCATTTAAGACTTACCCGTCTTGGCATTCCTTTATTTGTAACACATGCCGAATCCGCAGTGTGATACCTAGGTAACGCTTGGATGCTTTCATGCTATGTTGCTGTGTTTATATTTTTACAATATATGTTTATCCAAATTTCAATTTCTTTATTTCAATTTTTGTGATGTAAAAATTACTACCACAACGCTGAAGAAGAAGTAACTACTTCATAATAATAACATGATCATTTCAAAAGAGCCTACACAAATGCTTTGGGGCCTGTCCGCGTAGCTAGAAATTTGGACTGCAAACGTTTCAACACTAAATGAGGTTTCACCTTCAGCTCGGAGTTAAGTGGGTCAACCACCCGATCACCGTACGTCCAGCAACATCGGTGTTTTCAGAAATGAACAAGAGAACGAACAACGAACAAGAACTAGAGGTCACCTGCTAAAGGGAGGAACACTGTTCTGGAGGTTGAAATGTGTTGGAGTCTACCAAAAAATGGTTCTTCTATTCTCCTATTTGTTAGCGGAAGACTTCCGCAAAAAAGACCACGCCAGGGAAACGCGACATTAAACCATCGAATTTATTGCCGTAGGATCTTTCCGTTTTCATGATGCAACGCGACATTAAACCATCGAAGTTATTGCCGTAGGATCTTTCCGTTTTCATGACTGAAGTCCATGTAATTTTGTCCGCACTTCTTTGGAAGCTTTGAAGTTCGTGGCACACAACTAATGCAACTGACGAGCACGCTGTCATTTACCAAGTGGACTGCTTATCTCTAGTTGCTTTCTTTACGTGCGCTGTGTTTTTGCCCGCGGCAAAGTTCGCGAAGAATGCTGGCCAAACACGCTGGTGATACTCCAATCCAGCATAGTGGTCGGAAGTTTTTGTTTGCTTTCTGTTTGATAGCCTGGGTGCTTTTCCCTCTCTCCTTCTCTGAGGAAGAAGGTTGGCTTCTACCTAGACCCACTCTTCCCCAGCTCTTTCCCCTCTTAACTAAGGGATGGTTCTTTACATCTGAGACTTTTAAGCACCGGCGTTTACAACTGGTACAAATTGTTAGGCGTTTAAAGGTCGGAAAAGGAAAAAAATGCGCGCACAACAAGCACCGTCGAAACACTGAGCTGACTAACACGGCCCGACTAAACGCGATTAGGGCATTTTGCGTGATTTTTGTTTCCACATTAAATTCGAAAGTGATGCGTCAAAATACATCCAGGTAACGTCAACGACCATTGTTGTTAAAACGCACAGAGAAGCCTTTATGGTTCCTTCGACCATCATCCAGAGTGAGGCTGAACGATTCAGCCAAGTACAAGTGGTTCGCACTTTAAACTCCGGGTGATGCTTTCGATGCCATTTTTCACCCATAATTTATTATTAGTTGTATGTGAACCAGTGAGAACGTACTACGTTTCTGACTAAGATGCATATTGTTATCAGTGCCATCGTTTTTTTCACTAACTCGCTCACAATGCTACGTTTATTTGTCTCTTGCATTCGTTCTGCCACGCTTTACAAGATTAATTACACATCTCTAACGTTTTCAAGTGTGTTTAGAGAAATGAGTTCAATATGATAGTATTTTAGGAATGCAATGAATTCAGGCGTAAAATTCTAGAATTTGCACTGTTCGGGTATAACGTGTTTCCAATCCTAATGGCATATTTGTCTGTTCTGAGGTTTGTTGTTAATGCTGGTCAATTAATCTGAATGCCCAAGGACGCGGCTACCACACAGATATGCCGAGTCCGCCACTAAACTGATTTCCTGCGAAAACAACTTGAAGAATGCGTTTTATACTAGTTGGTTACATTAGGTCCGTCGTGTTTTCCTATCAGACGGAGTATTTCTGGGGCCTACTTGCGTTGGTATTCATTAAAAATTTATCTTTCCTGGACGTGACAATATTCATAGTACTGATGCAAATTCACGGGCAACTTCGCCTGTTTTACTTTTTTTCAATTTTCTTTGTTCATTGTAACGCAAAACCAAAATGGTGAAACAAACTGCAGATGTCGCATTTTCCAAACCATTTTAAGTTAATGCTTTGGCATTTCGATCAGCATTAAATGGAGGCTTTGTCTAGTTAAGAAGTACGTAGTGGCGATCAGATTCCCGCTAGCTTAACATATTGTAATTACACGAGCATGGAGTTATCTGCGCCTCATTTTTAGCAAGCTACTAGCCATAGTGAAAGCAATTACGCTTTTTTCTCGGATGTCTGACCTAAAAAAATCACTCACGATACTTTTTTCTGAGTGCATTTAGTATTCCTGATAATGCTGAACAGAAACGTTTTGAGGCTTTCCACTGGAAATTTAGCTCTGTAATTTTAATCTGAGAGAAGGCGAGAGGGCCTTCTCGCTGAGAAGGCGAGATGTACCGTACAGCTATTCATTGGAAATCATTGTCACAACCTTCCGGTCGGTAGTTGGAACACAATCACTCACCCAAGAGCGCCTGATCAACAGTGTGTTTACTCGCGATTAGGATATAGCGCCACTCGCATTTCAAATACAAAATCCAATTTGTGCGATCAAGTTTTGAAAGTGGGTTTTGGTGATGACTTTTCCGATGGACTTTTGCTTACCGTGTGAGGTAATCCTTATTCTGGGCTACATATAGGTGGCTGATTGTAATTTTTCGAACAGTCCTAGAATGTTTAAATAAAATGTCCAGGTGTACGCTAAGTGGACCAAAACAAACTTAGTGAGGATAAAATCAATAAACGTTACGGTGGTGTACACAGGTTACATAAATGTACCTTAGCACCACAGTATATAGTGGTTGCTCACATTCAAACAGCTGATTGAGAGTATAGCTTAAATCCTTCATTTGGAATGTTTAAGTAAGCCTTGCACGACATCACCCTTTGACATGTAAGCTTTTCCACAGCAAAATTTCCAAACATTTTATAGCATGTTTGATGCCATGTGTATATAAGTAAGACTATAAAACGTCAGCGGAGCAGCTGCATTGCAAACACATAAATTCAGGTGAACGGATGTACGTTGTGAAGTTGACTTATTCTGACTAGATTATGGAGACATACTGAGTAGATAGAACATTCGATAGTTTAAAAGCTTTGAATATGTGAGACGAAATCAATCCGCAAAATGCTTTTCATTCAATTTCTTAATATGATTATAATCTCATTTGAAAAATTACCGAGACAGTGGTGGCTAGTATCAAAGGGTCCGGGTATTCCACACCTATGAATAAAGATTTATGTTAAATGCTTCGCAGATTTGTGTAAGGCCTAATATCGTTTCGAATATAACTCGAACAAAATTAAACGGTGTCATTAGATTGACTGGCAAACAAATCAAACCCAATTCTCTATTTGTCGTACGAATAGAATGAGTAGTTTCATGCAGAGCCATGCAAGTCAGGATTTGTGAAATATTCAGTGAAAATTCAATTAGTCTTACTAGTTAACCAAAATAAGATGTGTAACGCAGTCATGGATGAACCGGTGGGACGATCGTCCGTAACTTTCCAAAGTTATGTAGCTGAATCCTTTATGCATGTGTGTCTGGACTTCACAGGCACAGGTCTTGTGCAATTGGTCAGTAAGCATGGAGCAAACGGGAAGCAAAACAATGTAACAGTACACGAAAATGCAGGTGGCCTATAAATACATGCATTTTCACTGTTAGATCGAGTCAACATTTGAAGGTGAACTACGGAAGATAGACCTGCCTGCAGTATCTTCAAGGTATGTCAATTAAGACAAAATTCCTTTCACGTCTTTTTGTGACTCATTATTTATTGATCAGTGTCTAACCGTGATCTCGGAAAATATCAGATGTTATCTACAACGATTTGTGCGCCCATCAAAATAGCAGTGTGGGATTAAGTGATCAAAAAAGCCTCTATAGCTCGAAATTGGAATCACCCATGCATTTCTGTATACTCTGATATCAGATTTGATAGCTCCATATGGTAAAGCACTTCCCAAAATGGAAGACTTACTTTGTTGGCTATTCGACAAATGCTGCAAAAGCTTCTCCGCTTGAGTGCTATTTTACCATTAACCATCATTACCGTTTACAAAGTCACTGAATCAGATCAAATTACTGGAAATATGGTATACTTTATGATTCTATGAGCCTATAAAGTTAAACCAAGGAAGTTGGCAATCATAACTTATGTTTCCAGTAATAAAAAGACATGAATCTGTCTTCAGCAAACCGGGAGTAAATTGGTAACCGGTGAATCTTGGGCTAACGGATGCGACTCGACCTATAGTTTGTTTTAACTGGAGTGGAGACTACGGCTCAATAAACGAAGTTTATGTCACAGGAGCAATGGCCCCAAATTATTCTATGTTTTTAGTTCATTGGGTTATTGATAGCCTGAGAAGAAGTTGTGTCCTTCGGGTTGTGCATAAGGGTTATCTATTGGGCCCATGATGAAGGTATTAGCATGGAGACTGGAAAGCTTTTTACTGCTGATAATGCTATGAATACGGTATGCGCGTGTTTATATGCTAGAAATCTTCAAAGTCCTACAAGTTCCAGATAGATTGTAGGAACACACAAGAATTTTATACTTTTTTTCGCACTGTCAAGTTCCTAGTTTACGGTTCTCTGAAAAATCATCCAAGTCTTGATGGGCTCGTTGGAAAACCAAAGATGCGGGCAGTGGGCAGTGGGCACGAAACCTTTCAGAATACAACGTGATCACTTTCCTTTGTTGGTTTACCGAAAGTTCCGGTTATCCGTCTTATTTCTACGCTTATTGTGTTTAAAGGTAATCATTTAACGACGGGACCTTATCATTCTTAGCTGCGGAATGAAAAATAGAGTTGTGCTGCTTACCGTGTTTTGGAATGGTGACTGGGTACTAAGAAAAATAACGGAAGTCCGGAATCAGCAGAATTGTCAAGGCAAATGCTGGAATTTCAATCATTGGGATGAGTTTTTACTAAGCAAATTGCTTATTTTTTCGTGAAAAAAGCTACAATATTTGTTCGGTTGATAAATACACATTTGAGAATTCATAAGTTTTGCATGCCTTTGTAAGCTGCCTGGCCGATATTTGTGGAAGTTCTTCCAAATGCGTTTGACACAGCTCTTAAAAAGTCATTTAATATGTGGAATAGGAATAGATATCTTGGTAAAACAGTTGGTCCATAAGAAACTGTAGCTACAAGTGTGTTTCTTTGCTTTTCTGTAACCGATTTCCAATAACAGGAAAGTGGAAGCTTAGTAGACTCCACAACAAAAGACCTGAACTAACAGAAAGGTCATATTGACCTTATTTAGCACATACTGAAATCACTGGCAGTCTGAATCAAGTAATTACAGAGGCCTAGGTAAATTGGTGAATATGTATGTTCTGATGGCAGACCAGTTAAACCGAAGTTTGGAAACAATAAGTTCTGGCTGCCTCCAGAGTCTACAAACAGGGTGACACCTGCGACAAACGCCTGTCGGTAAGCCACCATAGTCAGCAATCAGCAACTACCTTTCAGTCACAGAATTTGAGTTTGGCTTTTACGGTTTTCCTCGGTCGTCAGAACTCACTTACTCTCAAATGCGCAAGCAGTCAATTCTAGCCCTGATAGTATTTTCAATTTAACTCTACTAAATCCACTTATAATCGTGACCATGTTATGTACGCTGTTTTGCTGTTCATTGACTGGTCAGCCTGCAAACTGATGACTAGCGTTTTTACAGACTAAAAATAATTTTTCTGTTGGCATAAGTCCGCTATTGACCAGCCAAGAAGAAATGCGGGCACCAACCATTTTTCCTTTTTAACTGTGATAGTGAAATTACTAAAAGAATATGACTGTTTCAGGTTAATCAAGTAAAGACCGAGGCTAATGATCTGCGGCTGAGGGCCTTCGGAACAGACAGTGTCATTGAAACTACCAGACCGACACGCCCGTTAACCGTACAACACTTTCCTGTAGCAGCTACACTGCTTATTTATGAACGCGTACTATTCGTGTTGTCTTGAAACCTAAAGATTTCTAGTAAGTGCTTTACAGCACACAGCCTCAAGTGAAATTTCTGTTAGTTTCAGGTCTTATTCTTTGGTGTAATAAGCGGTTCGCTAGGTTATCAGATGATATCTGAATTGCACTATTAGAGTCAAAAATTAATGTATTTTCTACCCAAATGAATATTGTGACACTCCTTTGATTGACGTAACGAAGAGGCACGGTTAGACGGAACGTGGCCCGCTGTCTAGCAGTGTCTTCCATAAGATCTCACCTTACGAGAATACCTTACGAGAATACCCATCATTACCGTGAAAATTGAGACTGCATCCATCTAATTGTGATCGACAGTTTATCCTGCATCAGATGGTAAAGTTTTACATTTGGAAGGAAAACCTGTTTATTCGTAGTTCCCAGAAAATTAAGTCTTCTTCATAGCATATATGTGGCGCATTTTTCAAATGGAACAGAGAATATGCCAAACTTGTGCAGCTTCATGATGACGGACAGATTTGCTTTGTATTGTTCCACTTAGGTCAATGTTTCTTTCGATGAGCGGTATGAAAGTGCCGAGACTACAGAACTTCCGTTTTTTATACAAGTTAGCATGGAATTTCATTCAGTCAAAGTATCTTGTTCTGCGAGTATTACTTTCTCAGTTCAACTTCTTTGAAGGTTGTTTAATTTGTGTAATATGCTTGCATTCACGCAAGTCTTCATAGGTGTCAACCTGCTTCATCGCCTCCGATAATTAGAGGCTATCCGAACAAGCAATAAGTAAACTACGTTTGAGATGACACAAGCTTGTCGACTTGGGCGCTTTAAGTGAATAAATTAGCTTTCATCATCCTTCCGCTTATAAGTCCAATAAAACAGAAACAATTTTTTGTTTACTGGTGGATGGGTTAAAGTCCTAGGTTTGTTTCCTTTGAACTTGCCCTCTAATGACCAATTATCTGTGCACAGTTACTTCTCGATTCCAACACGTTTGTAGTCATATTTCAGAATTTGGTAGCATAGATTTACAATGATTTATGCAAAAAAGTTTCACATGAGAACTATCTATCCCTAAGAGGCGTTATTACATTTTTTGATGAGTCCAAAATATCACTCCGCTTCTGACGTTTCAATATGAAATACGTGATTACTTCCATGTCTGTGATGTAGCCTTGAAGCAAATAACAATTTCTAGTGATGGCTATCAGCAAATGTGACGATGTGTACCATAAGATTAGACAGAAAAACTGTTCTGTCTTACTTTTGGGTGGGATGGGCTACTCACGATTAACATTATCCATTTGCCCCATTTACAATACCATAGGATTCTTAATGAGAGTTGTTTTAATGATAGATTATAAGCTCAGATTTCAGGCTGACCTGATTACCACACACGTTAGAAAAAGCACTGAAATATGCGATCTCACGAACAATTCATCCCGTCAACTGACAAACTCCAGTGTCAAACGAATATGGACAGTTGATTGTGCCCAAAGAAGGACTGAAGTGTTCCTCAGTCAAATTAACACTAGGTTACTACGTTTTTGAGTGCAAGCAGATTAGACTCAAGACATAACACTAAACCAAGTGCTCCCACGGTAAGTTTACAAGAATGAGATATGGGTAATGCAGTGGCTTGAATCGAGATCCAACCGACATACGTGAACCTATAAACTACGAAAACTTGTTTGAGGGACCTGATGAACATCGAATACGGTTCCATTTTCTTGGCTGTAACACCCCAGCACTCCTGATTTCTCTATGGCTTTGTGAGTAATCTGACGAAACAAACTTTCTCCCGGTCACAAGAACTTAGAAGTCCCGGAGCTGAAACGAAAATAATTTTACAACAGGTTTTATAGAACTATAAAGTAGGCAACCAAACTTTTGTCCTGTCAGTGAGGCCGATCTATGAGAAAAAGCCAAGGAGCATTTTGCAGCTGTTTCATCCTTACCGGGAATCATAATCAGTCCGCATCTCATTAGATTCAGGAAGCTTCAAACCCGAAAACTTTCCGGCCAGTGGTTGGATACTCAACCGTCTGGCCTTGAGCTGCTGAACAGTAGTTTTACAGCTCTCACTCAGATATGTTACAGCGCCTCTCGTCCTTCAGTCACAAAGACTACGTCACGTGATCGCTTGTTGACTGGCTCCTCAAGTGATGACTTGTCTGAAGGAAGTTCCACTCGTCTTGTGAAATTATTCTTCATCTGAACCACTTGTAGGTCGCCTTTAGTGAGATAAGTCTGCCGTCCTCATTTTAAGTGGCGAGCTTGTGCTGGATCACTTACCACTCCAATAAAGGATAACGCTGTCGAGACTTTGACTAACTGTCCACTTAGTCACTTCGTCTGTCAAATATGCAGGCCAACACATCTCCCAAAACGCTCATCATCATTGCCTAGAAGAATTATTTCCAGACAATCTTCTCAGTAATCGTGCTATTCAACCTATGAAAACTTCATAAAATTAAAAGAAACCGAACAAGTGCACCAGCCACTTGCGTGTTGAGGTATTACTTAATTATTTCATAACACTGCCACTATCTTCTCACTCACTAGCAGTTGGTATCAGAATAAGCGGGAGTACGTCCCGACAGTGACGACGGCTGTGATATCAGCAAGAATCGTGACTTAGTATTGTATTCAGAACGGATCTTGTCGCCCATGTAAAGACGGAGAATTTCACACTAATTCTAACCACGTTCATTCATCCGCTGTCTTTCCACGTGACAATGTTATCGTGGACCCTTGTGTAAAAAGTAAACATTGGCTTTAAATCAACATATTTCGTGTGAAACGGGATCTCAAACTCTTTGTACTTTCTTGCCAGGGCAGCTGAAATAATCATTGTGTACTGAAGGTTGATTCCGGGCCGCATCATTTTAAACCATTGCTTGATAAATGGTTGTCGGTATTCACCAAAGTTGCCTGAGGCTATTTTATGTTCTAGAGGGCAATGTATTTTAACCACGAACAGAAGCGTGTAAAATTACTTCAGTTGATTTCAAGTAGGTGCAGTTCGGCTGCATGTAGGTACATCGTCCAGTGTTGTGACGCAATGGGATTTTTTCGTCACCCGTCCATTTACTAGAGTTGGAAAAACGATGCACCTAAAGGCAGTAATGTTTGCAAGCAGTTCTTATAAGTTTGGAAACAGGGCGTGTATTCAGATGGATAGAAATAAGCATTTGTGATGTAAATTACTAATCCCAGTACGGCAACTTTGAGAGTTAGGTTATTTAACGAATTTCGGATTTCATTTAGTTTTCCATCCAATATGGCTGTCATCAGCGCTGTCTGAATAAGATATGCATGTTGGATTTCGTTTTACACCAGACCAAAACTGGAGTACCACATGAAAATACCAACCAGTGACAACGTTAAAGGTCAAGGCAATGATTAGCATGCCAGACATACTAGGCACCGTTTTGGACTGACTCCTGTTTTTCTCTGCGGCGGTTACTGAGTAGTAATAACTCGTGATGGAATTTCGGATGTTCGAGGATTTGCCATCATTCAGAAAGAATTTCTAAATTATTCTTCAAGCAACCAATTTAAACGTAGTTTGAAAGTAAATTAATAACATCTTGGTAGGTCATCCTATTTAAAGTGATTTTCCAATGTCCGTCATAGGCAGAATGTTTGGTCCAGGATAGAATGTCCTCGGTTATCCCTTGCTTTGTGAGGGAGAGAGAGGAGCAACAAGTTTGATCCATCATACGTGAGAATGTTACCTGTTGCACTGGGATTCCGAGTTGCCTGTAATTTTCCAGGCTGAACAAAATGTCTTGTGGAAGCCTCATCTCGGATGCCCCATCCTTCAATGGGCATTTTATCCTTCATTTTATTGGTTACCCAAGAGGTAACAAGTTTAGATGATTATTTAAAATTAATGTCATTGCTCGTGAAACCTAGAATGGTATCGCTGGGGGTTGGCTTAGCTATTGCTGGAGTTCCTCTGGCCGTCAATTATCCTTCTCATTACACCTTTTTGGGAAATCTCCATTTGTATCACGCGATAAATTCTACTGAGATCGAAATATCTCCGATCACTTGGGCGTATTATTTGCGAATACATTTAGGTGTCACGAGGACTTCATGTGTGCTGTCACCTCAATATTTGGTTGCGAAACGATCTGCATTTTGTCTGAGTGTGCAAAGTTCAAGCGCTTTGGTAGTAAGGCGGTTTCTTGCCTTTTGTATATTGTAGTCCAGAAGCTATCTTCTTCCTTGGCATGGTTATTCAAAACAACACCAAGCATCCCTGAGTCGTTGGTCTGTTTGCTGAGATGAAGGCAGTAGAAACCACTTGAACCAGGTACCTGGATTCGTCACCTAGAAGATTTATAGTTTCTGGGACGAAACTTGTATCTCACCAATGCCTGCTGACTGATTGGCTGCTATTGTCGGGAGGGCCAAGAAATTTTTAGTCAATGATAAGCGGTTTGTTTCCTGTATTCATTTGCTTACGCAGTGTTGACCCCTAGTTGCCGTACGAGGATGAGATGCTCCACCGCTAGAGGATGGCATACCATTCACAGAGGTGCATGTAAGAGAAATTAGCATTGAAATCTTATATGCAATTGGTTAGCATCGCATCTTCACAGCCGCACGGCCTTTCACAGATTTACATCTGTGGACTTTGCAGCGAAGCACCGGAGTGCATATGCTGATTAGGTGAACTGCTCTATCATCGCGCACTTGTATTCGGAAGTTAGGTTCATTCTTCCGATTCTATGGATTTCGGGTATGCTCAAGCCGTTGTTAGTCCATTACTACGATTTAGTAGACACCTCGGACGAGAGCTATTGGATCGCCAAACAGGTTGTAGCGCTCAACATTTGTCCCCTTTCTTTCACTTTAATGAAAGAACAATACAGTGAAGGCAATGAGTGTCATTGAGTGAACATTGATAATAGGTCACTCGAAACCCCTTTGAGTGTGGTGCAAAAAACGATGCCACCCGTATCCTAAACGCCGTGTGCCGGCCATATTGAGGCACAAAGGGACACGTTTGGATAGACTAAAATCAGCCAAGTCAGTTGGATAAAATAAACGTCCATTAAATAGAGGGGCAAAGGTTTACTTACTTCCAACCTAAAATACTGTGGAACATGTCTTGCCGACTTTCTCAAATCATAAACATTCTCAAACGAATTCACAATACTACAGTTACTGTAGTGTCATCATCAGCTTCAGTCTCAGATATAATGATGGGACTATTTGCACTTTATTAAAAAGACCATATCCTAAAATTATCCAACTTTGTATGGGATGAATGCTTTTGAGAAAACTCGTCGGAAAATTATTGGACACAGTATACTATGGTCGTTGGTTTGTTCGCTGAGCTGGGCAATTTGATTGCAAACGTTTCATCACCAATCGAGGTGACATCATCAGTGCGTTGGCAGGGAGCGTAGTGGAGCGTAGAGATGGGTTGGTGGTTGTGCCACATCTATACTATCTGAGCTACCAACGTTCTCCTCTATAGCAAAACAGTATACTATGATCCTCTTGGTCCCTTTCATCGGGACAGCAAGAAGATGCTGTAGGGGGACTATCTAAAATTCATTTACATTCATCAGTTGCCACGTACAACACAGCTTCATTTGTGGCAGAAAAGTATAGCAAAACCCCCGAAAAACGAAATAAGAATTGCACACAAGATCTGTGAGAGTTTAAATCCGGAGCAAACAGGAAATATTTTTTGCATTAGCTGAATAAACGAAAACAGTAGCCTTTCTAAAATGAGTAGTTTACAGTGGTCCGAATGCGTAGGACCATTTTGGATATTTGGTGCGAGTATGTGACGAGAACTTACCGTGTGCTTTGTTATCGAGGAAGTCAGCTCAAGGTTACTTCATCAGTGTCCAACTTAGTTCTCCGTCGTCACTCTTCTGGACTAAATTTCGTGGGTATCCGGAAGATTTTTATTAGCAAACGCCTCTATCCGTTCATAAGCAGTTTTTGTTTGGTATAGGTCAAAAGATAATCCCTATCTGATCGACCAGCAATAAATATTTTTTGCTGTGGTATGGATTGAAACAGATGGATTACCTTTATGCATAAATCGCTACATATACCCCTGACCGGCCCTCTCGGAATTTTTTACAATCAGGTAACCTGTTAGATGTCAATAAACTTGCACTTCGATGTAACACGCCCCACCGGCTCTCGTCCAGGCTGTCACCTGTCACTGTCACCAGGCTGAACAGTTGTCTGTTGATTGGTACGTTTGCACTTTCAACGGACCGTGGATTTTAGCATCCCCTTTTGTCTTTAGTCATAGGTGTGTTTGGACTTTACTAACCGTTCTAATGTTGGCATTCTGCAGGCTGCCCATAAACATACACATTTTTGACGAATACTGTAAGTAGTTAGGGCATTATCGTCTCACAAATCATTTCTTTTTTTTACCGAGCTGAACTATTTCTTTATGACATACAAACACCGTTACTTTTCTACAGACATGTCAACTAACAACATCCAAACAAATGGCCCGTGAATGGGATCTTTTTTTGCGACGGCGGGGGTGGGAAAGGATACCTTCACTTACCAAACGGGCAAATAACGACACACATTTTGAAAAGCGGCACAGAAATTCCCAACAAAACATCATAGTAGCACACAGTTGTAAAGACCAGTCGATTGACCTTGGACAAATGAGTGCCGCGAGAGATGTTGATACCCTACAGTTGACCGTGGAACCGATTGTCTCAATAAAATTCTAGCTATTCTTTAAATATTTCAGAGCTCTTTTGCAGCGGGTTATGCAAGAAACACGTTTAACCTGTCTATGACCAAATAAGTGGGAAATCGTGCATCAGGCCATATTGCTAGAATGCTCCCGGAATGTGAGGCAAGTTGTCCGTAAACTGGCTGATGCGGACCACGTAAGCTGCAGAGCAGTTTCTTAATACGCTGAACTTTTGAGGTTGCTAACAGACGACTGACTTTTATACGAGGAAAACCCTCCGGAAACAAATCACTTATTTGCTGACTTACTGATTTGCGAATACTATCGCAGATATTAGATGGAGCTGTTCTACTCAAATTACTTGGCCCTAAAAAGCGACAACTGACATTGTAGGTGTCCTTGAGATGATGACGTTGCAATGTTTTAGTTTCATCACTGTGTCTGTAAAGTTTCAAACAATTTCCGGAAGCTTTCCCTTTTTGCGAGAGTTTATCTCGTCGAGGCACCAAACCTTTTTACATCGGATTATGGTGGTCCGTGTGTTAGACCCTGCAGTCGCACGCATCTTACATAACTGGAATTTCTTATATCACACAAAGTTTATGGGACCATCTGACATACATTTGTGTGTTTGAACTATCACTCTTCTCTCCTTCAGATGACGTTGCTCACTAATGTATAATAAGATAAACTCTCTTTGAGGTGGTTGTACAGTACTCTCCAACTCGGTATTCGTTTTGGATTTCTATGGGTTTCTCTACTCGGCACAGAATATTTCATTGTTTTGATGTTCGCATTTCCACCCAGTATGCAACTGCTATTGAGCGTCCAACGTGGACATCATGCAAAAGAAAAAGAGGTCATATCATCCCCCAACGAACTAAAAAGGATATGTCTGGAATACCCAATTTAGGAAGCAGCGGCACGCAAAGAAACCTGTTGTTGAACAGGAATTTCTGGAAATCTAATGAAGAATACAAAAATAAAAAAACAAGGACTACCACGCAATAGTAGCTAAATGGAGGAGTAAAAGCGGTAGAAGTCGCAACTCTAGTTTGCAATGCAGAAGTTTGTTGGAAAGATAGCCTAATGTACAGAAAAAAGACGTGACAAAATCATGTGCAAGAAGCACGTGACAAATAATTCTGTACCGAGTGCAGCTAAGCAGGTATCATTTCAACATTTCTTGATGCACGAAATCCTAGTGAGGTCGTCTTTTTATCTGTATTTCACTAGCTACACAAAATTCGGAGCATTAAAAAACTTGCAACTTATTACTCCATGTAGCCATTATCTGTATTTTTGATTACTTTTACGTTTGTATGCATAGAAATCCCAAAGCCTTACGTTCAATGCAGAAAGTTTAAAACACTATCAAAGTTGTTCCAGCTTTTGTGTGGACGGCAGTGAAATTCATTGTATCCGAACTCCTTTACCATTGGCGGCTACTATTGAGTTTGTTGGCATATTACCGGAGAGCTCGCTATTCATAATCTTCGTTATGTTCCCCTGACCTTGAAGGGGTCCACGTCCACGTTTCGAAGATTGGCCAACAATTGAATAAACAGCACATGATATTCGATGGATCCTTAGGTAAACCAAAACAGCAAAGCCCAATCACTTGACTCGCCGTAGCCAGCTGCCCGTAGTTTTGGGCTTCGTTTGACTGATTCTCGATTGTGAATTTGGTACGGAGACATTTTTTATCTTCCACTAACCGGATACCCTAGAAACACACTTTAATAGCACTGACTAATACTCCGAACCGTTTGTTATCCCACAACGTGTAATACACAACTGATTCACATCTGTTTTGCAAGGAAACCTTCTCATTTCCATTTGTTTTAAACGTCAAAATCCCCTAGCCTTCAGAAGATGGGTTAACTTCACATATGTTGAAGGATCTCGGTGTCTGGCTATTTAAAGACATCAACTCACTCAGCGTCCTATTGGGGTACTTAGTTTGTGGTTATTTTCTGATGAGTGCTATCCTCTCAGAAGAATCTGGCCAAAAACAAGTTTTCAAACGTCCGTTTGAATAATAGTTTGCAAAAAGTCCCCCCTTCTCTGGCATTCACCTACTAAAAAGCAGTTTCTACATCACATTCCCAATCACTAGGGTTCAAGTACTGCACTTCAGCTGATTTATAGAACTTGGGACGTCGTTCATATCAAGCGAAAAATCATCAGTAAGTTCTTGTGCAGTTCTGGCATGAATTACGCTGAATAGCGCTGAGTGATTTAAGATCATCGGCCATCCCAATGGTCGTCCAGAAAATACTAATCGGCTAGATCCCTGCTTGAATACCGTTAGCACGCAGTATGGTCTGCTGTGTGCTACAGACAAGCTGCTCAAGAATTATGCTGTCTTGAAGTTAAAGCTGCATTGCCCCATATATATAGTTCCGCAGAACCAAATATCATAATGTATGTAGAACATAAACATCGATAGAGAACCACAGGAATATGGTCATCTGGCCTGTTTGGAGCCACAAGCCTGCCCAAACATTGTAGCATAACAGCAACAACGCCAGTTGCCTGTTTATCACTGCTGCAGGCGTCATGCGTAAAGGTCTTTAGGTTAAGCCCTGCTACCCGCCTCCTTCGGTACAATTCAATCCACTGTTTCGAGGAAGCGACCCATTACCGAATCGTCGGCGTCGTGAGGGCTAACCGTTACCCGGGTGGCTAATGCTGTTGGCTTCTTCAGGTTATATATATATGTATATATATATTTGATTATAATTTCATTGTTGGCTTCGGATGTTGTTTCAGAAAAAATACCTAAATATCTGAATAACTTTGTTTTCAAGTTTTCACCTGTGTTGATTTCAAAACTGAGTCAATTAAAAGTCAGCCTGACATTGGTTGGAAAACGAACACCGTTCTAGCTACAAATAGATCCGAGACTAGGGAAGAACTCATCTAATTTCATCGTGCATCTTTTAAAGATTGTCACATTTCAATTTATCCGGTGGACTATAATCATCGATCTCTACGAGATTTGTCTGACCACATATAAGCGACCATTTAGGGTAGATTTGCGAAAATGAAAGACGTTTACTAGAATTCACATTAGGCGGTGTCAGTTACGTAGACCGTACGACACCAGCTGCTGTTTTATCAAAACCGCCTTTTTCTAATCGTCTGAATGTCTCACTTCCGTGACTATACACGTTACCCAACATGCTTTCGTTGAAAACATTCGCTAAATACTCCTTGTAAGGAGGTCACTTATATCAACAAAGCATGCACTCATATATAACGAACACAGACGTAGGCTGATGGAAGCCAACTCATCATTTATTCATTTTTTGAGAAAAATAAACATTATCAGTTAGATAACTTTTCAAACTCACACCCCAATGTGTGACAAAAAGCAGCTTGTTTGAAAATCCAATTGTCATGGGGTATCAAGTATTCTCCAGGTCACCCCGTTCTCCAGTTTCATCGTGCCTCTGCCTAGTAAAATAGCTTTTGTTTTCTCGTTTTACGTCATAGTTTTTGAATCGTGTCACGACAGATCTCTAAACAAAAAAGTTTTTTTTTTACTGTTAACAATAAAACCACTGCCACATTGGTTAAAAAACATCAGTGGCAACAAATTTCCACTACTGAATATTTGGCTCGGCAACTTCCATGTTTTTCTTTGCCTCAGTTTGTCTATTTGTATCACATACTGCAAAATGCACTACTGACTTTAAAAATGGTTTGTTTCTATCTTTTCTACTCTGAGAAACCTTTTTGGATCGATAGATTTGCTTAACAGTAATCTCACTTTTGTTCGCCTGGGTAGCTCTCATTTTCGTCATCACCACCATTAACCTAATTGATGTCAGCATCAGAATCACTCCCAGTCTATACCGTCTAGTATAAACACCTTTACACAAAGACACATTATCACAAATCAGGAAAATGGCCTGTTTCTCACTCTTCGTTAGATAACCTTGCTGACAGACTCAGCATAGGAACTCTGGCTTATTAGACTGTGTGGAATAATCTCGATCAGTATATGAGTGTGTTATCGGTCTGGTCTTCCTAAGGAGATCACCCGTATCTCCCAACAAACTGTGAGGTTGCAGCAAATTGCTGAGCATTCATCAGTAACTCAAACTTGTTCAATGCTAGACATAACTAATAAACCAGCCTTAAGCAAACTAAATCAGTCAGCTTATCAGGTAACTGAGTGCAACGGCGATTCCCCCATATTAAATGCACTGAAACGTAAACTGTTATCACCTCACCAGGAGTTGTATCTTGGAACAACAATTTAAAAAATATCCTGTGAGCAGGATAAATTCGTACCAAATAAGTGACGCGGACCAAATGAGAGCACGTGGGGTGTAGTAAAAATAACAGGTAAAAAGCTCTATGCTTTGATGTGAGTGGCGATATTGGCTTTGTGTAATTCTGATCAAGGCCTATCAGTAAATTTATATCATTGATATTAACACTTGCAATCTGAGCTTCATTGCTGATATCCATTGGACCCGAAGCAGCATTGTCCATAGAACAGTTCTAGGGAGGAAAGACAGCACAAAAAAATATAATATATAAATATAAGAACAGAAAAATATAGGATTTTTAAGCAATTGGCTGATCCGAAAAGCATTATTCTTTTGAATTGTAGCCTATGAGGATAGACATTTCCCGGCAGATCACGTAGTCATCAGTAGTTCTTCGACACACTTTTGGCGTGATTGATTATGAAAGAACAGTCCTGTTCTAGAAATTTCTTGGCCCAAGAACGTTTTTCTTCGTTGGCCGCCAATCTAATTAGTGGAGGATCCTGAGGACGAAAAACAAAAACAGCTCTCCTAAATCCGATCAATTTATCCAAATCACTTTACTTCTGCTTGATGTTTACGGTCAGTTAATTATCGGGTCCTCCGTGAGTTTTCAAAAGTAGTTAACTTGGAGGATCTACATGTCTGAGTAAATAACTTGTCACGGCAAAACCTACTTTGGATGATTCTTCTTCCCCCGCAAGCCCATTCTGTATTTCTACTGTTGACTGTAAAGCCGTCCGCCAAGTTCACCACTGGCATAAATGATCCTAGTTTTCAATGTATCACTCAAAATTTACTCAACCCTCGTTAGAAAATATGCTTCCAGTGGCTAATTTTCTAGATAAAGGTAACTTCAGCGACACGTGAGTATAAGTTCGCATAAAATTTACAGACCCATCGTCAAAGTAAGTTGCAGATAGTTGTAATTTAATGCATATATCACCACCATTTGCAGCACTGTGGCAGCCTGCATCGAAATCGGGGATTTCACAACGCGCTCCAATCCAGGACAGTAAGTTTCTACTTAATGTTCTTTGTTCGGAAGCATGAAGTATTGAAGGAAGTTATTCAGGCTTGTACTGCCCGGTGAACACATTTGATCGACGATCTGATAAAATATTAGCAGCTACAGTTTGCTTATTCGTTGATGAGCAGGTGACTTTTGAACTGTCTGCTGAGCTTGGCAGCGGAGTCCACTGTTTGATCTTTCAAAATTAGGAGTAAAATGGGGGGATAATAATAATAAAATCATAATCATAAAACAAAACATGTATAAATATTTATTTAAAATAAAAATAATAAAATGAACCAATGAATAGTGATGGTTTAAAAATTGCTAACGGAAATCTACCGGTGTAGCGGTGGATACTACTGATGAGGCATGTGAGTAGCACGTCTTCTCGTAAATCCGCTTTGCATCTCTTGAAAAGTGAGATCTCTTATGGAATTTGTGGAGTCTCTTTGTAGCATTTGCTTGCAGTTGAGTAGCAGTCAATGAATATCCAGAGAAAGTTCAGGAAGACGCGTTCAAGGAGAAGGGGGATATTCAATTTTGTAAACGAGATGCAAATGAGAGTTTTGCTTCCCTGTTCAATAGTCTGTAACTGTTCAGTTGGTGTTCTCAAATAGAAAACCCCGCAGCGAAGGCCTTCTTCTTTTCACCGGTATTAAATGAATTTAGCAGGTTTTACTGTATTCAGCTGTGAGGATGGAACTAATACGAACAACTGTTGGTAACGCAAACCTCACATTTGGATTTCGCGTTCAGTTTGACCACCCTTACGACGAAGACGGCGAAATCCATGGTAACTGGCAAAGCTTCTAGAAACGTAGTGTCTGGATTTATCGAGCAAAACTGCCCATACGCCCCTCTGGACTAGTAAGACTTTCCACACAATTAGTGAGAGTTGACGAATCTTCAAACCAGCGTTATTTCCCTTGGGAAACACAATGTGAACCTATCCATTGAGATCTTGACGCTTGGATAAAGCCAGTGTTACTAATGTACCGCTACAATACTCGAGCCCTGCTCAATTCACAAAGATCTTCATCTGCAGCCTCGTGCTACTTCCAATCGTGAAAACTAATTACATATGCTATCGGGTGATTCCATTTTTACTCAGCATTCACCGACATCACCTACAAAAGTGATTTTGCTCACCATATAGAAACTTAAGAATTTTGTCCAAGAATTCCACAAGCTTGGTACTATAGTGCTGAGTCCCGTTTGACTTGTCTTCATATTATTTGAGGTGGAATAAAATATATGTGAGTGCTACGATGAGAACAAAAGTGGCAAACAAAGCTCATTTTCTGTCATTATTCATCGTGTATGGCATAAAAATTTCTTGTGCGAGGATTTGGGAACATGAGATTCAGACAAGCTTTGAATGAATTACAATTTTGCGCTTTCATGAATTTTGCTGAAGCCTGTAGAAATATCACTCAAGAAAGAAAAATATTTTCATGTTTTAACCGCTAGTGAAACTTTATTAACAGTATTCGGCTGATTATCTTCATGAACTGAATAGTTATAATTTTGGTTTGATCTCTTGGTCAAACTAGTGGGGCGGACACATCTTCTGAATGCCTGATAACAAACAACTTCAGCTCATTGATTTTCCAAGAAAAATATTACGTTACACACGAGGGCAAAAAATGCTGCATGTTCTTCATCCAACTGTGGGGCCACTTTTACTTTATGAAAACGGTTATTGTGCTCCATCGTTCTGGAAGTGGATGAGAATCTCCAACTCAAGAATAAATTCTACGAACGTTTTACACCGGCCACACGATCAAGGCACCAGTGAATTATATGCTAGACCTACGGTAATGTTTTGGTTACCGCTGGAAGTCACTAAGAGGCTAGGAAGTCTCGTTGAATCGGCTGCACATTTGAATCATTATTAAACATGCTTGGCAGACTTAATTATGTCATCGGGGCCAGACTTCGTGGTTCGTTAACTTGACGCATTTCTTACAGGGATTCGCCGTAAATAATACGTTTTATCTCCAGAGCTTTCTACCTACTCACAAATGACTAGTAGCAAAACGATATGGACACGAGACGATAACACATCTCGCGAAATGGAAACAGCATCAGCGTCGCCAGTGTTTCCGAGTATGTGGCAGGAACCGTTTGGAAAACTATCCGCTGAGGTAATGAGGTTGCTTTAGTACCGGGGTATTTTCCCACAGCATTCTTGGAGATGGAGCAGTTTTCCACGTTGTCTGAACTGGATGCTATAGACATTACGTGTTTATCGATGCATCACATGTTCTATTATAGTTTGGTTATTCTTTATAATAACTATCAGTCTAGATAGTTGTGCCCAAGCAAACAAAAAGAAGAAACACAACAAAAATTTATCATAAAAGTGTGCTCTTTTGAGAAACCGAAAACAATAAGGATCACATGGATACCAGGCAAATTTGATCTGTCGTTTTACAACTCAGCTGGACTGCCCTTAGTTTTCCTTTCGCTGGGAATGGATCAGCCGATCAAGGAACCCGAAATTAGCTTCCACTTGGCTCTGAGAGGTTGTCGTTTTTTTAGGACGGGGTAGAATTACCTGCCTCCATAAATGTCTCTTCGGTAGGTGAGCTTACTCTTACAGGGCTAGTTCCAAGGGAATGAACGAAATCTGCAATAGATCTTGGAGTGTCAGTAACCCTCAGTGTGCAAGATTTTTACAAATAAGTGCAGGTTACTTAGTAGGCACGGTGGTGTTCCATTAAGCTTTTGTATTGGTCCTCGATACAGTGTCAGTTAGAGTAGTGCCAAACAGTTAAAATAGTCTTATTTTAGAAAAGCATATATCCACCATATCGGCTGACCTTAGCCACACATATTATGTATATATATATATATATATATATATATTCATGTTTAACTCAAAACATTAAGGCTTTTGGACCAGATGTGATAGTACTCACTTCCGGAGTCCCCATGGTTGAAGTCTAAAAATTAGTCGGTTGTGAAATGCTGACTTAGAATAAAAATTCACTGCTCAGCAATGTCCAACGTTAAAAGAACGCCTTGCCGTGTCTCAGCTGTAGTGCTTCTTGAGAATATCGGATGAGGTCAGGCATTGCAACTGACTAAACAATCTATGTTATCTGGTGATGTCTACCATAGCTTCGCCAATGGAAGGCTGCTTCAGGTTTAAGTACCCTTTACAATTTTATATAAGTGATAGTACATTTATCTTTCGGTCAGCTTACGTTAAATGGGCTATTACATTCCAGTAATTTACATGAATCCGGCTGTGCTAAGAAGATAAACAGAAAGGTGGACTTTGGGTCATTTGCATCCTCACTGAGTAAGAAATGTTTACAAATTGAAAGCTTGATGCACGTGATGCATAGAATTTTTGCAGCCATTGTCCGTTTCTGACTGTAAAGCTAATAAACTAGTGGTACTATTGCCAAACTTGCCCAATGTGATATTTTATCTTGGGATCGTGAAATCACAACATCTGTAGACCCGTGTATCTTCAAAGGGAACATCTACGGAGGAAACCCCATGCTGTATACATTGCTTTTAAAATCTCTAGATGATTGGTTTAGTCTGAGACGCCTACCTGTGCAAACCGATTGTTTTCCTAAATCTCGAGCAGTTTAACAAGCATTGTGTTTGGAAATCATCCACTCCTGGTTTGAAATTTGCAAACTTCCTCATTGCTACCAAATAAATAATTACTCGACACTCTCTTACTTGGAGAAATCCGCCTACCGTTAAAGCTGGTACTTAGGAGGCTGGTTCACACAAGATCAAATTAAGTGAACTCCATAATTAAAGGACAGCAGCAACACACGTAAGTTATACAGACTGCTAATCGGCCAGTCCAGCGAGTGGATGGTTAAGATTCCGAGAGATTTACGATAAGGATGAAGCAGTTGAAGAGGGTTCCTCGGTTACATACTGGGCAGACCAACCAGGTTCTAAACATCACGGTCCTTTCATACCTTAAAGCATCTATTTTATTTTTAGGGACAATACATCCGCTCATCTTTTAAGCCACGGTAGCAAACAGAAAATACTGCCAACTTGACTGACAGGTCACACAATGCCACACTTCATTGTGGAATTTTTAATTTCCTTTGGCCTCAACTTATCACTCCACCTCCTTTAGTAAATGACGTACCTTAAAACGAAAGCCGCCATCACGTGTTCTATCTGGCCCTGTCAGTGACTGTGAATAGACCTGGAAATAACATTCTTTTTTGAAATTTTTAAACTAGTATGGAGTTGAAAATGACTAACCGACGGAGAGTTGTAGTGGGAAGGAAAGAAAACATGACCTTTACATGTATATCGTAAAAACCTGCTTAGAAAAACATGCGCTGCTGTCTAGCCTGGACACTTGTGACGATCTATGGAGGGACTGAATTCCACACCGACCGATTCAGGCATTTGGTTTTCGGTACACTTATGATGCATTTGGATAACGCCGCGTATTTTGTACCCTCTAAATACACATTTGAATTCCTGCGTGATGGACCGACTTGTCATAACTGGGTATAACCTCTGAATGTGACAATAATCGCTTATAAGCTTTTCTTTCATTTTTGCTCGCTTTATTGCACTTTTAATCACCCGCATTTTTCTGTGTATTGCTCGTCTTATTTGAAGCTGATCAGTAACCAACCAGCCGTTAAAGGTTCGGAAACACTTTGCTGTTCTTGGTGACGTTTATCAGGATTTTGTAGTTGTTCATTCATGATTTGGAAACGAAGCTACAACATACCTCACTGATTGACTTCAAATAAGCAAAGCTGCAAGTTGCGTAGCCACTTGCTTGAGGTGAACATTTTTGCGAGGACTCAAAATACGATATATATGCTACATTTCCATTAATCGGATGGCTGTAACTGGAACAAACTAAAGCGCACCCCAGTACGGACCACCAATATGGTCTGGCCACCATGATCATTTCGTGAAAGCCAAATCTATGGTATCGTATAATACGGAATAAACTTTGAATCAAATTGTTAGCTTTTGAAATGATATATTCCACTCGCATTTAAAAGTAAGCTCCTTTAGTTGAACCCATTTAAAGTATACCTCTCTCTTCGAAGAATGATGAGCATGATAAATTAATGGTGGTGTGCGGAAATTTGGCGATTATCAATTGAGATTTCGTCCAGTCAGCGAAGCCACACTGCTGCTGATTAGCCGCTTGTGGGCGAATGGTTCACTATTCAACCACTGGCCGGAAGGTCGGGAGCTCAAGAGTCTGAGTTTCGTGAGATGCGCACTGCTCATGACCAATACCAAGAATGTGACGACTGTGGAGTGCATTGGTTTCACTGACAAGGCGAAATCCTCAACGTAATGATGAGAAGTGCCTACTGTCTCGGAATCTTAGTGGATAAGACGGTCAATTTGTGGCATTTTTTGTGGTTTTGGAGTCGGTCTGCTGTGTCAAGCTATCTTATTTCCCTGTAGGCTGTCTCAGCGGTTGCCTTCAGATTCCCCTAGTTGAGGGGTTTATCCACAGTAGTATGTTAGACATAAATTCTTTGATTGATCATCCGTCATAACAACTCGGGTCAGACTTAATCCAATTACATGAGAATTGAATGTTGTCTTGCAATCCTGTTGGCAAATGGACTGCACAGTTGTCATCCCAATCTTGGTAAAAGAAATATCCTGGATCTCCGTCAGCCTGGTATTTTTGCACTTATGGATTATCAAAATGGCCTAGTGGTTTTAGCATGAGGATGGGTTTCACTTACAAATCGGCTTAAAAGTTCCGGTCATCGGCTACGAACTGATTTCACAATTTCAACATGAGGCCCCGTTATACACGATATTCAACAATATTCTGAGCGACCCCTCGGAATATCTCGCATTATCCATCAGGATCACTTTAGTTTAGTTATTTGCATATCTTGACATGTATGCTACAAAATCTTGGTTTGTGAATGAGACCGTCATGAAACTGTTTCAGATGTTAACGATGATTACAACCATCACTGCCACAGTCAGACACTTTTTTATGGAAAACGTTCCGACCTGGAGTCAGTAGTTGAACGGGAATTTCAAGATTAAAAATCATCTTGAAAGGGATTTTTAATCCAGAGAACACAGCAGCATAGCTCATGACAAGTTAGTAGGTCGGTACAGTTTTACAGAAGACGGAAAATCAATCTGCGAAATCCATTTCGATAGGAGAATAAATCTCGGTTGGGTGTTCATGTTACATTGTTTGAGTGCCTAAGATAGAAGTGTAAGACTTTTGACGTCAGTTTGTTCTGGCTCGGGTCCTTGATCTTGAATTCTAGGGCGCTTCGAACCACGACCCTTGTTCTTCATCATAGGTTGTATACTCTCCAGTATTTCACTTACGGTAAGCTGTGTCCGTTCTGACAGTGCGCTGTCCGTGGCAACTTATTGGCTATATCCAAAGAATCTCTTTTAGCACATCGGTTGATATCAGGGAACTCATCAGGATGTCATCTAGTTACACGGAATATCTTGTGACTTTGCTAGTAAGTTCATCTGAATCCTTTTAGAATGCGGTGATTCGACTTTGCTAGTGAGGTCATCTGAATCCTTTTAGAATGCGGTGATTCTCCCAACTTGCCTCAGACTCCTGCGATTTTTTGAACAAATGAGCCGTGGATGTCCTCATTCACCAGGGAAAAAACTTGGCAGCAGTTGTTAGAAACTCGCAGGAATATCAACGAGGAACAGTCGTTATAGTCACTCCTCATCGGAAAATACGTCAAAATAGAAAACTAGGCTTAAATGGCATAGTGTCGCTACACTATTTGTATGAATTCGGTGACACTATGTATTTATTGGTGGGACAATTGATTGGTGGATCAAGGCAAGTTTGTCTAAGTTTGCCCAAGTGGCGAACTTTTTTGGCTCTGTCGAGCACCTGTTGGCCAATGTCCTTCGATCAACTGCTCGCTACAGGGCAATTTACACCGAATTACCGTTGGTTTGCACCAATCAAGCGACCGGTGACAGTATCAGCTTTTAAGCGAGTGCATATTTGATCCTTGATTCTCTGAGACAGACGCCCAGTCGATCGATCCCATAAGTTTGCGAATCACTGACCGCACAGTAATCGCGGACGGACAATTTATCCGTACGATTCTTGGTGAACAGTCGGTCACTGTTGAATTGTATACTCAGCTGTGTTGTACTGAACGTTCCTCTTGGGCAGACATTCAGGCCATGAATAAGCTTTTCTGAAGCCATATCGCTACTAGGTGTCAGCCGAACGTGTATAGGTTTTTAGCGATTGATGGGCTTCTTTCTTTTGCTACTGAATGTTCGCACTAATTAATCTGTATGAACTGCTCCGAGTGACCGATCACTATCAGAGTTTTCCCGGAGGGCTCCCCGCGTTTAGCACCTAGTATGCCACTAGTGGGGGGCCCGTGGGCTCCGTTCAGGGAGCTGAAAAAGCTGGCGCACTGCTCAGAACATGTAGATATTCCGTGTGTCACTCTGCAAAGTGAACCCTTCTTCTGGCAACTGCAACACCGAGAAACTGGAAGTTACTGTTGAGATCTTCTTCCACGGTGAAACGCAATATGGTATTTTCGGCCTCAGATTTTGTTTGTAGTTCTGAGGTTGTAGTATGTGATTCAGATATAAAGAATATCAAAATACTGTGCGTAAAGCGGCAGGTTGGATTTAAAACTGTGTTCGAGTTTGATGAGATCAGTTAGAACGACACCAAATATGGGGTCCACTGCAACTCTATCTCCTTGTATCGAGGTAGTGCCATTAAATAATGTATTGAGGCCGCAGTATTCCTTTACAGTCAGCGACCGCAATGGTGAAATTATGTTAGAAGTGGCTGTCAGACCGCATATATATATATATATATTGTAGAGAAATAGACAAACTCATTCAAATGCATTTAGCACCAAAGTCGCACTGTGCTACTTTAAAATTTTAGAGCATCATATCCTTTCCTTTTCAGCAGACTTTCACAGATGGAGAAACGATTTACCAAAGGCTTGATCATTACACTGTTTTTAATGTCGCTGGACTCAGTGACATGTATTCGAGTACTTGGACAACTGGGAAATTTCCGTTATGCCGGAGAACCCACAGTTTATCCTGATCTGCCGCTCGAAGCAGCAGAGCAGACGGACCAATCACTACCTGCATTGTGGACAACCAAAAGAGGTCACATACGCGTCGGTAGAGGAATGGCTTTCAAACCCGGAAAAACCGGCCTCTGGTATCGGCGTTGATAATATGATGAGTACATTTGCTTACCGTCCTTGTGTACCTTGACGGCTCTCATATATGTATATGCCGGTACTATGGCGTTTTTCAAACTTTACCACAAATCGGTGTTCTAACCAATCCTAAATTAAGCAGCTTGATCATATATTTTAATATTTTTCACCTTCGTTACGCTTAGTGGCCTCTCAAGTGAGGTTATGAGTAGCCAGAGCCGAAAGTTCGACGTCGCATCCTCATTTGCTGGTGGGTTTAGGATTTGATCGAACTATTGACTTATCCAAAACGCTGTCAGTCACCAAGTTTGAGAGCTTCGCACAACCACAAGAAAGCAGTGAATCAGAATCAGTTGACCAGTTGGCCATCATAAGGACTGCGTCACGTCACTAATGATCCGGCCACTCATTCATCGCCTGTCATAAAGACCATCGTACAACTTCTTTACAGTGCATTGGAGAAAATTACTGGCAGAATATGGAAACACAAATTCCCTTCATATTCAATATTATACACAGGTTACTTGAAATCAGTAAACGGGTAAACGCACCTAGGGTTAAATCCAGTCAGGCTTAGTCGGCAGGGAATGCAAGTCACAACCGCAAATGAGAAACCTTTATATATGGTAAGTTTGTTTGAGTTGTACTGGACGAAAGACTAGCCAACTCAATTGTGAAGAACCAAATGATCTGCGTTTTGGATACGGGAATTCGACTTGAGGCTCATGTTTATTGGTAATTATTCACACTGCTAAATTTGGACACGGAAAGGAATGTAGCGGAACGAAAAAAAGGGAACTGGTATAGGCGTAATACACCACCACACCATAAACGAGAGATTCAGCTGGGTTCCAGGTGAGTCCCCCATCGGAACCAAATTGATATGCAAATGAGTGCATTTGTCGTAATTGGTATATTCATTTCCAAAATATTTAACGAAATTATCTTTTAACTACCTGAGACTGAACGGTATTAAGACTGACCTTTCTTATCGGGTACGAAATATTGTTTCATTATTATTTGACAAATAGATCCTGACTTCTTAACCATCAGTTATTGCGAATGTAACTACTAGTTTGAAGCGTTCTGATGACCGAGCGAATAGGTGTAAGGTAATCTCCTGTCTTCCTCTTTTAGAGTCCACTCAGCAGGCAGCCTATTCATTTGACAACAGTTGGAATAGCACAGTTCATCGAAACGAACATCCTAGAATGACAAATCAGTAGGTAGTATTCCCAAGAATTATGCCGTCATGTCAAACAAACAGTTGTCCCCCTCTGGAGTACCTTTCTCCACAGATAAAAGTTCCAAAAGATTTACCAAGTGTCGACCAATACGAGGTGGAGTCTGCAGGGGAGAGGACTGTTGGAAATGGTAGTAATGGGCATAGGGAATCAGCCGCGGAGTTTTGCCGGACACGTATTTTGTTCATATTCACACCATTCCCGTTTCTCCTGTCCTGGCGTAACTATTCCGGTTAGTCCACACCAAAGGGAAGCACTGGACTCGAGTTCCATTAGAACTCATCAGCAGTGCATATCCAGTGTCCATGCCGGGATTTGAGCCCCGGACATCGGACATGCGAGGCGAGCGTGTTACCACTCCACCAACGCACATTGGACGCATCTGAATTTTCACGTCTGAACAGGCGAACGGTGAACGTGTTCACGCTTGAGCGATGTGATTGGTGTGCCCGACCCATCGAACGACGACCAGTAACTGTCCTGGGGAATCCTTAGCAGGTCTTCAAAACTTCAAACAGTTCAGTCTGTTGGCCAACAGATTCCATATTAAATAAGTTTTCGTAGCGTAACTATGCGAGGCTGAGTAACGCCTTCCTTTGAGTGCTTCTTTGATGAAAAGTACTATGACGTCACCGAGGTTGCAAGAAATTTAGCGATTTTAACGCATATACACGAATGGGTTACCGCTGCGTAAGATAGTCAAGGACACATTCGGCATCCAAAAGTCTTTGGTGACCAAACCGCATTAGGATAGCTCTTACAACCGAATGCAAATTCTGCCTGAAACGCTGATCAACAAGTGTTGTTAATGAACAACCAGAGCACTAGACGCTTTGCAAAACGTCAACAGCGGAATAGACGTGAAGGCCGTCCCATCACAAGAGAATCCTGGAAGGTCGGGACAAACAGAAACGGCCTTGCCGGACGAAATGCGCAATTACTGTTCATTGACACTGGCGACAATAACCTTTTAGACCTTTGGAGGACCGTTACGAGAAAATTCGCTGCAGCGGCGTTCTACGGTAATAGATTCCTCCCCTACAACTGAATCTACTTGCTTGTTGTTTCGAAGTCCACTTTTGGTGCACTTCTTGAGTTTTGGTGACTGTGAGGGGCTTGCATTTTCCAGAGGAATGCCAAATTGGATGCTAGTATTGCGCCAGCAACACGAATAACTATATATGATCAAAGACTTAGTAGCAGGCACGGCCAGCTCCTGAGCATCCCATAGGACTGTTTGATGCTACTAACCAGTGGTCCCCGTACAACGGGACTAAGTGGTTTACATGACTGGAAGAAAAACTCCCGCATAATACCTAACTCAATTGAGACTGTTTACCAAAGCTATGCTACAAGTTAGAAATCGAGGGACTGTTTATCAAAGCTATGCTACAAGTTAGAAATCGAGGGAAAACTGATTACCTTAAACGATTGCGCAGAATTTGCAAGGCTTCGTCACAACAAACTGGCGGCAACAACAGAGAACCTAAGGAGAATACGTTTCTCACAGCTGATCAAATAGAAATTCAAATTACAGTAACAAGCTATGGCGCAGATCCGACCAGCTATATTCTTGCTGGATTCTCTTATGATGATTCGTCCAGTAAGCATTCCCAGCTTTATGTTAATTTGCACAAAGAATTTATTTTCAAGGCCCTAAATGTAAACACCCTGAAGATTTGGAAATACGTAGTCTCCTGAGCCCAATGCTGGCTGCGGAACAAACTAGCCAACCGAAACTTTACAGACGCTGCTTCGATGACATACGTATCACCAGACGTCACATATGGAAGAGACATTCTTCATCCTCAATTCACCCAATTCAAAGATATCAGAGGCAAATTTGTCGGCAATTCAGGCGCAGAAAACTAGATGGAGAGATGAGTCTCTCGGTTTATCTGAGAGGAATATGGGTAGAATTACACCAAAACCTGCCCATTTCTGTCCGGTACAGGTCCATATCTTGTTTTACAAAACCACACGAATCTCTGATCTTAATATGCTCTCCAGTTTATCATGGAAGCAATCATCTGAACGGTTTATTTTAGTCCTGTAGAATCCGATTGCGAACTCACGTGGAGCTAACTACGAGAGGAACGTATATTAATACATCTATCTCACAGGGGAACCATTGCTACTAGACACAGTGGTTAAGCAGAGCGACAGTGCAGCACATTTAAGAATCCTACTGAAAATCAGGCGGGCGCTGCTGGCGGACTAGAAGTGCACTGTCAATCGAGTGTGCGATGAAGTCTACATGGGGACATTTGAAGGAAAAATTGAACTACGTTATCCAGCATACTCTTAATTATGGAAGTAAGCGACAGGTGAACAAGTGTCTTCGGTGATCCAGCTTCTGGCCGATACGGATGCTAAATAGGAACCAATCACAGGAAGCCAACGTTCACAGTCTTAGACCTGCAGATGTGTGAATGAGGGAACAACTTCAAGAGTATGTCATCATCTTCGACAACACAATATCAGTGTTCAAAAGTGATGCTTCACTGCCGTAAAAGCATAATTTATTTGAAAGCCCTACGGTGAAGAATAGAAAAAAGGTGGACGGGTAGAGGAGATCGTCCTAGCTTACTCCAACACTACACCCCTAGAACGCATTCACACATTCCGGATAGAAACAAACAGGATAAACGCCACTGACATCGATTAAAAGCCATGTTTTTTTTCCTTCATGTTGTCAGAGCTAGTCGTTTGGGACATAAGCAGACACAAGTAAAAGCGACCAAGTTCCCGCTTGTGACTCCTACACAGACGTTGCCAGATGGACCGAAGAGATGAAACCCAACGGGTATCCAGTCGACTAAGGATCCTTCCGACCGATGACTTAGGACAATACCAATCCCTGGTTCTGATACACAGCACATATCAACGATCAGTGTGACGTAAGCTGGGATACTTGCCAGGGCAACCAGACGTAAGCAAGGGGACGATTAGGGTCCCGGCCAAAGTCTTCGGCCCAGAAGCCTGGGTGTCTGGTGGAAAATACGAGCACACTATCATTCTTAAAGAATAGGTTCTCCTGGAGGACAAGGAGACCGCGTTGCTCAGACCTCTAACCATTGGCCAACCTCGTATGGGATTGTGAGTGTCACATGGACGCTCACTAGTATGGCTCAGTGGGTCACGGATGCACACAAACCGCCACACCATGCTAATGCCCAGTTTATTCGTGCGGAGTCCAGCCTCTTCGTGTACGTAGAGTTCTGGGACTCATGATCTGTCCTATGACATCAACGAATTGAAGCGTATACTTGTCATCCGCTAGGCTCGAAAATTACACTCTTCCACAAAGCAAATCACTCGAGTTTGCTGGAAACTCTCCGACAGCCTATGCCCGGTTTCGCCAATCTCAGGTTTAATCAGGTGAGTGCAGTCTCAGAGTTTCCGGTAAACTTACGTTCCATTCCAACCCAAGTAAGGCGCTATTCGCTAAGTACACCAATTTGGTTTCAACAGGGGACCCAAACGAACATCGGTATGTTTCCCCAAACGATATACTGTCATATCTCCAATGGCGTACAGTGAGAGATATGAGGTGGCCTTTCGTAGTACACTCAACTGAAGAGAGACATCACAAACTAAAGATTCAGTTTTCCCATTAGAACCAAATTAGTGTATTTCAGGAAAAACAGGAGATAGGTTCCACAGTTTGAACCCAGCGATTCAACTGTACTACTCTTGCATGGACTGTTCAAAATTCAAAGTGCAGAACTTTCGACACGTTAGCAGTAACCAACACGGCGCCATACCTACTGAGCGGCAAGTACACCACTCCAATCCGAATCAAACATTTCAATTCGCTGACCCCATAAGAAAGATTGAACTTAGTTCAAAAATAATACTCGGATAAACCGTCGTGAAAAAGATGGAGTATCCATTGTGTCACCACTGGGTCCGTTAGTTGCTGACATCAGCGCAGTTAAACCTGGGAACCGAGAACTGGTGGGAGACACAACAATCCGTCCATTATCACACATACTGACGATATGCCGATGAAGTACGCGACTTAGATAGGGTCCTAAATCGACTCAATAGCTCCAGTATGTCTATCACTTTCGTTAGGAGAATGGAGCTGAAAAACCAGACCTCCTTTCCGCACGTACTACCGACCAGACGAAACGATGGGTCTATCCAAGGAAGTTCCTATCACAGGACAACATAAACCTGATAATATAAGGTTTCCACACAGCTAACAGAGATTGGATTGCAGTTCACCTGTCAGTTGCGCATTTGGTGCGGATATAGAATTCGATGGCAGTTGGGAGAAGCCCAGCCACCCTGAGTGAGGAAAGGTATCGTTCAATTGAATATGAGGACTCCATTGAAGTCGTTACGCAATAGGCCAGATGAAGGATACACATTCGAGCTGGAGTAATGTCAAATCGTTATGATAAAAGATTAGCCAAGAACTGAACCTTTTCTGGTTCTTCCACCATAATAACGTGAGTCAACGGTCTACAGAATCGACAAGCGCACAATGGTCATTCGCGTTGATCGGAAACAATTCGAATAAGCTTGGCTTTGTATCCGTTTAATAAACACCACAACGGAAGGCAAAACAGCATCCTTCTTACACAATGAGTCAGAAAATGACTATCCGTACAACTTTTTGTACGATGTCATCTCATGTACAGGCGCGAAAAATTCGAGGAACCGTTGGCTGCTGCCGGCAAAGTCGTTGCAACCTCGTTTCTCCTGTGCGCTCACTAAATTTTTCTAAATAAAAAAACATGACACTACAAAACAATAGATGCTAATCTCGAGGTGTATAAATATCATCGAACTGATAAGATCCGGAGGGGCGATCCTCAGTGAAAAAGGATGGATGCCGTTGCTCCAGCTTCGGTTCCGGTTCTGCTAAGGGCGTTTGTTCAGGAATCCCAGGAACAGAAGAACGAGCATCATTCGGGTGCATTCGGTAGTAATCTCGACGTTCCGCATAAGTTGTTGGTGGTTTGGAATCTCGATTCTCAGGTGTCACTGGTGTGGTGACAATCAGAGGAGACGTACCATCGGATTCCAGACCAAATGTATCCGAATTCAACAACTGGTCCTTTATTCTACTGTCTCGAAGCGCCAGAAACATTCGTTTGCATTTGCCAACATAGAAGACCTTCCCGCCTATGTACCCAAAGACCACGGCCAGAATGTAAGCTGGTGTGCGCATCGTGTTGAGATAGCCAAAATGCTGTGTTACTCTCAAAGCACATACGCAGGCCACAGTGAGAGGCACGCTTCCCTGCCAAAATGAAAGCTTTCTGCATCTTCTAATCGTTTCTAAATCTTCATCAGTCAACTGGACACCGATTTCATTTCGTTTCATAGCTAAAAAGTAAGGAAAATAACTGTTATAGAAATTTTTCGAACATCAGAGGAGAACCACGTTATCTATTTCGATTTTATCCTGAACAAGCAACATTGCAAAAGGATCTGTGGACCCAATTCAGGTTTAAAAATGCACTTTGCAATTACAGGATGTCCAACAACACAGCTGACTCCATTCTTGTTGGTTTACGGCTGGGAACTCAAAGTGCTTCGACACGTATATCGATCGGGCGAGTGGAGAGAGAATCCACCATGTACAGAACGCAAACAACTAGCAGTTTATCAGGTAGTGCGCGGGCCTGACGCTGATGACGTGCGATTGATGACGAAACGCCTGCAAACTAATTGCGAAGCTCGGTGAAGAGGCCATTAGACACAACTCAGACACAACTGAACGCATCCGGGCTACCAATATTCCGATAAGTTCCCAGGTATAAACCGTGGTAACAACAGTCAGAACCGTTCAGAAAAATATAATACTATGGTTTAAAGGTGATGAAAATTTGAAATTCCAAGCGATTTCATGCCGCAAGTGTAATCCATGTGAAAAACCTGCAAGCATAGTAAAGCTGTTTCATTCTTGTTGGAAATCATCACCGGAGCGCACCTCACGGATCTCTAGAGAGGGTAATTTGGACCCCGCTAGCACTCAACACAAACAAACTGCTTGGTTCGGATGGTGCACCTTTTATTCTGCTCTGGGAATGAGAGCCTGGACTTGAGTTATTTCAAAGCCTTTTTCTACCACCTAGTGGTTTGCATTTACCTACGAAAAAATCAGACTTTTCCAATCCCAACTACGGCACACTGAAGCAAACGGTGACAAAGGAAACGGCGAAGTGATCGTCCAGATACAGAAATCCCTGAAAGCACTCTCTTGGACCCCACACAATCTACCTGCTTCCCGCAACCGGGTTATCCACTATGAGGCTAGTATTTGTGACTGGGTACCAACTGATGGTATACAGAACAGCCTGGAGAGCAGGAACATCCGTCGGACTTTACAGGGTTCTGTGTATCTTTCCTCCATCAGCAACTTGTGTACCATGTCGACTACAGGCAACAAAAAATCTCGACATTCGAAGCTGTCAATTTATGCGTCACTTTAACCAGACCTTCTCAAAATGGAATGCCTCAAAGGTTTATGAACTCAAACAGTCTCGTATATTCGCATCATTATACACAGGACTGTGTGCTGAGCCCCCGGCAAACTTCCCTCGTTCGGCTGTAGCACCCTTTCGGTGCCTAACCGTCATGCCACCAGAAGGAAGCACGAGGGCTGGGATACTGCAAGGTTGCCCAAGCCTAGACAGAGGAAGTCGAGAGGCAGAGGTTGGGTTCGAACCACGGAACTACCGGTCAGTAAATTCGCGCTCTAACCACTTGGGTCATCTCGCCTCCAGGCAAAATTCCCTAGGAAAAGTGATGTCTGACAATGATGTCCACTCTCAATTTCTGTTCAACTTCGTCCTTAAGAAAAATGAACACTAGAAAACCGTCTAAACCCAGGTTTACGTAACGTGGCAGTTGAAAACCTTGGCAATCTAGTGTGCAGACGTTCCTCTTACATTTGATGACAAACGGAATGTGCGGACTTGAGCAGCCAGGCTGAACATCCCCATACCACCCTTCGGCATGCACGTTGCATCCACGAAGAGCAAAGTCAGTAAATAGCAGTTCCTGAACATGCTTCGAGCAATTTAAGAGGGACACCTTACTGATGAGTTTCACGTATCTGGGTAGTTGCATTGTCTCAACGGAATTATGCTGCGTGAAGTTAGTGCACGATCCTCAAGGGCCCGAATCTCCATCTGTGTGGCTTCAAAAGGGCGTATTGTTGGGTCTCAAGGGTATTACGCACCAGGCGGCAGTACGAGACGTTTGCCGCCAACCAAAAGAGCTGCTTTGACGCAGTGGTTTAGCTTGAGTATCTTGCGATTTCGCGTAATGCACTAGCAAGAACTTCATTCCGCAAGCCTTAACCTTCTCAAGACCAAAGTGGATCAGTCACGCAAACAGAAACCAGTCCCGTAATACGAGTTACCGTAATAAGAGGCAGTTTGGAAAAAAGTCGCACGGCCTCTGTGTTGACGGTAGGAGAGCAGGGAGCTTCCATGGGAGACCAGTGACGTTAATTACTCTCAGGAAGAACGGGCGGAAGGTCCACCTTGAAAGCAGCACACTAGTATCGCCAAACCGTCATCGAGGGGAATTAACCAGTTAGAACCTATCACGGTGACTCCAAACGCACCTGTAGTACGTAGCAAGATCAGGAGTTAGAGATACGTGCCTTAAGCTTTGTATTCTCAGCCTAAGCTGTCCTCCACAGCCAAGTGGATCAGGCTTTTGATATACTGGATGCGATAAGGGTCCCCAAGTACACCCTAATGCCTCCGCCTTGTGGGTAAGACTTTTAAGTCAAAGGCTTGTGCGCTACATTAGAAAATATTTTCTGTCGGTCTAGGCAAGCGGAAAATACCATTCACCCTAGCACCTCTTCGTTCACAGCCCTTTACCCACACTTCCTTTATATCTATCAACTGAGCAACTTCAGTGCATTTGGCTATCAGTCACTTATAGTGTTCCCTGTCAGACGTACTGGTCAGTAAAGTAAACCAAAATAACCTTTTACCAAGCCTAGAAGATCTGGTCCACGTTGTGCCTGTGAATTTCTGTGCTCTCCGTCAAAATGAGTAAAAGGCAACTAATGCTGAAGCCTTGCTTTCCATCTCTCTCACTGAATTTCGTGTTTTCGAAACACGCAAACAAGGGTTTTATTTCGGTCACACACCCCGAAACACTTAGGACGACCTCAGATATTCCAAACTCTGCTATCCGTCACGAAGAGACTGGACCTTACCGTGGTGTGACGGTTTGCGCACCTAAGCGACCCACTGAACTATACTGGGGGGGTGTCCCCGCGACACTCACAAAGTCTCTCATACCAGGTTGTCTCCTAAACCTCCAGGTTGGGGGTTGGAACATGTGTGGCGACGTGTTCCGTAAAAAAATGATAATGTACTTGCATTTCCGGCCCAACACCGCTGCCTTGCGGTTAGGCTTTTGAGCCAAAGGCTTTGGTTGAGGACCCTAATCGTCCTCCTGTCTAGGTGTGGGCGCCCTGACAGTATCCTAGCCCACGTACAACCATGAACTGCACACATACAAAAAAACTCATGCCACATCGGCCGTCGCGTGGTGCCATCAGCCGGGTCGCCTTACTTGCTGCATACAGCAGGGCGGGTAAGCGAAAACAGGCTACTGCTGACGCCTCCCTTCTTTCTCTTTCACATACTTTTTCTTCCCCCTCTCCCCGCCCCATTAATAACTCTCCTCTTGTAGGCCCAGCACTTAGGACTGATGACTCCGTTCGTCTTGCATCGGCTTTGCGTGCAGCATCTGCTCGTCACATGGCGCCGACATCCTCAGGTATCTCCAAATCACTCTTCAAGCCTCGACACTCAGTCTATCTGGCCGCCTTCAATGTGCGCACTCTGAAGCAAGCAGGACAACAAGCTGCTCTTGCTCTCACACTGGACTCGCTTGGCATTGATGTGTGCTGTGTCTCGGAAACAAGAATTCAAGATGCAAGCACAGTGATTGAGCTAACCGCCCCATCAGTCTCCACTCGCTTCCGACTGCGCACCTCTGGTGATCCAGAGGCTGCTGCAGCTGGATGTGCAGGGGTTGGTATCGTCCTAAGTCACCGGGCGGAAGTATCCTTGCTTGACTGGATACCTGTTGATAGTCGCCTCTGTGCGGTTCGTCTGGCAACGTCTGTGAAGGAGTCTCACAAGCGGGATGTTGATCGATGTTTGTTTATCGTGTCTGCGTACGCCCCAACTGACTGTAGCTCCGACACCGTCAAAGACAGGTTTTATGACGCCCTGAATGCCCTGCTGCGGCGAGCTAAAAGCTCAGACATCGTGGTGGTTGCCGGAGATTTGAATGCACAAGTGGGCAGGCTTAGCGTATCTGAGACTCAATTAGGAGGTCGACATGGATTGGACTCGGTACGTACGGACAATGGGGAACGATTGCTTCAGCTGTGTGCTGATCGCAGGCTGTTTCTATGCAGTACTAACTTCCGGAATAGCCGAAGTCGTCTGGCCACATGGTGTCCTCCAACGACACGCCGACCACAAACTCAAATCGACCACATCGCCATCAGTTACCGATGGCGCGGATCAGTAACTGACTGCCGGTCGTTTTGGAACACATTTGTGGATTCCGACCACGCGCTCGTCCGGAGTCGCTTCTCCCTACGTTTTCCAGGACCGCGTAAGGTGCGGACAAATCGCTTGGCAACTGAGAGACTGGCAGATCCGGATGTTAGACGAACTTACCAGAATCGTCTTCTAGGGTCTCTTCCAAATGCTCCACCATCAGATGTGAACGCATACTGGGACGAGATTGCCACCTCTTTGCATAGTGCTGGGAATTTTGCCTGTGGCACGGCACCACCAGGCGCACTCAAGCACTGGATATCAGACCGAACGGTGGCACTGCTTAAATCTCGGAGAAATATCCCAGCCGGCCCGGAACATAACTTGGTGCGACGAATTATCAGACGTCAAGTGAAGGCGAGTGTGAAAGCCGACCGCGAAGTGTGGTGGACACAGAAAGCCAAGGAAATGGAAGAGGCCCAGAAATCCGGTAATGCCCGAAGATTATTTCAGTTGATCCGTGCGACCGGTCCCCGGAAACCACCTGTGAGCGAAACTATCAAGGATCGGAATGGAGTGACCATCTCGAATAAAGAAGAACGTCTCGACCGATGGGCCGAATACTTCGAACAACAATTGTCATGGCCACCAGCTGGCGCCCATCTGGAACCCACAGGTGACGTAGAACCCTGGACGGTGAACGTGGAACCACCTACGGCCTCGGAGGTTTATGACTGCATATGTTCTCTCAAGCGCCACCGAGCCTCTGGTCCGGATGACCTCCCACCCGCATTGTTCAAAGATGGGGGTGAAATCCTCAGTCAACGCCTGTCTGATCTGTTTGCCTGCATCTGGGAAAAGGAGTCTGTCCCAGACAACTGGGGAGAGTCGGTGATAGTGCCCATTTTCAAAAAAGGGGCTCGTAGTGAGTGTGGCAACCACAGGGGGATCAGCTTGACCCCGGTCGTAACGAGACTGTTGGCGTCACTTGTGCTTCGTCGCCTTACGGTGGCTCGTGAGACACTGTCTCGAGAGCAGCAAGCGGGATTCCGGCCTGGTAGGGGTTGCGTTGACCAAATCTTCACACTTCGTCAGGTGCTAGAACAACGCCATACGTATAAGCGACCCACAATTCTAGTATTCTTGGATTTCCAAGGCGCATTTGACTCGGTTGACCGGTCTGTTCTGCTTGACACGCTTGCCCACCAAGGAATGCCCCGGAAGTTCGTGAACATAATAAGCTCTTTGTATTCCAAGACTTCCGGACGTGTGAGAGTATACGGCGAGCTCTCCAAAAGCTTCCGTACACAAAGTGGCGTCCGTCAGGGATGCCCACTCTCCCCATTCCTGTTTAACTTCGTGATCGATGAAATAATGAGACGAACGCTGGAAGGTCTCCAAAACCCCGGTGTTCAAATAGCCTCTGACGAAAACCTTGTCGATCTGGAATATGCAGATGACATCGTTCTTATCTTTGAAGAGGAGGAGAAGGCGCAGGTGTTTTTAGATGAACTGACCAAAGTCATCCCGTCCTTTGGTATGCACTTTGCACCCAAAAAGTGTAAGGTCATGCTCCTGGACATGCAGTCACTGAACACGCCACTTACAATCCAGGGAGAGGCACTGGAAGTTGTGGAGCGTTTTACATATCTTGGAAGTTGTATTAGTTCTGATTGTAGTGTGACAGATGAGGTAAATGCACGAATCTGCAAGGCTCGGGTCGCGTTTGCTAATTTGAGACACCTATGGCGTCAAAGTGGTGTGTCCCTGAATCTCAAGGGACGTGTGTATCAAGCTACAGTGCGGGCTGTTTTGTTGTATGGCTGTGAGACTTGGCCTGTTCGAGCAGCGGAACTGAGACGTCTTCAGGTGTTCGACAATCGTTGTCTCAGAACCATAGCTCGTGTGGGATGGTGTCGGCGAATCCGTAACGAGGCAGTTAGAAAGCGAGTTTTGGGTTGTGCAACGGGTACTTCCATTGAACAATGTGTCCAGCACCAGAAGCTACGTTGGTTGGGACATGTGTTGCGTATGCCTAATCATCGTTTGCCGAAGAGAGTGCTGTCTTCCATGCCCAATTCAGAGTGGCGTAAGCAGAGAGGTGGCCAACCCTTGACCTGGCAGAAGAGTATGAAAGAAATCACGAAACGCTTGGGTGCTGTCGGTGCTACTCGCCTTCCAGAATGGGGACCGCGTGATCCTCACTGCGCTTGGTTGGAGACACTGCAAGATATGGCTGCCAACCGATGTCAGTGGCGCTCTTGTTGTCAGTTGCTATCCAGATTGCCCGAGTGAATGTTTGGAGGTGTAGGCACCTCGGATCGATTGTATTAAGCTAGCACCAAGTCCCTTCTCCATCCACCTTTATTCTTTTCTTTACAATAAGGCTTTCAAATGAATCGTGGTTGTATGGCAGTGAAGCATCGGTGCTGAACACTGATGTCATGACGTCGATGATGATGATGATGACACTATACTATCTGGTGATGCGATTGCTCTACGGCGCGGAATGAGAACCCTATCTCAAGCGTCAAAGCGTTTTATTGAACTGGATTTCAAGCAACGGTCGCCTTTGTAGCGACCGTTAAGATCGATTCAGCTTAGTGCGGTAAACGGTGTTTGGTTGTGTCGGTACGTACACAGTTAAGAAAGATGAGATACGCCGATTACTTCGGTTAGCAATGGTGCATATAAATCCCTAATTTGGACGACCAAGTTCGAAGAGGCAGATTGGACATCAACGTCCACTGTAAGGCGAATTCCCTATTTTGTGCTGAGCACTGGTAGCAGATTCAGCACCAGCGTTCGAACCTAATTGTTTATAAATTCTCATCGACTCAGTTGGATCAGGTAGCCGTCGGATGCCAGTGGAGAGGCTCAAGTAAAAGCTAGGAAAATTTATTGCGATCACGTTATAATGCGCGGTTCCACTCAAGATCAGGCACGTTGATGCAGAGTAATTCTGTTCGTCATCTTCAACGGACTTCAGTGGCTCAATAGTACCAAGCTGATCAGGTTAAAAGCAGCTGGAAATAATAATAATAATAACCGTTCAGCCGTAATGCCCTTCCGGTGCATAGCTGCTATGCCAACCAAAGGAAGCACGAGGGCTGAGATACTGCCAGGTCGCCCAAGCCTAGACAGGAGCAGTCGGGATGCAAATGTTGAGTTCGAACCACGGACCTTCGGACGAGTAAATTCGCGCTTTAATCAATGAAGCATCTCGAGATCCGCAAATGAAAATACACAGTAATATTGTGAAGACTGGCTACAGCACGCGTAGGATACTAGGAACGAGTAAACGCTCTCAGACTTTGGGTAGCCTGCGCGAGCCACCCGACTTCATTAAGTGAACGCTGAATTTTGTCGAGATCCGCAGACCTCGATACCATGAAAGTCATCAAAAACTAGCGTACATGATGAAGCCCGCAAATCCCACAAACGCCGAGTAGCTAATAGCTTGCAGGATGACGAAGAACACGAAATCCCTGGGAGGTTAAAGCGGTCTTCGCTGAAGGAAATAGCCACGCCTTGTTCCAGCTGAATCGCTAACCAAAAGAAGAGTTTAACTGAAGCGACTGATGAAAAAGATGGAGCGAAGATTTACTCACAGATCGTCTTATGTGACTGGTTGAAAAAACAGTTGAACGAACAGTCGTCGTCCAGCTGTAACACGCTTTTGGTGCCTAGCTGCCATGCCACCCGAAGGAAGCACAAGGGCTGGGATATTGCCAGGTTACCCAAGCCTAGACAGGGGAAGCCGAGAGGCAGAGGTCGAGTTCGAACCACAGACCCTCCGGTCAGTAAATTCGCGCTCTAACTACTGAGCTGCAAACATCTGGTGATGGAGGGATCCCTGCAACTGGATATGCGGTGACGGGTGTTGTATTGGACGATCTATTGCCTCTGTCTAGCCTCGGAAAACCCCGCAGTATCTCAGCCCGCTTGGCATCTTTTGGGTGACATGGCAATAAGGCACCGAAATTATATTACAGCTGAACAATTACTTTTTATTTTATCGCACACCAGATATTCTTTTCAAACGAGCTAAAGGCTCAGGCATATTTCCGGTTGCTGGTGACATAAACGCGCAAACCAGTAGACTGAGCGCCGCTAAAGCCCAATTGCGTGGTCGTCTTGGGTTGGTTAGGAGACGCACGGACAACGGAGAGCACCTGCTTCGTCATCAGAAACAGCAACATCAGTGTTAATAGTGATGCTTCACCGCCGTGCAACCACAGAGTTTATCGAAATATATTGCAAGTGATAGAGTGAAAAGATAAAAGAGTGGGTGAGTGAGGGGACCTGGTGCTGCCTATACCTCCAAGCACACGGTCAATCAGGAAAGTGACATCACGAACACCAATGACATCGATCGTCCGCCAATGTCTGCAGTCAAATGAAGGAGGGTTCATGGGGAGCCCAGCCCGGAAGGTGCATTGCAGCAAAGACACCAAGGCTCTTCATAACCTCCTTCACGTTCTTCTGCCAATTAATATGTCGTCCGCCTCACGGTTTCGTCATTCTGAAGGAGGCACGGTGTTTCGGCATGCGAGGCACATGGCCGAGCCACCGCAGTTGCTGGATGTTTTTCGCGATTAAAGTACCTGCTGCACAGCCGAACATCCGTTTTCTATTTACCCTGTTACGACACCGTTGACAGCATAAGACACATCAACGCTTCTGAGGCATCGGTGGTCAAAAACCTGAAAACGCCTAAGGTCATTTGCCCTCCGAGGCTGTTTCGCAACCAACAATACAGCCGTTATATAGCGTGGTACATGCGACTCATGAGACCTACTGATATGCCTTTTTGACGCTACAATTGACGCAAAATAGCGAACGTGATTCCGGCCTTTGAGATTCGTGCAGTGACTTCATCAGACACACTTCCGTCAGAGCTAATATAACAACCGAGGTACGTAGCACTTTACACTTTGCATGTGTGAAGCGCATGCTCAACTGTGAGGCAGAATTATTCAGATTATTTTATACTGTTTGCATTACCACGACATCAGGCCGAAGAAGAGCTATGTCATCTGCGTACTCGGTACCTGTGAGCGGACGCCCCGCTTCGTTTTCGCGTATCTGCCTCTCCCTGTGTTCAGTCAACCGTCGAGGGATAAGACCAGAGAGGACCAACAGGGATTGTACCTCTGATAGGACAGTGGATTTGCTGGAAGCCTGGTGACGGATTCCTCTTGGCTGCAAGCACAATTCAACCCGACGTATCATCCAACGACAGATGAAGCCGAGCGTCTGTGTAGATCGAAAGGCCGAAGAAATGAAGAGTGTTGGAAACGTCCGCAGGCTGTTTCCCTGGTTCTTGGTAGCCTCTTTTCAGAAACTATCAACGACCAAAATAGCCCTCTGATATCCAACAAAGAAGGACGCTTGGACCGTTGGGCACAATACTTCGAACAGCAATTCAGTTGGCCACCTTCTACCTCTAATCTTGAATACCTGCCTTCAACAGAAACGGGAACTTAAACAAGAAACCCGCTTCAGCCTCAGAAGTGTCCGACTATACTTCTGTACTCAAGTGTCCTGGACGTGATGGTCTTCCACCTGCTCTGTCCAAGGATAGCGATGAATTGCTCAGTCTGTATCTCTCTAGCCTACTTGTGTCTATCTGGGATAAGGAGACCAATAATAGTGCCCATTTTCAAAAAGGATACTCGCAGTGAATGTAGTAACAACAGGGGTATCACTTTGACTCCCATTGCAAAAAGGCTTCTAGCGTCTTACGGCGGCATATCACTGGGTCTTAAACGTCGCATCTACTAGGCTACAGTAAGAGATGTGTTGTCGTATGTTTGGGAAACGTAGCCTCTGCAGGCAAAGATGTGAAGGTGTCATGAATATTCTTTGTGTTCACATTATCGTTTTGTATTAACAATGCTTTCGCCTTCACTTTCAGCTTATGTACGCCTATTCTTAGACAAGTAAAGCGCTATTCACTCTTGTTCTCGCGCTCAATCAGAATCGATATTCTATTCGTAACAATTTACTTGTCTAAGAATACAATGGAACCGTTGCTGCGACCCAAGTGTTTCGACGCAGATCCTAATTCTCCAGACGCAACTACGCGTTGGAATCATTGGTTCCGAACCTTCCAAACGTTTCTGGGCACTGTCGAATCGCCTAAGCTAAATAAACTCGAAACTTTGATCCATTTTGTGGATGCACCTGTATATGTTTACATCGCTGACTGTCCAGATTACGAATCCGCTATCAGTACACTTGAAAAGTTGTATGTTCGTCCTAAGAATATAATTTATGCTCGCCATCTTCTACAAACTTGCAAACAAGACACCAGTCAAGATGTTGATCAGTTTGTTCAGAGGCTTAAATCCTTGGCCAAAAACTGTGATTTCAAGGCGGTGTCCGCCATTGACCATGAAAACGAAAGTGTACGCGATGCTCATCAACGGACTTCAGTCTATTACCATCAGAGAAAGACTTCTGGCTCAAAATGAACTCACTTGATGAAGCACATGAATTGGCTAGGTCATTAGAATTGGCCCACAAACAAGCTCAGTCGTACTCACATAACCAGGCGATATCATTTCTGCGGCTGCACCTTTACAAACATCTACAGTTACCCCTTCACATTCAATCTCCTGATTCTACACCTTGTCTCTCGTCAATCAATTCTCAGATATGTTACTTTTGCGGTCGTTCCAGACATCCACGGTCAAAATGCCCCGCAAGAGAAGCAGTTTGTAAATCATGTGGCAAAACAGGCCATTTTCAGCGTGTTTGTCGATCCAAATCTGTAAAAAATTATTCCAATTGCACGACGGATTCTGCCTTATCTTCCCTGTTGACTGCTGCGGCCCTGAACTGCTTGTCCCGCACGGTGACCAGCATAAAGGTGAACGGGATATCGCTTCAGGCCCTCATAGACACAGGAAGTTCGAGCAGTTATATATCTCCTTTGGTGGTTCGTAAACATGGCTGGAAGATACATGCTAAATTCTGTGATTACCATGGCATCTACCTCTCTGGTTGTTCAACTAGAGGCTACTGCTACGCATCCATCGACTACAGGGGTACTGTTTACAAAAAAATCAAACTATTGGTATTACCCAATCTATGTGCTGACGTGCTGCTAGGCCATGACTTCCTTGGTCTACATAACAAAGTTGAAATCACATTCGGTGGGAACCGAGGTCCATTCACCCTCTGCGGTCTACCTGCTGCTACAGTCGAATCACCTCCTCTTTTGCTAACCTCTCACCCGACTGCAAGCCTATCGCGACGAGATCACGACGTTATAATCCTGACGATGAACAATTCATCCGCTCTGAAGTTAACCGACTATTGGATGAAGGTATAATTGAACCTTCGAATTCTCCCTGGAGGGCCCAAGTACTGGTCACGAAAATTCAAACCACAAAAGACGCATGGTAGTGGACTACAGTCAAACCATTAATCGGTTCACATACCTAGACGCGTATCCGTTACCGCGACTGGATAAAATGATCGAAGAAATTTCCCGTCATGCTGTCTTTAGCACCTTAGACCTATTGAGTGCTTACCATCAAGTTCCAATCAGTGAGAAAGACAAACCGTATACGGCTTTTGAAGCATGCGGAGAGCTGTTTCAGTTCCGTCGTATTCCTTTCGGTGTAACCAACGGAGTAGCATGCTTTCAACGTACTATTGACCATATAATCAAGTCTGAGAACCTAAGTGGCACCTACGCTTACATCGACAACGTCACTATTTGTGGGACTACCCAAAGTGAGCATGACCAGAACCTCAAATCTTTCTTTGAAGTAATAAGAAAATATGGAATTACCCTTAACTGCAAGAAAAGCATCATAGCAACCAAACAAATACGCCTTCTGGGCTATGAAGTCTCTAAAGGAATTATCAAACCAGATCCTGAACGAATGAACCCTATTCGTGAACTCCCTCATCCACATGACGCTAAATCCCAACAACGAGTTGTTGGTATGTTTGCTTATTATTCACAATGGATACCATGCTCTCTGACAAAATCAGTGTGCTTGTCAGAAATAAGACTTTTCCCTTACCGGAGCGTGCAACAGTCCTTCGAAAATTTAAAGAAGGAGTTAGAGAACGCCATGGTTGTGACAGTCGACTACAACGCACCATTGGTTGTCGAGACTGACGCCTCAGACATAGCCATTGCTGCATCTCTGACTCAAACGGCCGACCGGTGGCCTTCTTTTCTAGAACACTGACACCGAGTGAAAAGAATCACTCTGCTATTGAGAAGGAGGCATACGCCATCGTTGAATCTATCCGTAAATGGAAGCATTATCTCTTCGGGAAGCACTTCAAGCTTATCACTGACCAGCGGTCAGTTTCCTTTATGTATGGTTTGTCGCAGAAAAGTAAGATAAAAAATGATAAAATCCAGCGATGGAAAATGGAACTTTCCGCTTTTAGCTACGATGTCAGCTACAGACCTGGAAAAGACAATCTGGTTGCTGACACCTTATCGCGTAACCTATGCGCCAATGTGATCGGCAATGGTAAATTAAAAGAAATTCACGATTCCTTGTGCCATCCCGGAATTACTCGCATGCACCACTTTGTTCTTTCCAAAACTTGCCGTTTTTCCAAGATGTCAAAGACATCACCACAAAAAGTGTGGTTTGTGCCGCCATCAAACCGCAGTTTTACAAACCACCCCCGCTACGCTCATCAAAGCGACTCAACCATTTGAACGAATTAGCATCGATTTTAAAGGACCTCTACCTTCTGTTACTCGAAACCGATATCTCCTTACCATCGTTGACGAGTTTTCTCGTTTTCCGTTTGCCTTTCCCTGCGCAGACACTTGTGCGTCTACAGTTATTAAATGTCTGTGAGTTATTCTCTTTGTTTGGCATGCCTGCATATGTACATTCGGATCGTGGCTCCTCATTCATATCTGACGAACTGTCCACATTCCTACATGACAGAGGAGTTTGCACCAGCCGAACAACTTCTTATAATCCCCAGGGGAACGGTCAAGTCGAACGCCTCAACGGGACACTGGAACGCAATCCAGCTTAGACTCAAGACGAAAGGCCTTCAAATCTGTCACTGGGAGTCGGCTCTGTCAGATGCCCTCCACTCTATACGGTCCCTTCTCTGCGTCTCCACGAATGCCACTCCACATGAACGGATGTTCCAGTTTGAACGTCGGTCATCCTGTGGTTTATCTATACCAACTTGGCTAACTATTCCAGGACCTGTTTTACTGAAAGATTTGACCGTGCCTCAAAGTATGAACCCGTCGTTGAGGAAGTCGAACTTATAAATTGCAATCCACATTACGCCCATGTTCGTTTCCCGGCGGAAAAGAAGGTACTGTATCCGTCCGCCATCTCGCTCCTTGTGGTGATCGCACACATGTCAATATTTCACGCGTACCTCATCCAGTGAAGACAATGGTGTTCATACACCCCCTCTGTCTGACTTGCACACGCCTCCGCTCAATAACATTGAAGATAATATCGACCATACTTCAGTCTCACCCTGTGCCCGGGCGATGCACCTGCATCTCCAGAAACATATGACCCTAGCATCTCTGATTTAGCCAGGCTCCAGCAGCGTACGCGACCCTACATTTCAAGAAATCGAGAAGCCTAACCATACTCATCATTACTCATTAGATTTTTACAATCATTCATCCAGTACCTGTGTCCAAGTTCTCCCTCTCTACACACAATCCAACGGCCCGGGTGAATGTCATGAATATTCTTTGTGTTCACATTATCGTTTTGTATTAACCATGCTTTCGCCTTCACTTTCAGCTTATGTACGCCTATTCTTAGACAAGCAGCGCTTATCTTATTCGCCACGCGAAGAGACTGCACTCCACGTGTGGCGGTTTGCGCACCAGCGACCCATTGAGCTATACTGGGATGTCCCGCGACACTCACAGAGTCTTTCATACCAGGTTGGTCAATGGTTAGAGGTCTGACGAACACAGTCTCCTGGTCCTCCAGGTTGGGGTTGGAACATGTGGCGAATTGTTCCGTAGAAACAGTAATGCATTTGCATTTCCCGCCAAACACCGCTGCCTTGCGGTTAGGCTTTGAGCCAAAGGCTTTAGTTGAGGACCCTAATCGTCCTCCTGTCTAGGTGTGGGCGCCTGACAGTATCCCAGCCCACGTACAACCATGAACTGCACACATACAAATAAACTCATGCCACATCGGCCGTCGCGTGGTGCCATCATCCCGGTCGCCTACTTGCTGCATACAGCAGGGCGGTAAGCGAAAACAGGCTACTGCTGACTTCCTTTTCTTCTCTTCACATACTTTTCTTCCCCTCTCCCCACCCCATTAATAACTCTCCTCTTGTGGCCCAGCACTTAGGACTGATGACTTGTTCGTCTTGCATCGGTTTTGCGTGCAGCATCTGCTCGTCACATGGCGCCGACATCCTCAGGTATCTCCAAATCACTCTTCAAGCCTCGACACTCAGTCTATCTGACGCCTTCAATGTGCGCACTCTGAAGCAAAGGGACAACAAGCTGTCTTGCCTCACACTGGACTCGTTTCATTGATGCTGTGTCTCGAAACAAGAATTCAAGATGCAAGCACAGTGATTGAGCAACCGCCCCATCAGTCTCCACTGCTTCCGGCTGCGCACCTCTGGTGATCCAGAGGCTGCTGCAGCTGGATGTGCAGGGGTTGGTATCGTCCTACGTCACCGGGCGGAAGTATCCTTGCTTGACTGGATACCTGTTGATAGTCGCCTCTGTGCGGTTCGTCTGGCAACGTCTGTGAAGGAGTCTCACAAGCGGGAAGTTGATCGATGTTTGTTTATCGTGTCTGCGTACGCCCCAACTGATTGTAGCTCCGACACGCGTCAAAGACAGGTTTTATGACGCCCTGAATGCCCTGCTGCGGCGAGCTAAAAGCTCAGACATCGTGGTGGTTGCCGGAGATTTGAATGCACAAGTGGGCAGGCTTAGCGTATCTGAGACTCAATTAGGAGGTCGACATGGATTGACTCGGTACGTACGGACAATGGGGAACGATTGCTTCAGCTGTGTGCTGATCGCAGGCTGTTTCTATGCAGTACTAATCTTGAATAGCCGATGCGCTGGCCACATGGTGTCCTCCAACGACACGCCGACCACAACTCATCGACCACATCGCCATCAGTTACCGATGGCGCGATCAGTAACTGACTGTCGGTCGTTTTGGAACACATTTGTGGATTCCGACCACGCGCTCGTCCGGAGTCGCTTCTCCTACGTTCTCCAGACCGCAGTGCGGACAAATCGCTTGGCAACTGAAAGACTGGCAGATCCGATGTTAGACGAACTTACCAGAATCGTCTTCTAGGGTCTCTTCCAAATGCTCCACCATCAGATGTGAACGCATACCGACGATTGCCACCTCTTGCATAGTGCTGGGAATTTTGCCTGTGGCACGGCACCACCAGGCGCACTCAAGCACTGGATATCAGACCGAACGGTGGCACTGCTTAAATCTCGGAGAAATATCCCAGCCGGCCTGAACATAACTTGGTGACGAATTATCAGACGTCAAGTGAAGGTGAGTGTGAAAGCCGACCATAAAAGGTGAGACACAAAAAGCCAAGGAAATGGAAGAGGCCCAGAAAGCCGGTAATGCCCGAAGATTATCAGTTGATCCGTGCGACCGGTCCCCGGAAACCACTTGTGAGCGAAACTATCAAGGATCGGAATGGAGTGACCATCTCGAATAAAGAACGTCTCGACCGATGGGCCGAATACTTCGAACAACAATTGTCATGGCCACCAGCTGGCACCCATCTGGAACCCACAGGTGACGTAGAACCCTGAACGGTGAACCACCTACGGCCTCGGAGGTTTATGACTGCATATGTTCTCTCAAGCGCCACCGAGCCTCTGGTCCGGACCTCCCACCCGCATTGTTCAAAGATGGGGTGAAATCCTCAGTCAACGCTTGTCTGATCTGTTTGTTTGCATCTGGGAAAAGGAGTCTGTCCCAGACAACTGGGGAGAGTCGGTGATAGTGCCCATTTTCAAAAAAGGGCTCGTAGTGAGTGTGGCAACCACAGGGGATCAGCTTGACCCCGGTCAACGAGACTGTTGGCGTCACTTGTGCTTCGTCGCCTTACGGTGGCTCGTGAGACACTGACTCGAGAGCAGCAAGCGGATTCCGGCCTGGTAGGGGGCTTGACCAAATCTTCACACTTCGTCAGGTGCTAGAACAACGCCATACGTATAAGCGACCCACAATTTAGTATTCCTGGATTTCCAAGGCGCATTTGACTGGTTGACCGGTCTGTTCTGCTTGACACGCTTGCCCACCAAGGAATGCCCCGGAAGTTCGTGAACATAATAAGCCTTCTGTATTCCCAAGACTTCCGGACGTGAGAGTATACGGCGAGCTCTCCAAAAGCTTCCGTACACAAAGTGGTGTCCGTCAGGGATGCCCACTCTCCCCATTCCTGTTTAACTTCGTGATCGATGAAATAATGAGACGAACGCTGGAAGGTCTCCAAACCCCGGTGTTCAAATAGCCTCTGACGAAAACCTTGTCGATCTGGAATATGCAGATGACATCGTTCTCATCTTTGAAGAGGAGGAGAAGGCGCAGGTGTTTTTAGATGAACTGACCAAAGTCATTCCGTCCTTTGGTATGCACTTTGCACCCAAAGTGTAAGGTCATGCTCCTGGACATGCAGTCACTGAACACGCCACTTACAATCCAGGAGAGGCACTGGAAGTTGTGGAGCGTTTTACATATCTTGGAAGTTGTATTAGTTCTGATTGTAGTGTGACAGATGAGGTAAATGCACGAATCTGCAAGGCTCGGGTCGCGTTTGCTAATTTGAGACACCTATGGCGTCAAAGTGGTGTGTCCCTGAATCTCAAGGGATGTGTATCAAGCTACAGTGCGGGCTGTTTTGTTGTATGGCTGTGAGACTTGGCCTGTTCGAGCAGCGGAACTGAGACGTCTTCAGGTGTTCGACAATCGTTGTCTCAGAACCATAGCTCGTGTGGGATGGTGTCGGCGAATCCGTAACGAGGCAATTAGAAAGCGAGTTTTCGGTTGTGCAACGGGTACTTCCATTGAAGAATGTCCAGCACCAGCTGCGTTGGTTGGGACATGTGTTGCGCATGCCTAATCATCGTTTGCCGAAGAGAGCTGCTTTCCATGCCCAATTCAGAGTGGCGTAAGAGGAGAGGTGGCCAACCCTTGACCTGGCAGAAGGGTATGAAAGAAATCACGATCTCACCCCCGTGCCCGGGCGATGCACCTGCATCTCCAGAAACATATGACCCTAGCATCTCTGATTTAGCCAGGCTCCAGCAGCGTACGCGACCCTACATTTTAAGAAATCGAGAAGCCTAGCCATACTCATCATTACTCATTAGATTTTTACAATCATTCATCCAGTACCTGTGTCCAAGTTCTCCCTCTCTACACAATCCAACGGCCCGGGTGAATGTCATGAATATTCTTTGTGTTCACATTATCGTTTTGTATTAACCATGCTTTCGCCTTCACTTTCAGCTTATGTACGCCTATTCTTAGACAAGTTAAGCGCTATTCATCCTACGCTATTCGCTCTTGTTCTCGCGCTCAATCAGAATCGATATTCTATTCGTAACAGAAGGGTCCTCAAGTTTTTGACAATCAATGTCTCATACGCGTTGGTGGTTTCGGAGGGTGTAGATGGATTCGTAACGATGTATTTGCAAAACAGGTATTTATATGCAGCAGGTACTTCGGTCGGAGAAGACACCCTGCACCATCGACTGTGGTGGCTTGGTCGTGTGCTACGTATGCAAAAACATAGTCTACCAAAACCAGTGTTGTTCCTAAAAAGTGGCTCAAACCACGAGGTGGGCAAAGTGGGATTTGGCAGAAGTGTGTAAAGCAGGCTACTCACAGTTTGCCTGTTGTTATCTACGCTGAGCTGGGTGTTACTGGTGTGCCCTCAAGGATGTGGTTCTCATGACCTCTCCTGCGCCTGGTTGGAGACGGTGCAAGAAATGGCGGATGGTCGATGTCAGTAACGTTAGTGTTGTTACTTTAGTTCCAGACCGTCTGACCGTGTGCTTGAAGGTGTAGGCACCTTGCAATATTTTCGATAAGCTAGAGTCAGGCGTACTTACCCGGTGTTGGATGAAATTCCCCGTCTAAACTATTCTACCACTCGTAGTTAGGCACTACTACGGTCAAGAAGCCTTTTCCCGCAAAGAAGTGGTCACAAGAATTACGGATTCAGGGCGTTGATACACAGGATCGAGGCTTTCGCCCAAGCTTTCCGGGTCGGGTTTGTTCTTGTCGTTCAGCGGCTATTGGTCGCCTGAAGGGCACAATAGAAAAAGGCTATAGCACTATAGTTTTTTAAGTTCTCAGTGCGCGGCATTAATCTCGGTAGCGCGAGAACTCCCATAAAAATAGTCCAAAAGTGTCTTGAACTGGGTAATGGATGTAAAGTGAACAGCCGTCGGAGGAAGGATACTCTGCGCACCAACTACCCGAAATGGGAAAAATTTCTGCCCTCTGAGCTTAAAAAACTTCTCGCCATATTCTCACCGTGTTAGTTGGGTGGAAAATCTGTTTGCCAAACCCTGTTCAAACAGGGTGTAAGTATTAGTTCTCCTCGGACACTCCAAAGGAAAGAGGTCATGCACTGCAGGCGAGTTTCATAATCAACGGACTTAGGGCCGGCAACCACTTTCGTAGCAGCTCGTTAGACACGCGCAATGAGAGTCACGCCTTTCTTGAGTCCTGAGTAGAGCATATTCCAGAGGCGGTCTAACGTAGGCCCAGTAGGGTATTTGGAAGTCCATGCGAGTAATACGGGAGAAGGTGTACCGAATCATCCTTCGAACGACGAATGCCTTTTGAGCCGATTTTTCGTGGTGAAGTGAGAGGGATAAGTCAGAAGAGAGACAGATAACCAAATCCCTTTTGGTAGCCACCCTCGTAGTCTTCAGGTCCATTCTCATCCTGCACGACAAAGGCGTCCAGTGAGTCTCCTCCGAATGACATACAGACGCACTTTTCGTCATTGAGAGAAAGGTGCCAGCCCAGCGACCACAGCTTTGCAGCGTCTATATCCATTTGAAGGGTGCTGGCGTTGGAACTCCAGGATTTCGAATCGTCCTAAAAGGTAGACAAGAGCTTGAAAGCCAATTTTAAGAGGTAGATCAGAAAAAGATGTGGTCCCAAAACCGCGCCTTGAGGAACTCCAATTTAGACTAGTGCCGAAGAATGGTAGGTCGGGCCTACTTTCACTCGGAATGTTCTCACTGACAAGAGTGCCTTGATCCATCATAAAATTTCTCCTTGAATCCCATAAGACTAGGGCATGTGGAGCAGCGGGACGTATGGCACTAGATCGAATGCTTCTGTAAAGTCAAAGAATATGGCATCCGTCGTGAGTCCTTCGTCTTTGGCTTGGTTTGAGCTATTGATAAAAAAATCATCCACCTGTAGCACCCATTCGGTGTCTAGCTGCTATACCATTCGAAACAAGCGCGAGGGCTGGGATACTTCTAGGTTGCCCAAGCTTAGACAGAAGTCAAGATACAGATATCGGGTTCGAACCACAGACCTCCACGTCAGTAAATTTGCGCTCTAACCACTGAGCCATGTGATCATAAATAAGTGTTAGTCAGCCAAGAACGTCTTGACAGGAATTCATGTTGCGCTGGGTAGATCAAGTAGTTCCTGGTGCTATGAATGCCTCAGAATGCATTTCATCACTTTGCGCGGCGTGCTAGTGAGGCCAAAATCCTGCAGCTTCTGGGTGATATGCGGTAGATTGGTCTGACAATCGTTTCCATCCAAACAGAGTGAAGGTTGCCTTCGTCGAGTGACTGGCATGTTTAACCAACATGCAAATAAAACCAAACCAAGAAGCGGGCAAGTTCTTCCTTCCGAACCTGGCGACTTGTGTCTTTGTCGCTACATCCCCAATCATGGTCACATTGCGGGAACTCTATCAGATCCTCCATTGCAGGCGCAGGCTGAACACGATCTGTGATCGTGATGAGGGACAGACGGAATCGGTAAACCACCGCAATTGACCCGTCGACCTCCAAGCAACGTCAGCACTTTTCAAAGGATACTTGTTAAGCGAATTCGCACGTCGTGACGGCTCGACGACTGGCATTTAGGAGCTGCAGCGGTCAATATGCCTAACTCTAACGTGATTGGTTCCGTTGAAGCGAGTCGGTTGCCGGTCCAGCAACAAGGCAATCTCTGATTGGCTAGCCAATGGACCCGATATTATCCAAGTTCACAGCAAGTGAAAGTTGTCAGGGGCGCGTCCAGGAAGCGTCCGAAAGTTGTAGAATCCTGTCATCATCCACAACTTAATTACAAAACGCTGTTCAAGAGTTTTCGACTTGTTTTGGTCTTTTCCCTTTGTACACCTCTTGTGATCACTCTACCAAAAACACCAGCTTGGGGAAATCAGCCCTACACCTGGGCCAGTCTAACGGTGGGTCCTTTTTCCGAATAACGTAGAGTGGCGGTCGATAGTCAGCCTGTCAGAAGTGTAGAGATGTGCCTTCTAGTGGTCCGGGTATTGTCAATAAGAGTTGCGCCGCAAAATGTGGTTCGCGTGCTCCCCTTGTTTGCGGATGGATAGGCCGCATGGTATGGCTGATAATCGAAAACTTCCGTGTTGTTTTCAGTTTCTGTCCTGACTGCCTCCATGTGTCTGGAGGTGTGAGAATCTTTCACTGACCATACTAGTCTAGTGCTATGTACCTTACTCGTCCAAGTTTATTGTTCGGTTCATGATAACTTCTGCACATAAAATACGGTTGCATGGCATAGAAACCTCAGTGTTGAACACTGGCGTTGTGCGAATGATAACAAAATGGGCCAAACCTTATCTAAATACCGTACATCCTATTCTACCGTTTTCCGGCCTTGGTGGTCTCAGTGGCGGTGCCGGCTTGTTCAAGCCTGTATGGGATCACAAGAGAAGCCAGAGTTGGATTTAAAACAATGCCCCTTTGTCCAGCAGCCTAATGTCCTCACATAAGGCTCTAGGGCAATCCTAGGCGAACTCTCTTTCAGTAGGTAAGACGGTGGAGTAAACAAACGCGATTGATGTAGTTTAGGCAATTCGTCATCGAACGGTCCAGTAAAGGAACTACCCTTAACCATAAAGCGAATTCCAGCGCTAAAACTAGGTGCTCTCCCAAATACGCGCGGTAATCTGCATACATCGACCGTCTAAAGAGTGCAGTTATTCTTCAACTCAGGGCAACGCTTTCAGTAATGACGAAGAGAAAGACAGGCTGAACACGTTTTTAAACTGTAAAGAGATAGCTACTCACTGACCAACTTAAGGCACGCTCATCTCCAGCGCATGAGCCATTTTATGTTCTTGCCTTTAACGAACGTTTGCTTTACAAGCTCCGAAGGGGGTCACACGCACAACGGCATGCCGTTACCCTGATGAAATGTCCGTATTCTCAAGTGATGCGGGCAGAATGGTTTGATGTGCACTGATAATTCTGTCGCGACTAGTGTGGTGGGGGGCAGACCAGAGAGCTGCAGTTTCGGCATCCATGTGATATGTTCTGTCTTCATCACATTAGCCTATCGGAAGCACACTTATGGTGGCCTATGCAACCTGCTTTTATGTTTCTCTGTTACGGGTAACACCTGCAGACAACGTTTCATAGGAAGGCGAAAATCAAGTACATTTTATTCACGGAATGGGTGGGATTCATGCAACGGTTCTAAAACCCGGGAATCTTGAGCATATGATAGCCTTCGACAAGCAGAATCTACGAGCTACGTGAATGCAGTTCACCTGTGATCACCACCTCATCAGGCACAAGACACTTTTCCCTTGTATTGAAAGTTGAAGCTCGCAACCGACCAACAGAACGAATCAATCTTTTCTTTAGACGGAAGCGCCAAATTGCAGCCCAAGAGATGCTCACTTTCTGTCGTCCAAATCGTATTTTCCCGTGGGCACCTGGGAACGTGAAAATTGCACTTTCCCGATTTACATCCAAAAGTTCGCAACCACCAACATTCTTACGAGAAGTAATGCTACAGTTCGTCGTGGGTATACGCAAATATCCTAAACAAATTGCTTTATTCTTCCAAAGTTGACAGTCCTGGGTGACCAAGAATATTTTTACTGCACAAAAATCTGTGCTTCAAGCGATTTGACAATCAACCTGGGATCCCCTTTCGGCAAATACCTACTCCAACACAGCCTCCGCCTCTTCCGAAACCACGCAAATCGTCACCTCTGCGACCTTTAACTGTATCTCGTCTTCCCATTCTAAAGCTCCCTCCACTACAACCAAGGTAGAGGTTTCCTGTTTACCCTTGTGGTGTCGTGTATCATTCTATTGCTTCCATCATAACATTACGTATTTTGTCAATTTCATAAACGTTTTTGGTATGAATACGAAAAACTACAAAAACGCGCACTACTAAAATTTCACGCAATACAAACGTGGTCAAGTGCTTCGACTCCGTCTTCGGGTTTCGCTCGCGCTTGTGGCGGTCGTTCACGGGTTTCGTGTGCTAGCTCTTGTATCAAAACATTTCAGCCCATTTTCGGATCTTATTATGTGTGAGAACTGTTCACCAGAAGACCGCTGAACAACCATGATTGGATTATTATTTATTCTCTTACCTGGGCCAACTATTTTAGGGAAAACAATTATTGGTGAGTCTGCTCCATCTGACCTCTTTATTATTGTGTACTCAATCTAGCGTTATTGTTTCCTTTTTGCCACACACTGCTGGTAAAATAGCTTTTGAGTAGCCAGACCACTACACCCTTAATGGAGCCCACTCCTCTCAGAGAGTTCGATTACACAATTAGCTTCCTTGCTGCAACCCGTCCCCTCCGCTTACCTAGCATCTCTTACCATAAGCCTCTTATTTTGTCCTCTCCAATCAGCCCACCTTGGCTACCCGTACCCTTTCCCCACGATTCGGTGCTACAGGCACTACAAGACAGACCTTTCTGCCTTCTTAGTGACCGTGTCTTTCCTTTTCGTGTGCTATTTCTTAAACACTGCCCATCCATCTTGCGTAACCTAAATCTCGCTTTTTCTGTTCCTCTGATGATGTTGATAACACCGTTACAAAGATTAATCGACCCATTATCCGACTCATCGTCCACGGAGCTCCGCTGCCTCTACCGCCACCTAAGCGGTACCGTGCGCATCACGGTGTGCCAAAGCATCTTGTTCTCACACACCCTACCTAGCCTACAATTCGAGAATTCCCGAGTACCCTGTCCTTATTACATTCTATACTGACCTTCCTGGGCTTACCAACTTTTTATTAACCACCCTACCCACCTCCTCCCATCCCGCTGATAATATTTCTGTCTTTCTGCTCAACACCCGCTCTCTCTCATCTAAATTGCACTACATTCAAGCTATCTCCACTATATCTCCAACCTTCACATTTACCACTGAGATGTGGCTCTCTCCTAGCACGCCCGATACCCTTGTCTACACCCCAGGATACACTTACTTCCATTTAGATCGTTCCCACCGCCGTGGTGGTGGCTGCCTCATATGCTCCAGAACTGAAATGGAAGTCTCCTTTATTGACGATCCACTACTGGTGGACACTCCAGGCTCTGTTTGGCTTTCTGCCTGTCGGGTTAACCTACCGTTCATCATTGGCTGTTCAAAGTATAGTGGGCTCTTCTCTGAACACCATGACCTCTCCCTTCTTATTCTAATTGACAAACTCATGACTGAGATTTCTACTGGCAAATTCGCTCTTGAAAAGCGCAAGGAATCTACTGCCGTAGCCTATTCCCTTCAATCCAGTATGATGGGGCGCCTCTTTCACAGGCGTTGCTTCTCAGATTCACCTGCGATTTATAAGTATTGTGACCGCTGACGGAAAACCTCTTTCTTACCCTGTTGATAGTGAAGAATCCTTAAACTCTTGCTTCGCCACCCGCTATGTTCCTTCCGCACTGACCCTATCTACTCATAGCTCCTCACCTGGTTACGAAGTGATCGTAGCTGTTGACGAGACAATCCCAACCACCTGCACACTCTCAGTTACTTTGTATGACTTAACTTCCCCACCCATCCGGCTTAGAGACTCCAATTTCCCGGGCATTGACGGTATCTCTTCGCCCATCTTAAAAGCCGGTGGCCCGGACATCCCCACCCTCATCCTAAATATCTTCATTATCTCCCTTATCTCTGTTACGGTTCCAAGTCAGTGGAAGCACCACTCCACCATTGTACCACACTATAAGTCTGGTCCACGAAATGCTCCAGCTATCCACCATAACTCTTGTTCTCCCGTACCATAGAGTTCCTCATCAAAGTCCCTGTCATGGATTACCTGCTCGCCATCAAGACCCTTAACAATCGGCAGTATGGGTTTACGGCACGGCGGTCAGCCAACACATGCCAGGTTGATTTCTTTAATCATATTATGTCAACCTACGATGCTGGGTCGTGTATTATTCTTATCTATCTTGATATTCGCAAGGCGTTCGACCAAGCATCCCACGGTGTAGTTCTTAACACATGACGATCTACGGGGAGTGGTGGTCGCTACTGCGATGGTTCATTTCTTATATCACTGGGAAAGACCAGGTCACCAAGTTCGGGGATCTCTCCTCCTCACCTCTTTCCGTTGTCAGCAGAGTTATCCAGAGTAGCGTGCTTGGCCCCCTACCGCTCTTACAATACATTAATAATGTCACAGATTCGTTCATTCGTTGATCCCTTTTCTGTTCACTGATGATATTAAGTTAGCCCACACGTTTATGGCCAGTGACTCTGTTTTTACCCTCGCTAACATTCAGTCTGATCTAAATTCTTTATCCCTCTGGTTCTCTAACTCATGTCTTTCTCTCACCGTTCCAAAATGTCAAGCCCTCTCACATCGATTCCAGGTTCCTCCTGTGATGCTTATTCTTAATGAGCTCTTGACTCCTACTCTTTCCGAAGTGAGAGACCTAGGCCTCGTATATTCCTCTGCGTAGCCAACATGCATTGCGCAGAGGGGCTAGGGCCCGCAAGCTCTGCGCTTTCATTCACCAATCCTTCCTTCCTGCCATCTTTAAGCAGTTCGTAAGACCCATTTTTGAGTTCGGCCTTGAATTCGTCTCAGAGTATTCTCAGGGGTGCCGGACTGCTGTGGAGAATATGCAGCGCTCGTTTACTAAAACCTTGTTTCCGGCGTCATCCGCACTGTCGTACATCCTTCGTCGTTTGCACTTGGACTGGATCCTTTATGCCTGGGATGCGTTAGGTTAAACATAGGCCTTCTGCATTGCCTGACCCACCGGCGGGCTTACGTAGCTGACTGCCGCCATGAATTTTCTCCTTGTCCTCCGTACAATATCCGCAACTCCGGATTTTTACTCCCATTGTGGAACTGTCGAAACTTCTTTAGACAAAACTTCCTTTCTCTGCATCCCAAAGTATGGAACAAAATTCCCCCCCATATCCGTACTATATCCTCTCATGCAGGCCTTCGAAAGACCACCGATTCTTGCCTTTCTGTTGAGGGAGTCGACCGTTTTTTCGCGCCCCAGCTTACACTAGACACTTTTCTTGAAATAGGCCCTAAATTCTCTAATTTACGCTCTCTCCCCAACTGTTCCTATTACTAGGTCCTAACATGTACACTCACCAGCTTGACCCCCTAGCGTTAACCTACAAGTGAAAACTACCCTCTTAAGTGTTCTTGCCCATGACCATTTTGTCTATACATTGTGCAGACCTTCACTTCGTGCGACTAAATCTGCACCTGCACTCTGAAGCGTAGTTGTGTTGCAAAGTGTCTAGCGCCTGCCATCTTAATTGTTCTCGTGCCCGTCTCTACTAACCTGGTTGTATTTACTTACCTTCGACCTTAAGGTTCCGTTCCCAGCTAACTTATTCCCAGCTCCTTCAAGCCTGCTCTCATCCATGAATAGCTCGGTTAGCCCTATTTAATGTCCGGTGGTTTGCTGTGACTAAATTTAACTAACCTTAGCCAGCCCGAAGCCTTACTTCCTCACTTTTCAGAATCATTCTGCATCCTCTGATCACGCGCAGTGCACGCGTTTCAAATGATGGGTCTGAGGATGCGCTATGAATGAAATACTTGTTTGGTTCCACATCCCGCTCATTCACACACATATAACACTGTGGTGCGCCTCTACTTGACATGGCAGTTCACGCCAATACTTCGTCGTCGTTTAACCACAGTATACAGGCTCTGAACATCTCCACTCTGCTGGCATAACCCAAAAAGTGGCTGTCGTTTCATTTGCCTCCGCGACTTGCCTCTTCCAGTGGCTGATTCTTGTTTGCTTGTTCCAAATGACTGAGGTGTCTTACTAGCCCGGCTTTTCCCCCGGCCGGATAAAATATCTGGTAGCTGGAGATATTTATTAATGCCGAAACCGCAATTATGACTGCTTGGTGGCTTTTCACCCTGCAGGTCTGGTAGCATGCATCAGGGATGAAAACCTCGTGTGGTGGATGGGTACGACCAGCAGGGAGGGTCTTCCTGTTACGTTGCACTAGTGCGTTCGTATGCTTCCCACTCCTGCAGCAGAACGAGTGCGTCGCCCCTCGCCAGTGGTTCTGAGCCTGTTATTTAATTCAGGAAAACTATGAAAGGGCACCCTTGCTGTTTGCCTCTAGCTGGATTGTACTTGTCTCGGTTGTCAGTCACCTGGCAACACCAAGGAATACAAGCGAATATCGGCTGTCCTTTCGCTTGATTTGGAGGTAGCCTGAAAGCACTGTGCGAGGCTCACGGCAAACTTTGACGTGCATGGAGTTGCCACCTTCATCTTCGATTGATTGCACCACCCCGGGTCCACTTCATCATCCAGACATAACACACGTTTCTCTCTCTTGTTCTCTCAGGCGACTATATGCATATAAAATGCGAATTCCTCATTATTTCCTGAATACCAGCAGTCACAGCTAGCACTTAACGACTGTTTTTACCATGCATCATTCGCTCCAGCCGACAGCAGTGACTCGGTGACTGGCAACCCCCACTCTTATCTTTCTGTTAAGTGGACGTAGTAGACCTTAGTTAAACTAGGGTTCTTAGCCATAATAATGATACAAATGTTTATTCCCAACTAGTGGGTGGAATACTGTGAGGTCTGATCACAAGATTACAGTCAAAATAAAGCACGGGTGGATGGGGTTGGCGGGTACTGGGGATTGCGCGAAAAGAGGGCAGATAAACGGTGGGTAAGAGACTTGGTCACGCCTAAACAGGTATGAGAAATGAAATAAAATTACCAGGAGTTTATAATAATAATAAGGTTATTTCCCAACCTCTAGAGAGCATGCCGATTGAGGCATGATCGGGTAGTTGCAACTTGAACGCGGCAGGCGAATACGCAACGGAGCGGAAGTTGCAACCAAAGAGACATGCTTATTACGTGGGGTGCCACCGCAGTTGTGGGAACCGAAAAAGAAACGAGGACAGTGGGCATGAAGCACGACTAGTTCGAGGGTGAAGCCCGTTCGACATGAACTAAAACTGAAAACCGTTGCTGGCCATGAGTAACCTTTGGCGGTCAAGTAAATGGCTAGGGTCACAAAAAGCGAAAATGGAAATGGAGATTGAAGAAGTAGATCTGGAGACAAATGACAATTTTTGTCTCAAGAGTATGGTTTAAATTGAAATCGAGTAGACTCACTGGTCTCGCTGTTGTAGCGAAGTCAGGCGTAAAGGGTTATTTTGATGGAGAGACAGCGCCAATGCGTGGGGCCAAACGAACACCGTAATGGGAATTGAACTTGTGGAAGAGGAAACCCGGAATTGCGCCAGGAGACTAGGTTGGTTAACTCCGAACTATAGGTTCAGCGGTTTAGAACAAGGAGATAGGGGCCAAGCGAAAAATTTGTTTGTATTTGCGATTACAGGCACAAGTGCGCGAGAGGTTGCGGTCGACATTCTGAAGAAAATTTCCAATCAGTAGGAGGACTATGTGAGTGTAGACTGGGCACAAGCCAGATTGAGTAGATTGCACGGGGCGTTTGCGCAACTGCAAGCAAATTTTGAAGCTTCGGAAGAAGGGGAATGAGGAAGGAATAGAATGAGTGCAGTAGCATCTGGTGAGTGCCATGGGACACTCAATAGAAAAAAAAACAAAAAAAGGAGATAGCAAGCTAAATGAGCTCGGGAAGGGATGGGTATTGTTGTCTAACCTAGAAACCGGGTACTAGCTGGGCCAAAGTAGGTGCCTAATTTTGGGAAGGTAAGGACTCAGCTGCCAAAGCGGGAACGGTAGCGTTGAACCAGTTGGAACAGGCAATTACATGGTGAGATTACGTGGCGGTGGTTTTTAGCTAGGCAAAATATCCGATCATTATGTCGCAGTTGTGCATAGGGGGCGTTAATGTAAACAGGGACAGCAGACAAATAATAAGCGGTTGTGCAACACCTTCAGAGATACTGGATAAGTACCGTAATTTAGTTGGAATCTACTAAGTCAACTCAACAGGAAAGTAAGAGTATGTGTCGCCAGTCACTGAATCACTGCTGTCAGCTCCAAGGAACGAAAGGTGCATGGCAAAAACAGCCCCTAGGTGGTAGCTATGATTGCTGGTAACCGGGAAGTAATGAGGAATTTACGCTTTATGTGTATATGATTGCTTTAATGAATAAAAGGGGAGAACGTGGGTGTTATGTCTGGATGATGGAGTGTAATTGGGGTGGTGTAACCCAAGTAAGACGAAGGTAGCAACCCCTTGCGCGTCAATGCTAACCATGAGCCTTAAACAGTACCTTCAGGCTACCACACGTATATACATATGTTTTTTTCAACGAACGAAAGGAATGCTGTCATTCGCTTGTATTCCTTGGTGTTGCCAGACAAGTGATAACCCGGACAAGTCCAATCCAACTAAAGACAAACAACAACGGTGCTCTTCTTTGGTTTTTCCCGAAATATCTTGGAAGCTGTTGTCCAACCGCTTACTACGTGTCCACTGTCCCCGTTCACATTAACCCCTTCTGCACAACGGAGACCCTGTGTTTGGTGAGCTAAAAGCTACCGTCACGTAATCTCACAATGTAATTACGTGTTCCAACTAGACCAACGGCTAGTCTCCCTGTTAGCTACCTTGGCGGCAATGTAGTTACCTTCCCAAAATCAGGCACCTGCTCTGGCCCAGCTAGTACTTGGTTTCTGGGTCAGCAAACAAATCCACCCTTTCCTGAGCTCATTTAGCTTTCCGTCATCCCCTTTTAGGTTTTTCCATTGAACACAGTTTTATCGAATGCTTCCTGGCGCTCACCAGACGCTGCTGCTATCACCCTATTCCCTTCTTAGTCCCCCTCTTCCCAAGCTTCAAAATTCGGCTGTAGTTTCCCAGACACCCCGTACAACCGTTATTCATTCACCCTGGTTGGTCCACGGTCTACATTCACGTGGTCCTCCAACTGAATAAATATTATCAGTGACTCTGCATCGGCCTTTTTACAGGACGCTTACAGCCCCGTAAAGACTGGAGAAAACGTAATAGGACTGTGGGGAGCGGCAAGCTTCGAAAATAGCATTAAAGTGGGATGAAAATTAAACAAAACTATAGGGTCTTCCTGTGTACGAAGACAAAGCGTGTTTTCAGGTTACGCAGACCAAAGGAAAATTTTCTGCTTTCCACTTACATGAAATGACAGTTATAAAACCTGCCAATATACTGTATCTCAACGGCCCTATCCGCAAGAAGTGTTTGAATTTTTTTGCTAAACCAAGTTGCCTCCACTCGACCCTGGTAAGCTCACATTACATGGAGTGCGGAGCACGGATAACCTAATACTACTTTTGGGCACGGAAGACATATTGGTCTCTTGCTAGCTCTTGATTGTTCTTCTTACCCTTTTGGATAACTTCTCGACTGTCAGTTGTTGACTTATTGAAGTATGCTGTATGGCCGGAATGCAGCTTTAGCTTCTTACAGCGAAGCAACACAAACCCTCTGTGCAGGTAGGCACAACGAATGTCTAGACGGGATGACCTCTTGCTCAGATAATTCTGTGCACAGGGCAGGACTTGAACTCCAGAACCTCTCTTACCATACATGCTAACTAAGCAGGTGCCCGATCTCCCAATAGCTCTTCTAATTTGTTTGAAACTTACGATGAACACCATCGACTGGTGTGAGGACCATCCTCCCGTTGCACGTGGACCGCCATTCTTATAGGCTGTAGGGTGCAACCCGGGTTGGGTAACCATTGTGGCGTAAAAATCTGAATATCCGGGTTTATGTGCCCCAGAAGAAAAGGCAGTTGCTGCTTTCTAGATACTTCTGTGGCCCCTCTAGTTCTACTAGTCAAACCATGATTGCTTGGGCAAGAGGAAGAATCCTCCAGAACGTTGTTACAATAGACGTGTTTGCACAATTGGTTACATTTTGAGCTCAACGGGTGTGAATATAGCGAAATTCCTTCAACGGGGGCAAGTGCGTGGAATTTTCTAATAGTCAGGATGTATCGGTTTGAGACAAGGCGTGCAGCAGCGAACAAAGTAACCGGCTTTCTGCTAATGTTATTTGGATCCAATTGTGTGTAAGTATTTCTCTCTTATTCCTAATGAACCGAACGTCACTGTTGGGTGGCATGACGGAATAGACGTTTACCAGCAGGAATGGTTCAAAGCATTTTGCGTACGGCTACAAGTGAATCATTTTGAAAAATTTCACGTACTATGGGTTGATGGAGCAAACACTCAGATCCGTCACAATATTCGTTTGTTCATTGCAAATAGCACCACCGTTCCTTGTCCTCCATGCACTAGCATGACTTCGTGCTTTACTTTCTGGTCTGATTCAGCCACTCTCTCCTGGCATTTTGTCAGAACAAAACTTGGCGTTTGTGCTTTCCAGACAACGTCTTGGTGATAGTATTGTGTGAACCGCTAATGAAAACGGAGTAGTATGCACTCACCGTTGTTAAGAGAATATCTACCTGTCCATTTTTACCGAAAGTCATGGCCGTTCATCAACAGCACAATTAGCAGAATTCCTGCCACGGATTGAGAAATTGCTCGGTAGGCGTAACATAGAAAAAACCTCGGAAGATTTTCGGTTTCTGAACCGGCCATCAGCGGGCAAGTTTCCCTCTAGCATCCGGTTTGGGTATGGTTACATGCTTTTACGATATAAAAATCCACCTTTTGCTTGCGACACATCGTGGGAAATGTAAGTGTTAGGAGATATGCAATGTAGGATGTCACCTCTCATTTTGAGGAAACAATTGCCTATCTCAACAGGTACTAATTTAACTCAATAACGTTCCAGTAAATATTAAATTTCTAACTGTGAGTGCCTCTGGTGCGACTGCCCTTGTGTGGCACACATACAGTATAATTGGGCACTTTTGGAAAATCTGTAGCAAGATAAGCAGCTTACGTGAATCTTTAACGTCAGGCTTTTACCTCTGTAAAAGCTTCAACAGCATCTTGTACACCACACTACATTCACCTCTTAGCTTACCCGGGATCAGCTCGCGTATTCGAGTGTGCCTCACACCCGCCTGGATTATTTTTCAAAAGTTTGCGCTGCTACTTGGGTGAGCAATAGGATCTTATTACTTTTTACACCGAGAAGAATATTCGGACGGTGCCTTTTTATTCGTAAGATGAAGCGTTTCCCGGCGGCGATACATGCATCCCTTGCCACTCAAAACCAACGCTCGTGCACGAAGCAGTTGGGTGTTACTTATCTGGGTCTGTTTTTCCATATCTGAAAAGCAGCAGACGATGAATATTGATCCGTTCAGATTCCAATACCGGCCGGTAAGCTGTTCAGGCACCTTGCTTTTGCGTGCAGTCATAACAATTAACTGTTTATGAATTTCGTAAGATATTACCCAAGCTTTACCACAATGTATCCGATGAAGGGCCAGGTCACAGCCAGTTGTCTGCTAGGAACAATTTTTGCTGGCGCAGTTGTACATCGAAAGCAGGTCAACTGAACTCGTCGAGGATTATGAAAATTAGATGCTGTCATTAAAAACCCCTATGGGCCACTATATGAATACTGCCCCAACCCCCAAGTTACAAGGCAGCGTGGTGGTGTGACTCACTTCTACAGCAAGCTTACTCCTGAATAACGGAATGGTGAATATAAGGACGCCTCTGGAGCTTTGATTTTCCAATGAGTAATGGTTTGATATGTCTGGGCATTAACCACGAGGATTGTGGTGGAAGCCCCTAATACGTTGTTGGCACCCGTTAGTCTATCTTTGTTGGCTGTCGGCCTTCCATGGGATCCAAGGCTCTATGTACGGTTTAACCACACTTCTTTTAGTGACCCACACTGCTGAATTAGGGAGGGCCAGTGCAAATGTTCCTTTTTAATTGGGATAATCAAGGCAAACCTGGCGCTTGTTTCTAGAACTCTCGAAGTAACACACAATGAAACAAGCGGCCTGGCCGAAGATGGATAAGGAACTGTTCCCTGAAAGAATACCTAGCACAATGACGAAACCGATGGTGGTTATGGCTCCTTGTGATCTTGAAAGTAGCGGACGCAACATGCCTCGATTCCGGATCACAGCTTCCACTCAAACAACATAGACCCATCGACTAGCAATGGCAGCGGTGCTCTAGAGGAGGCGAGCCTCGTGTCTAAAGTACGTAGAGCTATATAGCCTATTTCCGTAGCAGATGCTAGAAGCGCGGCAGTAGACTCCACACCCCATTCACGGCTTTTGAGCTGAACTGGGTCAGATGTGAGGAGACAAGCGGCGGAGCCCGCCAACAACTCAAACACAACCATTGAATCGGCGTCTGGGAATGTTGTGAGAACCCTACAGCCACGGAGAATGTGAAACTGCCAGTCTCCAGCTTCAGTCCGTCAAAAGCGGCCTCTCCGATTGTGGTTGCCCAAGTGTTGCCCGTGACCCAGACAGCCAAAGCCACAAACCTGACAACAGCCAACCAGAAAATCCTTCGTACACGCAGCCGGCCACGCTGATGGCGGGTGACCCAGGAGTTAACACAATCACGAAAGAAGAGCGACCGCAGTCAAGCAAACCACACAGAGTTCGCAAATTGGGAAGCTGTTGGATAGACTCAAGGTACATTCTTCTGCGGAAGCAAGCCTCTGGGGGGCAATATCAAATAAAAAACTTCTTGGTGCTGCCATGCAGCATACAAAGCCTCACAGGGATACCTTGTGGAGAATAACGTGCCACAATGCTCAAGAAACCAAACAGATGCCCTAAATCCTTCGATGACAACAAACCTAGTCATCCAAAAGGCTAGCTGAAGGTAGTCGCGGTCAGAGTTTTTGTTCACAAGCGGAAAAAGTACATCCCTGTACAGCCCGTAAAAACCATATTCTTTTGGGGCGAAACTAGACTTCATATGAGAAGCAGCCCTGGAAACCACCAAGACAGGAATCACACAAGTATGCCGCAGAGGCCCTTTCGGTGCCTTGAACTAAAACCCGGCGTTTAGCTATTAAATCTGCTAATCCCTCTGGCATAATCCCTCTCGGCTCCTTATCCTTGAAGACAGCCGGGTCAGTGTTAATAATAACAAGGTTTATTCGCAACTCTTGGGCGACATATCATCTGGCGTGATCACAAAAGTTTTGTACACAAACTGCCCCAGTCTTTTCAACAAACTTCACCCCAAAACCGCACCTACAGAAACGTGCGCTCACACGAGATGTCTCTGACACGGAGATCTTGATAGACGGCTACTATGTTTTTCGAGCTGACGCAAAGCGCCGGAAGGCTGGTGAGGTTGCTTTTTATTTACATGCGGCGATGCCCATCCAAACAGTCCACTCCGACGCAACTCCTGCACCTTTCTGCGATGCACTGTTGACCGACTGTCACTGCGCCGGGTCTAGTGGACAATTTGCAGCGGCACTGAACGAAATCGTTCAACAGAGCGCTTGGACTCGACACGTCGTTGCAGGCACCAGATATCGCGCGGGCCAACCACCACCACCCCTGGATTTGGTCACTGCCAACAAAAGACACTGCGTCAATCAGGTGTTAACTGGCACCTTGCTGGGACACAGTGACCACTGTGTGCTGATCTTTGATTTCGCCCGCTACTGGTCTAGAAATCCCGAACCTCAAAAGTGGATTTGTAACTTCTGCCATGCTTACTTCTCAGGAAGGCTGGTCTTTCCTGATAAATTAAAACTAGGAACAACTTCAGCGGAAGAGTTTTACAGGGCCATTGTCCGGATGGTTCACAAGGTTGACGCGATGGTCATCCCGAAAAAATCAGCAGACAGTCGGATGGACCGCACACTATATAAAAGGATTTGACGTCTTCTGGAAAAGAGGTCTCAACCATTTTCCAAGAGGTTGACTACAAGAGGCGCAGGAAATTAGCTGGCCTTTTGTGAATGCGGAACCGCTGTAAACCGGAACAATGTAACATACGAAAATAAGCCACCGTGATAGGCCTCGCCTGAAAAACAAAAAAGTGCTATTTAAATACATCGGGTATTGTCAAAGAAATTAGCCAAGCGAGTTCTCCTTGAGTGGCAGGAACGCGAAACACAACAGTGACCCGTGTTACCCAAAAACTTCAGAGAAAACCATGCAGGCCCGTATTCGGCCTCGATGACCTTGTTAAGGCGTAAATATGGACACCTCTAATCACCTCGCTTTTCACGAAGGAAAACATTCGTCGGCTCTTGCACAAAACAAACCCGCCGGTCGGCCGAAGTCCATCCAAGAACGAAACGTCGCTCACACTAACGGAGCATTTCTACCCGGTGTTTCGTCAGTCTCTCGACGGAGGAGGAAGCAATAGTCACACCAATCCACAAAACTAGTGACCAACTATCCCTTGGTAGCTACAAGCCTGCACGCTTCACTAGCGTGCCCTGCAAGGTGATGGATCACATTCTGAATCGGGCCATTCTAGATCACCCTACTACCAACGAATCGATATCTCCGGCTGAGCATGAGTTTCTCCAAAGCCGTTCTTACGTGACAAAGATGCTCTTATTTATGGACAGCTTAACTTAAGCGGGGAAGGACGAAACCACATTGGACGCCATATGTTTCCACTTAAAAATATTCGATCGAGTCACACGCGCCCCTCTGCTCCACAAACCCGAGTCACACGGGATTCAATGGGAAATTTCAAGCCGGATTAAGGTGCTCCTATCAGATAGCACCTTCCGATTGAAGGTACGCTCGACCTTCTCTTCTCCGGGGCCGGTCTAAGTTGGAGTTGTTCAAGGCTCCGTTTTGGGACCACTGCTGTTTCTGATTTGTGTCAACAACCTTTCAGATTTTCTTGCAGATCGGTGTATACTTTTTGCGGACGACTTGAAATCCTGGATTTCTAATACCGGTGCCCTCCAGATAGTTGTATACGCTGTAATGCAGTGATTCTTGGACTGGCACCTGTCCTCGAATGACAAGAAGTGCGCCCATATGTCATTCTGAGAGGCCTCGGCAAACGGCTTTGTCGTGCAGGGTGCGGAGACCAGAAGACATCGCGAGGATGGATGCCAAAGAGGTTTGGCTATCTGGCTCCCTGCAAACATGTGCTTATCACCGCACCATGAGAAATCAACTGAAAAGACATTCACCTTTGTAAGGATTTTGCGCACCTTTTCCCGTATAACTCACATGGAATTCCAAATGCTCTATGGGGCCCACGTCGGACCACAGTCTGAAGTTTTCCCATGATGCACCAAGCAGAATGCTTCTTTTTTGCCCTCTCTTGTTCCGTTTTTACCCGCCACCTGTGTTGAACAACCTTCTTCAGACATTTGTCCACGCTACATCTATTACCCATTTCAAGGCAATATTAGACGCTTCTTTATGCAACTCCTTGCGCTGGCAAGTTTACTACCCCGCGCAGAGAACCAAAAGAACAATGCTACACCATTGTTTGCTTGTCCCTTTCAGGTGAATGGCAGCCGCTAAACGACGAGAACACAGCCGAACCTGGAAAGTTGGGCCAAAGCCTACAACCTCTGTATTGATCCATGATTCCGTTAAATAGACAGACTCTCCGAGATGACTTGCCCCAGCTGCTTTGCAGCTATCGATACCGCTGATTAAGGAGCAACATCCCCGAGATGTTTTGCGTTGGCCAACCACCAAATATTCATTGAGATTTCGAAAAATACACTGTCATCAAAAAGCCTAAAATGAAAATGATTTGATTTGTTAGCGTTATAGGCGCTATCTGGTTTTTATTTCAAGGAATTATCCTATTTATTGAACAATTATTGTTGTCTTATTTCAAACAAGCTGCAGTCTCTTTTAAGTTATACCAGAATTGAGCAAGAGTGCGACATGAGTCATTTTGTAAGTCGGGATGGTTCAGTCAGATTGCACATCCTTCTCTGTGCTGTCCTAAAGGGCGTTTTATACCTCCCAGACTTTGTTCGTGGAGTCAGTAAGAACACAGTCAAATGACCTAGACATTCTTATGCCTCCGTTGTGCGTCCAAAGTCCCACAGGCAGCTGTGAGTTTGATTTACAGTGCCACATTAGTGTAGCTGAAATAGGTGGTCGTTGATGAGCAACCCAGATGAATATTTTATCAAAGTGAATAACGATGAGATCAGGAGTGCGTCCAGCAACTAAGTCGTTGGTGCAGCGGGTCTTGGAAACAACTGTATTAATGGCGAGATATTTAGCCTTCCAAAGCGCCCTTGATGGCCCTACCTGAATCTACTACATATCTTGACAACCTCTTCCATCATATGACCAATAGCAAAAGTTAAGCAAACTAGGCCGTGGTGGCCTGATTTGTTTAAACATAACAAAAATAGGGGCGCGAATACTTACCACCTGGATTTGATCAACCTACTTGCGCCGCTCACTAGAAGCACACCCAAATTATTTTCGCCGGAACTATAGGGTTTTCGAGGTTGCGACTTTTACGGGGAGTTAGTATAATCCATTTACACTTGTAGGTGATATGTTGCTCATAGCATTTTGTTTAAGTGAGCGAAATTTCAAGGTCACGAACCATCACCGATTCGCATTTTGCTACCGGTTTACGAGAGATAAAACACGAAATCGCACTTTACCATATTTGGGTTTATTTAAGAATAAAATAACATCTACAGAATATCCAATGCAAATTCCACCCAGGAAAATCGGTCATCAACGTTTGTTTGCTTTATACTCCCCAGATTTAACGGACGAGATAATTTTGTTCAGCGAACTTCATCACAACACTTTCTTATGGAGCTCAGCTTCCATTAAGTATAACATTGTCAAAAACAGCAGGAATTGTGCAATGGAGATGCGAGGGCCATCTCAGCTATGCATAACTAGCCCGTGGATAATACAGCGTCAGGAGGTAACCTTCGGTAAATTACCAACACAATGGTATCATTTCTATTAGGAATATTTCTCACCATAGGTGGAATACGTCATAAAGCGGTCATCATGATAACGATAATCGTTGTCACTCACCTCGACTACTTGTCGTCACTGCAGCATGCTAGCCCCGTGTCAATGTGCGGCGCTGATTATGAGGCCCCACCCATACACGATAACTTAATCCAACGGCGAATGACGACCAGTCATACTCATAACTGTATTCAATATCGCCTCCCTTCGCTACGTATCGTAACTGCTAGGCCCGTGTCCATGTGTGACGCTGATTATGAGGCCTCACCTATACACGGCGACCTAATTTAATGGCCAATGACGGTCCATAATCATAACTGTACGCGTTTTCAATCATCTCGAATACTTGTTGTAACTGCTAGGCCCACTTCTATGTGCGACGCTGCTTATGAGGCCTCACCTATGTACAATAACCTAATCCAATGACCAACGACTGCCTCTCTGCGCATCCCTGTTACCTATAGTAAACACCAGGCCAGAATCTATGTGGGCCGTTGAAAATAAGGCCTCAACTATGCATGGTATCCTAATCTAACGCCCAACGTGGGTCTGTCATACTCATAACTGCAGTCGATGTCGCCTGCCTTGGCTACTTATGGCAACTGCTAGGCCTGCCTATGTGATCAACAGTTCTCCAGTTTCCAGGAAGCCCGCTTTTACTCGACAGGATTTCTGAAAGAAAAATGTATCGTCATTACGACTCGTACACACTCCGTACACATCCTTTAAAACATATAATTAAACAAAGTTGTAGTGGCCAACTCACCAAGTGCTTACTAAATCCCTGTCCACTCCATTCAAATGGGTGTCCACGCTGAAGCTGCAGTCTTACTGTTATAAGGGTAAACCCACTACTTGCTCAATTAGTCCCGTGTGTACATCGATTATTCAATAGCGGTATTCAGCAACCGTATGCATTATTGAGCACAGCAATTTAAAGCTAAAGAAGTGTGTATATGTATCAGCCGTAGACCAAGTGGTATAGACTTGAGCCCTGGGATCCAAGGAACACGTGCGTCATCATACGTGCACCCATGGATGCAGGGGTAACGAAGACCTATTGAGCGGGCGGGTACTTGGTGTCAAGTCTGCTCAATACCCGGCAATACCCGGTTTGGAAGCCCTGTTTGCTGTTATCCACCCCACCTGGTCAGTGATTTACATCCCCAGAGATCCCAAAACGGACCAGAAAATACCTGCGATCTTACATTGGCTTCGTCCTACCTCTGCAAATTCCTTGGCCAACTCAAAAACCCCGCTGCTCACAGAATTGCACATCCCAGCCCAATCATCTCAAACATGACGTCCGTTACAGGGCTGTCCAGAAACCGAAGTACGGCAGTGCAATGATGGCACGGCACTGCCATACCCAGTTTGATAGCACACCCGCAACTAATCCCTTCCTACTCTCGACTGTACCCTTTCGCCCACTCGGTCCATTACCTGCAACTACGAACAAACTCATGCAATTCTGAATGCAATCTTGTGATCATGCCTGCTGATCATGCTACTCACCAGTTGTGAACGAACACTATTACTACGCACTTTGTGAATACTCTTAATGCATGCCGGTCTCAATTGTGACAACTCCTGGCGAATCGTAACTACAATAACAACCCTAAACGACTCACCCAAGATGTTCATGAACGCGGCTGTCCACGGACCCAAGTACGGCGTTGCGATGACGGTACCGCGACTACCATACCCAGTCTGATGGACTGCCCGTAGTTCACCATATCCACAATATTTACCGGATGAGGGTGTTACGTGCACCCACAAGATGGCCTCAATCCGTTTAATTGTGCCAGGACTTGAAAGCACTGGCCACCTTATTGTGCTGTATGCTTGTTCTGCCCATAAACACACTAATTCTACCAATATCACTATCGATGGTTCGGTATAGCCTTGCGCCTGATATAGCATGTACTGACCATCATAAAAAACAACAATCTTACTAGCTGTGACGAATTCCTTGGCTTGGTTTTGCAGGACACCTGCCACAATGATAGGAGACCTTTTCATACACAGGTCGTTAAAAGCTGCTCAATTTTGAGTTTGCGGCGGCGACACAGAGGCCGAAATTATTGTCCTTGTCGTTTCGAGATTATTTCCAAACGCAATGCAAAATAAAACACGTGAAAAACCGGCTCTTCCGCAAATTCCCACCGTACATCACGCGCGAAGCCGTTGGCAGCCATTAAAATATAAATTCCGCGCCCATGGTGGACCTGGAGTACGTTTAAACAACTTTCAACAAAACTGCCCCGCATGGAAAGATCTTAAGGGACCGAATAAATGCCATCAAATGCTGAAACTTTGTGTTAAAGTTTTCCTTCTCCGAACTATGGTTTCAGAGAAATTTTGGGTGTGCATCTAAGGCTCGGCCCTACTACTTGCATCGTGTCCTCAAACTTTTCGGGCTTCAATTCCCTCCGAAGAGACAGCTTGTCTATGGTTCCTTGAATGAATGTACTGCGCTTGCTGAAACAAATCCTGCTAAAATTTCTACTTCTTGTGGTGAGATATTTTTACCGGATTAATTGCCGCTCTGATGAAATAAACGGCAATATACCAGACATATTTGGGCGTCCTTTACCAGACTCCCTGGATCCGGGCTCTAGATGACCATTAAAATAAGCCCATTTCCCCTCAAAACCGGAGAAAATCATGCAAAAGAAAGTACAGGCTGATGACACCCACCCCTGTCCTATTTCTTCCCAGGTGGCTTGAAACAGTTTATTCTTTTGTGTTACGTTTGGTCCTGAGCAAAGTATTACGCTTCCCGATTTCAGAAACTTCTTTTTTATGGCAAGCACGTGGCCGGGCCTCTTTTTATTGGGTGACAGGCGCGCAACCTTTGACGTACACGGTCCGTGACAATCTTTTGACTTGAAGTCCAAAAGTGAATTTAGATGGAATACATGTCTTCAGTCTTACATGGAGTACCTTGGTGCAAACGTTTTGCACAGAACTGAAGCAAAATTTGTATTGCGCAATCCAAACAATACTGAACACTAGTACAGGTTTGTTGGTATCGTTTCAGGGGGCCGCAACTTCGTTGTTGCTTCACGGCTACCCGACTTGGTTATGGATTTTGCTGTCAATTGGCATCCCTCGCATTTGTTGCGGTTTATAGGCCACCGGGCTAGCTAGAATAATGGCTTGTCCCTGCCACCAACAGGCCTTGATGAAAGTTTCCCCTTTGCACTAATTTGGACGCTTAATAAAAAAGCTGGCTAATATGCCGAATGTGGCTCTCAATTTGTCTGATGATGGGGTTATTTCTATCACCAACTATATGCACCCATACGACCCGCCTGCTTTACATCTTGATTTATAAAGTGCTGGTCAGGCGATTTTCTGACGCTGCTTTCCTTCGCTGAACAAGGTATTAAGAGAATAACTGGTTGGCCCTTGCAGAAGGCTCCGTTGATCAGACTGGATCGTGATAAATCCGCTTGGAACACTCAGAGTTCACAGATACTCGGAGGTCAGGTTCACCGTTGTACTGCGCTTTAAGCAGAACCAACTTGCGTTTATAACTACCCAATACAATAATTGTTGCCAGTGTTTTGCATTTCATTAGCGGGGAACGGAGGTCGTGCTGATTGGTAGGCGAATATCTTATGGCTGTCCATTCAGCCAATAAGGGAATGAAAAAGGAAAAATATAAGCTCGATATGCTTCTGCATTTATATTAAGCCAGAGGAATCATTTATATACAGTTCCCGAAACAGACGTTTCATTACTATCGCGATACTGTTACCAAGCACGATCAGATTTCGTGGTTGTCTAACCCCAAATTTTCTCGTTATTCGCCGACTCCCTAAGCGATTAGGGGAAATCCAGGTCTTCCTGGTTAATTTTAAAAGAAGTTGGTTAATCCTATGATTTTGAATTTCGTCTTAAACACGTGGCTTATTTTCCAAACAACCAAACTGATCTGCTCATTTGTAATATGCTTGTCTTTTTGTTCGTATGACTGCTGCGATCACGCGTCTTGCAGCGCCATCTTCATTCTAACTGGATGAAGTCTCAATGACGGCACTTCGGCCCAGAAGGCATTCGCTGTTCCACGGATGATTCGGCGCACCTTCTCTCGTATTACTAGCACGGACTTCCAAACACTCTATGGGGCCTGTGTCAGAACCCTCCTTGAATATGCCAACCCGGTTGTCTACTCAGGACGCACGAAAGACGTAATCCTCATTGAGCGTGTCCAGCGAACTGCTACGAAAATGGTTGCCGGTCTCAAGTCCATGGACTACGAAACGCGTCTGGCGGTGCTTGATCTCTTTCCCTTGGAGTATCGTTGCCTCCGAGGGGACTTAATTCTTACTTACGCCCTGTTTGAACAAGGCTTGGCCAACAGGTTTTTCACCGTTGACCCAGCAAACACACGGCGGGAACATGGTAAGAAGATTCTTAAGCTCAGAGCGCACACCTTCATTAGGCAAACTTTTTTCTAATTTCGGGTAGTTGCTGCGTGGAATAACTCGAGACGGTTGCCCACGTTCCCTCTAGAACTCAGTTCAAAACACTGTTAGACACTTATTTACGCGAGTCCTCGCGCTGGCTAGCATACTGCTCCGCGCTGAGAACTTAAAGAGCAGTGCTACACCCCTTTTTTCACTTGTGCCTTCCAGGTGAACGACAAGAACAAAACCGACCCGGGAAACTTGAGCGACAGCCTCGATCCTGTGTATCAATCTGTGAATCTGTGAAACATTCAAAAATAGAAGCATGACTGAGTGGAAGTTCATGATTAACCCTTTTGAACGCAGCGGATAATAAGCTAGGGGTTGTATGTGATTAAAATTTACAGTATAAACTAATTTATAAATGTAATTCTTGCAGAGAATATCCAATTAGCAGCCGTTTGACATAGCCTGCTGTGGATAAATGTCGTCGCCGGCCCAGGTCATAAATATCACGATTGCAAAAATAGACGGTGATTTTGTGTGGAGTTTGCTAATAAAAAGGTGATTAATCTGAATAACACAAAGTTAGTGGTTACTACAGCTGTTTTAACTGTTTTTAGTCAGCGTCGACCAGTGGTATTTAAGCTGTCAATCGGATGATAGACACGAATTAGATACGTGTAATTGCACCTGCCACCAAAAGTGCACACTTCGAAGGCCTTCGAAAATGCGATCTGTGCTCATTAGGTACGGAAACCCGCATTATCGCGCGTGCTGTTTTATCAGTGACCGCCCGAACTCTGGTTTGTAATGACGAAAATATCGGCAAATCCTTCGCAACAAACGGATCGACACTATTGCACTCGGTGACTACCACATGCCACAGGTAAAATCCACCTCTTCTACACTGATGTGTTGCGTCTGCCTGCGCAACCGATCACATCGACATACTTCCAAAATAAACTATGCAGACGCACAAGCATAAACGAGAGAACAATTAAGCTGTCACTACACACACAATTATCGGTCCCAATGTCCGCAAAGCCACTTGGACACTCCACAGATCACGAACAGGATTGTCCAGGCGGTGTAGTCCATCGTGCAAGACCCGGACACCATCACCAATCAAATCTATTCCATAGTTTCTCTGGGCATGGTCAGGGATTTCCATGGACGACTTGGAACACCTCAACAAACCAAAGGCTATGCGTTTCTGTTCATCATTCAGATGGCGGTTGCTAGCATACAGTTACCAGTCAGACCTTCGTAAATCGTAAGAAGGCTGTATGGTAAAACCAACCATTACAACCCGGCTGTCACGGTGAACCACACGCATGTAGGATCGGCAGTCGAAGTCGGCACACGAAAACGTAATTGAATTGAATGATGAGGCAGGCAACTATCAACATACCGACGACCACGCTTGTTAGCGTTCCAGCGCGGACGCGCGTTTACGCATTTATATACCATGGACGCATAACAGATAAATGGTGCAAGCACTTCACTCTAATTCTGTTCGTACTTCGTCGCCCGTAAACTGTGCTGGTGGGCACAACGTGTGCAAGTTCTCCACTGGAATTCTCACAATTTGAACTCAAATTCCATGAAGGGACCACGCCCACGACCAGAAAAGTACTGCAGCATCTGCAGTTTTATATTAGGGTCATCCAGCGATACCTCCTGTGAACCTATAAGACGTTGAACTACAGTGACAACTTACTTGACAACAATCCAGAGTAGGATGTGGTTGGCGTCGGCATATTAGACACCGGCCTTCCTGTGGTTGAGGATTTGCCATTCGCGTTCAGCATCACGTTTCAGAGACCAGACCGCACGAGGAACAAGCCAGGGATGATTGTACGCAGCATGTTACCTGTTTTTATACCATCCTGACATACGGCTATTATGGGCTTTACGTAGTCGCAGCCCGGTCCAGACCACAAGGCGTTAACTCTGATGACTGTCGAGTATGGGTGTCTAATTTGGATACTGGGTTGATATTCTGACACGTCCAGCTGGGTGCTGATATAGGGTTCCCAAGCCTAAATGGCACATTTGTTTCACTAGCTCGGACAGAGTCTGCTTTGAGTTTAGCGGTGTTGGCGCCTGGAGTACCTTCGACTTTTGCACTGAAAGATATTCCAGGCAGGGCGGTGGATGGAGAGTGTATCAGCGTTAAAATCAGACATAACTAACTGTAAACAATATGTAATACAATTTTTCGGTTGCAAAGATGAAAAAAACAGAGGCACTGGAGTAAAAGAGTGACCAGAATTGAACTTAGTAGGTATTAGCAATATGGGAATAACCCTCGAGAACACTTATTTTAAGCAGTCTCGTGAGAACGGCAGCATAAGTGACAGTTTTAATTTACGTTTATCCCTTCTATTTTTACTCAGCTAATGCTTTAGTATTCATTGAAATTCATAGACTTGCTGTTGTCAGCGCCAATCACTAGGGCCGCATTGGACTACCTTGAGTGATAGGAGCACGCTTAGTATGTGTTTTTGGATTTTGAACAAAATATCTCAGTCTGCCTAAATCGAGACAAACAATCGGCTTGGCCAGTAACCACAAAATGTCTTCACTGAGTGTGGTACAATATCGTTGTACAGTTACGGAAAGTAAATTCATGATCTGTAGAAAAGCTACTGAATGGGTTATATCACACTTTCGGCATGCAGGTTGTTGCAGTGAAGTACAACAGGCCAATTTACCCATTCTCATAAAGCTGTAAATGTATACTGCTGGCTCGAGTGTAGCTAATCAAATTATCTGACTAAAGACAAAAATATCACACTGTTCTAGAAATTTGAAATTTCAAGGAAGCGTCATCTCTGAGTTGAAAACTATTTCTTTCCTAAAATCACTTACAACGTTGGTAATCATAGAATCTGTTTTTAGGTTGGACACTTCTCCCCTTCCTGTGTGATATTATGCTTCTCAGTATCGAAGATATGGCCCACTGCCTGGTTGCCGTTTGTCGAAAAGGTTACTGGGACCTGGCTCTTGCTCTGTTCATGGTTCTGAACAGAGCTGTAACCGTGACCAGCACTCGTACAGACTAATAAATTGTGATTGTATTTCGAAAGTATTCTTGTCTTTCTGTGCCGATGTCGGAGTTTTTGAATCATTGCGATTGATGCATTGTGTGTTTGAAACTATGAAGTGGTCTGATAGGCCCGAAATAGGCTGTTAGCTTGGCGTGCGATCATTTTTGTATGGTTTCATAAAACTGTGGTTAGCGAACAGTCAGCTCTCAGTCCACATAACACACTGACATGTTTTCCAGCTGGCGGTTTCGGAAGGCACAGGTTAAAGCGAGGGTACAGGGGCTCAAGCGAGCAGCTAGAAATGGGATACAGACAATGCAGGAAAAGCCAGCACTTTTGGAGGCTGTCTTGAAGCGGTCGATAATTTGCCAGGTCATCTATCTGACCACTACATTGACTGTGTTGATTCTACCGCTGACTTTAAGCACTTGGAGGCACATGTTTGTGGTTACTTCCAGTGATCACTAGTGCTCAGCATGCGTTATTTCATGTGAGATGAGGGGCCTATATGATAACTCCATACACATAGTGTCATCATCAGAGTGAAACTTTGTAATGGATGTAATTCATTAGGTTAAATGGACTTGGGGACTGCTAAGCGGACGCACAGAGTAGGACCTAGGTTAGCAGATGGCCAGGAACATCTCAAATCTTAGCACGTTACAGTGTCCCACCAGTTTCTGCGCTACAGTATGCAACATCTTGAGTCCTTAATAGGATAGACCTCAAAAAGCTTATGATCAGAGGTTTGATAAACAATCGGTGGATTTATTGTTGGCACATTTTTCGCTTTTGACACAAAAGCTTCGTCAGGCCAAGTGAGTAAGTAAGCAGGTTGATTGGGTTTTAAGGCAGCCAGGGAACCAATCCGTGTACTCGTCGAGGGGTGCCTGGACAAGTGGTTTGGGGGTGGGGGTGCGGGTGGTCAATTCGATCTTACTCTGCTTGGATTCTGTACTTTTAGACCCAGACCATTTCGCTGATAACTGCACACCACTTCATGTCATCTCGGCTGATCTAACACCGCTCTCCACACGCTTGCCAGTTCTACGCCCTCTATTCTATTCACGCTGGGATGCTTGGCGATTTCCACCGTCTCGGCCACCAGTCGCTGTGGTGTGAATCTTAACCCCGTCTCAAATGTCCACATTTTCCAAATCTATCCTGTGTCCAGTGTCTAGTGCATGCCCTGCCGTTGCCGAATCGTTGACTATCGCCTGATATTCATCTATGTTTTCGGTGGTCTGTTACTTGATCGCTTATGCTCACCGATTCTGCTGTGCAATTCCCTGGCTGTCTGACCTATATATAAACCTTCGTACAGTCGTTACATTTTATTTTGTATACACAGTTCCTAGTCCTACCAACTGGAAGGCGATCCTTCAACTGCACCAACACAGAGCGTAAAGTCTTTCCCTTCTGGAATGCTACTCTAATGTTAGCCGTATTCAGTACCCCTCTAATGACTTCAGATGTCCCTGTTTTGTATGGAATGACAGCTGTTCCGATCCACTCCTTGTTTGGCCTTGGTGTTGTCACCAGTACCCGTCTTAGTAGCCGTTTAATTAAATCCATTGTGTATCCGATAGCTTGAAATCGCTTTTTTACCTCAAGTTGTTTTTTTACCTCTTCGGTCGACCTACCCTGTGCACAGTGCTCTTACTCTCCTAAACATCGTTGAAACTATGCTAGCACATACTGCTTTGGATGTACTGAGGAGTAGTTTAAGACCACACGACTATCTGTTGATTTCCGGTAAATAGTGGTTTTCAATTTCCCACCACTCTTATGTGTCATGAAGTCAAGGTAGGGTAATGTACCCGATGTGGACTCTAGCTCCATGCTAAACTTAATGTGAGGGTTCAAAATGTGTCCAAATTATGATCAATTGTTAAACCCATTTCAGGCAAGAGCCCAAGTGCCAACAGAGTGACTAAAATTGAGATAACACGGCTGCTGTCTGGTGTCATGAAGTTTCAAGAGATGTCTGAGGAAACGAAGAGACATAGAAAGCGGGATAGGGAGTGTAGTACATCTCAAAAGTTTAACAGACCAAGGTTACCTTTCAGGGTACAGTGTGATAATACAACATCCGTAAGAACAAGATTCCCTTGACTGTACTGCCTACCCAGTGCTCAGAAACCAAGGTCAACTGTAAGATCGATACTAGCGCTGTGGGTTCCCACGTATCAGTCGGTAGCGTACCCGCTCTCAAAACCCATTGAGTAAAGATATTAATTCAAAGGCACCTTACACTTTTCATTTTGTAGGCAGAATTAATGTAGATCGTTTCCACTTGACTTTTCGACTTTGTTCACAGAATTTCTGCAACCAGAAATGGTGAGTTGCCTTTATGAATTTCTCGTGTGAACAATACAGAAATGGCGATCCGGGTTGGTGATCGGACAAGTTTGTCCTTCGAGTGTACTATAAAACCGAATTCCTGTTTGATGACGGACGCTACAGACAGATCGGTGGTGTGGCAAGGCATTTGTCTATTGGTTCAATACTCGCTGACGTCTGTAAGCCTGAACTAGAACGCAGAGCGTAGCGAAGCACCACCGAGCTATGTGATTTTACTGCATACATTTTAACAACTCCGTACCAGCACATCTGTCTGTATAGATTTCCGGTATATCATAGATTCTTCTGGTTCAGTCCATCCTGCGGTGAGCTTAATGTACGAGCTATGGAACCATTCTTTGGTGTACAATTTAACTCACCGGACGACGAGTGCCTATTACAAACTATGTATCGTACAACGACTGCAATCAAACCACTGCACCGTCGTTTTTTTAGTGTCAGCGCAATTCATTTAGGGGGCTGACCCGGAGGCTGTGTAAGACTTGCTCATCAGACAGCCTCTGAGTTAGTTTTTGATTGGTTGCGAACCTGTGCTCGAACCCACAAGATCTCGCTACATCACGATCGCTTCATACGTAGCTCAGAGGAAAAATGATTTCACAATATGAATGGTACTTCCTTCTGAGAAGTCATCACTGGAGGAGCCGGTCATTACACGACCACGTGATGTGGTTGCCGAGATTGAAGGATGAGTAGCGCTATGTCCTTTCTAAGTAGAAGCTAATCGCACTATTGATCAACCACTCACGGCCCAGCGGTTAGGTGCTCAAACTATCAGCTGATGATTTCCAACAGGGATGAAACAGCTGTGCGTGCTTCTGGGCCTTTCAGCATAGACCAATTTTACTGACAGAACGAAATTTATATTAAACATTGTCTCTGTGCCTCTCCCGCTCTACAGTATTAGTCTCGGAACGAAGCTGCTGAAAACATATTTTTACTCTCCATGAGTCTTTTATTTCTTTTTTCGATCAGCATATTCGATTTTTTCTGGTACGGAAAGTTGTGCGTAATCCTGTATGGACTATTTTGTTTTTGATACTGTATTTCATAGCATAAATTTATCAAATATCGAAAATTCCAATGCTCACCTGGCGATCAGGTTGAGGAGAGAGTAACAGTTTAGCAGTGATGGTTGTTTGGTAGATAAAGTGCAATAGGGGACAGCTGACGGATGGATACTCTCGCAATTATGAATAAATCAAACGTCATTTAGATAAACCCGCTCTGATGAGTTTGCAAGTGGGTGGATGTAGATTATATGAGGCGCATGCTCGAAATCTACCGACATTACATTACCGGTTTCGCCTGGATTTGGGTTCGCGAAAAGAGCACAGTCTGCGGGGTCTAAAACAACCAATCTCTGAAGTGAATACAGCTCGGCCAACTGTGTAGTTTTGGGTTCGTTTATTATGAGTCTCGAGGATCTGGAATCTCGGTAAGGTCCGTCCTGGTCAATAGACTACTGTTGTTCTGTGTAATTCGAAAAGTACTAGCGATAGGAATTGCATGTCACTTGATATTCCATCCTTCTCCTGAACAAGCGGAAAAGTTTGCACAGTCGTCAACGTCCTACAAATAGCGCCTGAGGTCGACCACGTTAAAGTTACTGTGGTTGCGAACGCGTCCAATTGTCAGTCGACTAATGGTATGACACGATCTTGTTATTGTTCCATTCCTAACTTTCATGCTATTGAGACGTTTAAATTTACCCACATAAAGCTACAAAGATCACACCTCACTTCTTTTTAATACTGACATGTCGTGTATTTGATTCCCGCTTACACGAAACAGATTCAGTCGTGTACCCTAACTAACACTAGTGCGAGTTGGCGTTTATACAGCTTTTGATGATTATGAAGCAGTAGTCCGTCGAAGTCAAACTTAATTCCAAATGTAAATTATCTGAATTTATTTGACTCAATCATGGTAGTTGCTTGATTGTTGGTCTGTTCGCCGAGCTTGGCAGTTGGTTGAGAGGGGGCCAACCCACTCAACCCCACTGATGATGTCACCTCGATTGGTGATGAAACGTTTGCAATCCAACTGCCAAGCTCGGCGAACAGACCAACAATCAATCAGCGCACCCGAGCTACCTATATTCCACAACATTGCCGATGGTAGTTGCTCTTCCGTATACTTTTCGGCTCTCTGTCAATGGATGTATGTTTCGCTAGACGAGGCAATTTGCACCTACCTTCAGTTTCCGCGTGTACCTTGAGTTACGTCCAGTTACCTTAGAAGGCTAACTTCAATCGAAGTATGTCTAGCCCGATCCATCAAGGACAAACAATAACATCATAAGTTACGTGGGAGGACTCCTGTGGAAACGCCTCCATGGTCGTTTTTGACTTAGCAAACATCGGGCAGAAAACGGAAAGCTGATTATCCAGCTGTCTGGTGATATGTTTCATGCAGTGCAGGTAACTCCGCTGGCCAAGTTATTTTATATGTTCGTGCATCAATTCACCAAATCTTGTGGCATTATTTCGTTGAATTCGTTTGCTCCGTTCGTCATTAACTTAGTCATAGATAGGGTAATGTAAGGGTCGCTAACTGCTCCTGATCCCTGAGGAGAAAATAGTCCCTGGGATATTCGCGTATTCACATGGACCAGGCAAACAACAGGCCACACAAAACCAACAACTCAAGCTGTCATGCCTAAAAAGTGAGAATGCGCTCCACACTGTGAACCGCTAGGTACTACTACAAGGCTGGTTCCGATCATGCTCCATCTCCACTGTTCGTGGTTAACCGCTTTTATTGTTGACAAACCCATCCATCTGGGAACTTAGTCTGATCAAAGACAAAATGACCTTCAGGTTATGGAAGTCAGGCAGAGTCAACTTGGTTAACTTGCAACATTCTTGGTGGGTCTGTCTAGGCGATATAGATTTAGAACGATAACGAATGCGAGCATACATTGAATATCCATTGTTCGACCAGAAGAATTGCTGCAAACACTGACGGAGGCAGTGGTTTGTTAAGAGAGCTGATAAAATTCATTAAATAAAGGTTAGTTTCTTTGCTTTCACGGTTAGTTTCACATTCTTCTATCCATGAACGCACTTTATATCATTAAATAAGCAATTAGTTCTCCGAATCGAGCATTAGTTAATGGTTGCACAGTTTTAAAGTGAGAACACAAACACGCCAATCACCTTGCCGTATGTGAAGGCCCAGGAAAATGGACAACTTTACTTTGAAGAATTCAAGTAACCTTACTGCTTCCAGAGAGCGGCTGCAAGTGCCGAAACTCAGACTTCCGTTGTATCACTATGCACTTTCTGTAAACTAAAGGGAGGTGGAAAACTTGAAGTTATGAAGTATTTTGGAATATCACAACATGGTTTGCAGTTGACAAATATGGATTTTAACTGTACCTCATCCATAAACTTTTTCAATGGTTTTTGAATGGTTAGCTAGTAGTAGATAAAATTTTACTTTCACTGAGTTGTTTGATTTTCGAAAAGATCTCATTTATTTGTTCAGAAGTTTGCAAAGACTACAAGAAAAGCTACCCAAGATTTTTTTACTTAAATGATAGTGGAGCACAGAATGTTTGGTGAGTGACAAGTAATTCGTTCTGACGTTTAAGGGTATAACTGTTTAACATTGAGATTTCAGAAGCCTTAACGCGATTTACCATGCATCTCATGTAAAGATATCGAGACTGTCAAAACAGCTTAAACATGGTTGGTGTACATTCGTCCTGAGAAAGTTGTTGGGTAAGGCTTGCCGTAAGCTACCTCCTACCCCGTGGATTGCTCATAAACAACTAAAGTAGCGAAAGGAAGCTACATCAATCAAAAGAAAAGAACGATATGTCCGACATTTTTCCTTAAACCGCGTATGATTTTCGAACGGATTGCTCTCTGTTTATGGACCTTTTCAGTTTTATTACGAAAGCGTGTGAAATTTAACATTGGTGACTTACTGAAAATGAGCCGGACATTAAAAAGTCACATGTTGATGACGTTCTAAATGGACAAAGTTGAAACACACACCGATAGTTAAATGACTTGATTGAAAAAACGGACAAGAATCGAATGACGCGATACGTCGTCTGTCCTGAATGAATTTTTGTTATACACTCGTCGGATTCCAGAAAAACGGAACTCCCTCGGTAGGTGGCCCTTTCCGTAAACCAGACCAAATTTGGCGGACTGCACAGAAAACCAAATACCACTAGTTGCCATCTCTTTAGACGAACTTCGACAGAAATTTGCTGAGGGAACTGATTCGCGTTTTGATCTGGGAGTCTGGATTTTTGGGATCCTAAAATTTTCTATGAACTTCAAGGGCCTGACCAAAAATGTTCAACTTTGAGAATGGCATTTCTAAGAATGGTCTTTCAAAAGAGAAAAAATGTGATTTATCTCTTGTGTCTGATCCAATCCATTATCCCAAGTGCAAAAACGATTTTCGGCTTTGTTCTTGGAGTTTATGAACCTGAGTTAGTCATGGCTGAGATAAAATGGAATAATACGCATTATGTTTTTATCATAAATTAGCCTTTGGTATTGACCGAAACGCAACAGCAAATTTTAGACATGAATGAGTGTGTTGTCTTTAAATTAGTTAAAGACAATTTAAGAGAGTTGGGTGTGCACTTTTTAATCTTCCTCCGCCCACAGTTTCATACTCATTCAGTCTAAATAATATCAGTGACCTACTCTCAACTAGAGCAGTGTTCCCAGTCAGATGAAACCAGGTAGCACAACAGTTTGGTAGACCGACTGTGCAATGCAAACCCAGTGAACCATCATACGGAAACATCGTCATGATTCAGCATGATTTACTGATCGAAAGATTCGATTTTTGTGTGTGGCGTGTTGGTCATGAGAGCAAACTTTATCTAAGAAATACACAGAAGATTCACAAGGTGTCCCTGAAGGTCATCTTGTGACGGATGCGAGAGCTATAACGTATGAGCCGTGGATAGTGTGTGTAAACCATAGGGGACCTGTTCTGAGCATCATTTACTTTGTCTCCTCTTGTGAGTCAATTTAATTTGATGCCACGGAAATGAGGGCGAACCGAATCCTCACGACGGCTAACATTGTGATGTGCTTTGCATTGTCTTTTAACAGAATGATTACTTGTGTGCAGATGAAGGTGAGCTTAAGAGAGAAGTACTGGTTTCGAGAGTTGAACGTGGACCCCAGATGCAATCAAACACATTTACCGTGTTAACTTGTTAATTTGCGTCAAGAAACTGCTGATGGTTTTCAGCAGAGGCATCTAGCCTCTCATCATCCAGAGTGGTTTTGGCAGCAACAGACCGAAAACACTTAAGTAAATATAAAAAGATTTACATATTGTCAGTTGAAATTTAAGTGTGTGCTAATTTACTGAAGACAACCGGTTTACGAATTTGATGTGAAAAGCTATCTACCCAATAAAGTTTGAGCTTTAACATAGAAGTGTTTGTGTTCTGAACTGAGTTACCTGCATCAGTCATGAAGGCAAATTCGTTGAGCCATAAGCAGATGGAACAAACATATTGCCAAAAACATACGCGTGTTTTTTCAAAAACATCCTCCGCACTTATTAAAGGTTGATCAAAATAATTACAAGCTGGTTGGCATAATATTTTAAAATTCGAGATGATCCCTTAAAATTTAGGAGGTTCACTTGGCGATCATCGCTTGAAGCCGTAGGAAATCATGTTAAATGTGATAACTGTGTCATACTTACAATAAATCACCAGCAACGTACACTAGGGCTGCTTAAGCTAGAGCGCCCCTACTAGGAGTGGTCATATAGCGGTTAAACTAGACTTGCTGACATATGGCATTGATCAGCACTAGTTTGCCCATTTTAACCCGGAAGTGTCAGGAACTGATTTTGCCACTTTTCTTTGTCTCTCAGCAGTCCAAATGCATGTCCGGTGGAGCAAAATTTCTTTTTAGTTTAGCCACACTAATCTTAGCAATGTGTTCTGCGTAGACCACTGATGTGAACAGAGTCAGTGATGTCAATCCGTCAATCTTGTGCTTTGAAGTCACGCCCAAAGGACCATTATACTGGCATAGTAAACTTCTATCTATGGTTGAACGATGGAACTATTTTTCATGCGAGCAATAGTGCCTCATCCCCAAAGACTTTTCCAAAAGCGCCGAAAACGTACATAATTTAAAACGCAGGTATACATCGCACCAGTGTCAGCTAGAAATCCTTCTCCATTACTCTAAGCCATTCATTTGAAGAACGCAAAGTAGAGGATCCTGGGAACAACCCTATTTAGAAGGCGTACAAAGTATATAGAAGTATTGTTAGTTGAAGATTAAAATCCAGCTAGAATTACCCTTCATCAAGAGAAATGTTTTGACTCTGTGGTTTCATCAAATTAGACGGGTCAAATTCCACTCTCCAAATAGTTAATCCTCTTGATTTTTGTAAACATACTAATAAAGATATGACGCGACAGCAGATGTTTAGTATAATCTTCCCCGAAGAGACCGAGTATAGCTTGTCCAGATGAACCCATAAAAATCGACTGCAATCAACCTAAACAACCCAAACATATAGGACTCTTGTGCTGTTTACAGGCCAACGTCTTCTTCCTTCTTACACTAGCAGGATGATGGCATCAGCCGCTAAAACCTGTTTAAACTGGTAAGGATGGGGATAAATTACGGACAGTTCGGTGGCTGTCTTAGACCTCATTTGTATCTTGACCCAGGAAGCATCGTTAGTTTAATGGAAGTAGAGTACAAGCAGCCCTGAATCATCCCGAAGTTTCTTCCTGGGGATTTCATTAAGGGGGCCCATACCTGGGTCTGTAATATGTTGGAGGTTGTAATCAGCAATTTTTCACATGTTCCTGTATTATCAACGATGAAGAACAACCGGGTTACCTTGAATTCTCAATTTTCCACCGGAAAGCAGCCCATGACACTTCGGGATTTCTTTTTGTTATGCACCACTGAGTACTGGTAGGCAGTCGTTTGGGCAAATCATGTAACGACAAATTTTTAGGGTGAATTTTTAGAGCGGCATCGCGTAAAGGAAGAAACGATTCTATTTAAGCCAGAATTAAGCAGACGAGGGATAACACAAGGGATTGTCTTGCGGGCTAGTGAGAGTAGCTGAAAGGCGAGACAAATGAGGGATCACAGAAACACGACAATGCTGTCTTCCCAGAATAACTACCTCATACTGAGGGAACCCCAAAACAGTGTATTTTATTCAGTCAGTACTGGTGAATTTAAAAACTCCATGAGAACTGGTGCATCGGAAGGCAAATCCAAAATAAACTATTTTACCGTGCAAACTAGGTCCGTAGATGTAAAAAACTCTGCTAAATGTGAATTTTTATGTTACTTTGTCTCCTAGGCAAGCCCATTAATGTTCACGCAGAGTTGCAATAAATCCGTGGAATACGGAAGCCGGCAAACAAAGTGTTGGTCGAACTATGCCGATGATGAATATTTCAATTTCAAGAAAGGTGTGTCAAACAAAGTCCCTTTGAAATCGGGGCTATGGGAGACGGAGTACATTTCCTCTCAACCGATAAATGAGCGGGCTTCATATAAAACATTATGACTTTCAGTTTATCCGCGTATGCTTAATTTGATTTTGTTGGGCTTTATAAATTGTAAACGCAGTCAGAATCCTATTTCTTGGTATTGCATCTGCCTCTTGTTTAAAGAGAAATATTTTTTGGTTGTTTTGGGTGTGATGGGGTTTTTGGGGTCAGTTCTTCTCAGATCTATTTGATTGATTGAAAAGCCTAATAAATCACTTAGTTGAGGGTAAAGTTTTTTTGATGTGGCAAAAATTATGTAATAATAAAAGGTGATATACACTACTGAGCAATGTGGCAATTTTTGAAGATATTAAAAAATAAACCATATTGAACGAATTCTGTTTATTTGGAATGCATTCCTCGAAAGATTGCTGATCGTGAAATAGCTCTCTTGGCATACGAGGTGCATTTGCCTTCATGGCTCCAGTCGGCTAAATTTCACTAAACAGAGTTCTTGCAAAGCTCGACAGTCGAGCTTAAAGAAACGTTATTTCAATATTCATTGTATGGCTGTTCAAAACAGGCACAGTCATCAATTTACTTAATTAATTCTGGCATGCTGTGCTGCCTAATATCAAAATGCAAGTACGATGTCTATACGACTTCTGTATGAAAATCCACAACATCCCTTTAAGTTTTCAAATCTTTTTGAGAAGCATATGTGTATATGTTTGTGATGAACTTGAGCAGAAACGAATTTATCAGAGGAGGAAGTTTATTACAGGTTTCTGCCTTTTGCCAGAGTGATCAATCTTTGAGCACGCGAACAATTACGGACTGCTGTGTTATTTGGTTTATTGTTGACCGTAAGCCCGATTGTGTTTAGTTAACCGAGCATCTTAGCACGGGTCTCAAACTCTTCCATTCCGTATAACCTGCCGGATAAGTTAATGGGGCACATGAAGCTGACGAATTGCTTCTTATACGTGTTGCAGTGTAGTACGTCTAAGTGAAGTTTAACCTGTCAAATATGGATGCAATTTGGAGATTAAATTTTTGCATTTGTCAGCGTGGTTGGTTAAACTTAATCTTGCCCTGTAGCGGGGTGGCTAGGTTTTGGTCAGAATTTTCACTTGCGAGAGACAATGGACTTTACGATTGGATCCTCAGGTAAAAGAGAAAAATACGGCTTCTCTATCCTAGTTTCTGACATTATTTGTGTGAAGCTATTTGGTTTGTTTTCTGTGCTTTTCAGTCGGACCACACATTTAAGAAAAATCTGCCAGGAGATGCTAGATGATGAAACTGTGACCAATAAAGTTCGAGGTATCCAAGTGATTTTCTTATATCGACTGTCTTATTTACTTTTTATTCATTAATAGGGACAGAGCAGTATAACACAGATCACTGAGTAGAATGTCGATGCACATATCTGGACATCGTGAGCCTGAACACCGTGGGGGCTTTGAGAATTCAGATGGCGCGTAATGCGATTAACTGTTGAAAAACAGTAGACTACACAATCATATGCTGGTTGGGTTTACAGTGGACGGGGCAGAAGGGCAGAAAAATGCAGTTTTATGTGAATGACGCCAATACTGTTTGGTCAGACGAATTCAACAGATCATTGAGAAATTCCTCAAATGTTATCTACAAGGAATTTATAAGCCCACAACCACCAACCTATCGCTACGCACCACCAATAACGCACTGATTATGTCACCTCGACTGGTGATGACACGTTTGCAATCAAATTACCCAGGTAGGCGAACAAGCCAACGACCACCCACGCTACCTGATCTACCAACATTTTCCTCTGTAGACAAACTTAAAAATCCACGCGGCCAGCAAAGTAAACAGTAATTTGAGAGAGTGCTCGTAAAAGTAATGCTTTGTTTCACTAAAAACGATTGAACACACCAAGGTCTATCTACTTCTAAAATACTGATTTCCAAGATGCGCGTAAGCTGAAATTTCATTCAAGAGAGCAGACGACCAGCGGAATTTTACGAAACATCTGATGCGTGGCGAGTAATTCGTTTTGACTTTTAAGGGGATGCTGCGCTTTATATTGGAGCTTTCGAAAAAAATAGAGTGGATCCACTGACCAGCACACTTAAACTTTTGAAAGTTGGCAAAATAACCCAAGCATGAATGATACACCGTTTGCCTGAGAAATTTGTTGCTTTTGTATAGTGTGGAATAATTAAGTTTAGAAGGACTTGGGAACGTGAAGCTTGAGTGGAAAAAGGTGCGAATGGACAACGCTCTCTCTGTTTGGTAGGCGGTAGGTAATGAATGGGACGGACTAAGGCCGCAAGGTGTATGGGGATCTATGGTATAGACGTTTATCAGCTCGGCGGTTACGTCAAACCAATAGAAATGAGCCCTGGTCCTGCGTGTTATCCCCCAACATAATCATGCTTGACTTCGCTAAAATGCCGTCATAACCTGAAGTAATGTGAATTAAAACAGAATAGACTTTGTGGGGAAAGCGGATGTTGGAATGTAATGAAAGCACCCAATGTTTGCCACAAAAGTTATCTACATCAACCGACAAGAAGCCCTTGGTGCTGAGCTTAATCGAAATTAAACAAGAAGGTGTGACTACTGGTGTATATCTTAGTACATATCACTTGCTTAACTGCATTTTTCAAGGAATGTCCGACTCATCTTCTGTTCTGTATCAATTTAGGCCAAAACACCAAGACTTCCTGGGTGGTGTGTACATCTAAATCGCCTTGAAGCTAACCAATTTAAGTCACTAAATGCGCTGGCGATGATCAGCTTTTTATCCTTTAAGGCCTAGTCAGTGTGAAGGGAGTTGTGAATTTTCACTGTATCGTTGTCCTTTCTTTCTCATTTGATAAAAAACATTCACTTTCAAAGGGTACAGTCCAATTGTTTTTTCATCAAAATATGACATTAACACTATCGACATTTACCAAATTGACTAGTTTTGATCACTTCTCGCTAGACGGGTTTACAAATTTCTGCTCAGAACATTGGATCCAGTGAGGAACTAGTCGCCGATTTGCAGCGGAAACGGCATCGTCAGTCCTTTTTTCCTGAGGAATTTGCAGAGATCTACAAAGACAACTTCATCCGATGGGCTGTTCCATGCGTCGACCGCCCTTCTGGAAGTTACCAGTGGATTCAGATGCATTCTCCTTGTCTTGTAATGTTTCCCCTCATATCAAATTATGGCCGCTCCATGGGTTATTGGGCGAACCTTTTCTTACTTATTTCGATAAGTTCCGTGTAATGCCTCCCGCCTGCTCATTGGGTTGGCCCCATATCGCCGTATGCCAGCTTGTAGTCCCTAATTAATAGGATCGTGCTGGAGGAGGCTGGTTGCCACGAGGGTCACTACATTCGCCACGAGTTGTTGGATGCATCAGGGGGTTTAACCACCTTATGCCGTCCTCAGCGTATGGTTTAGAGCTTGACTCGATGTCACTGCTTTCCACAGTCTCATTAAGAATTTTGTTGAAGGCTCTTTGAAAGTTTACCATGGGTTTCACCCTTATTAAGGCCCATCCTGTAGGAGTTTTCCTCAGCCTAATGTTCCGCTTCAACATAAAATTTCGTGTAGCTGGAGAAGTACATTTATTTACGTACAACATTGTTTTTGGCGAGAGATGAGGGTCTTCATGAGGGTCTTCAAATAAATTTTTGCACAACTATGATCCATATTTCCCTAGATACAATATGAAGGAATATAATGAAGAAAGTTGGTAAAGCTGAGTATGCTGTTAACAATAGTACTTTTCAGACAAATGTGTTTCGCCATCACATCAGAAAGCGGTGTAACTGGAAAGAGGTATCAACATACACACCGACTGTGTAACTTGCCATGTGCTGCTTTCGGCACTCACGTGTTAGTCACTGGATTCCAGAATGGTCGTAGCCTAACTCGGTTAGACGTAAACTTTCACAAAGTCCGCATATGGATAGACAGGCCTGGTAGTACCATCCGGTTCAAAATACGGCAGAGGTTAGTGGGGCAAAAACGCACGTAAGCCGCTGCAACTAATTATGTAAGCAGAACTTTTGTTAGTTGGCTAGTAAGAGGGAATAGTACAACTATAACATAATAAGATCCGTTGTCCAGGATGCTTGGTAGAGCGTTTTCTAGTACTTGTTTTTGAACTTATTTGTGAGCAAGAATGTGTCTCTAAAAGTTTGTGCCACTCAGTCACTTTATCCTTACTCATACGAGCTCCACAGAGCGACTGTTTCAACCAAAGATTTATCAGCCTGACGCAACTCTTAATGCAAATAGTGATCCCAGTAACAATAAGTTATACCTAGACCACTTTCAAATTTTGTAAATATACATTGTGGTTTCCATTCCGCCCCTTTTTATCATTTGAAAGTTTACAATGAAGTGTCCGGCGGTTTTTCAAGAACTAATGAATTTCGACGCGGGTGCTGATTTTTGTCAATGATGCTACCACGGAACACACTCTAGAGGGTCAACGCTCTTAGCGTCAAGCTTATATTTGCAGAAATGTTGGTGGAATTGACCAGTGTTTTTTTGGTACTGATCAGGTCTCACAGTCTACGTTGATTAGAATTTTATGAGTGATTCCTAGTTTCGGTAAGTCCTTTTGCGGCAAATTGCAAAATGATGTCTCAAGGTTATGAGCCCCATTCGTCCTGTGGAACGTTGTGAAAAGAAATTTGATTGTGTCGGTCGGTTTGAATAATCTGCCAGCTGCATAATCCTTGTATGTTCCACGGCGAAAGGACTCAATGCAAGCTTTATTAAGACGCGAGAGACACTTGAGATAGTATCGGAAACAAATTGTTAAAGCCATAAGTACAAGAGAACTGTAAGAACAGACTTGATCTATCCGTGCCGTGCTTGATCTACCTATAACATAGTTCTTTGATGTGGCGCTTAAATCGCTTAGCTAGTTGCTCATTTCTCACGAGGTATGAGGCTGTTTGGACATCTCCAGGTGATGGTGTGCTGGAGCAATAAACCTACAAGGTGTCGGCTGTCATAAAACTGTTGCACTTGGTCCTATGGAATATGGATAGAATTATGGGCAAATGAACTTGGAACAGTTCTAAGACTTGTACCAACCAGGGAGCAGCTTGAGTTCCGGACACAGAATGGAAAATGAAATTATCAACCGATTGGTTGGTGAATAGTGATAAGCAGTCCACTATGTGTTCTGAATTTCGCGCATCCTTCGTGTATGAACACTTGCCACGAAATTTTGCAGCTGACTCTCAAGAAGATTCTGCGGCTGCCATTGTTTTGTCATCTTTGTTAGCGCAGTCCATTTGTGAGGCCGAATTTGACTCATATACACGGCTCAAGCAAAGAAGTGTCACTCATATGAGTGTAGAGAATTTTCTCGATGATAAGTGCCTTATGGGTTGTCTGGTTGCCACGATAACTGTGGTCTCTAGGTTAAACAAGGTGAAGGGATAAGTTGTCCATTCATCTTACGTTATTACTACGGTGGAGGCCGGTTAAGATGACTGACGAGGACAACAAAGGCATGTGAACGAAAAAGAACTAGATTGTAACAGACTACTTCCCATACAGTCTTTAAGTGGACGAATTACTGCGAGTTTACTGGACAACAGGTAAGTACGTTCGTAGTCACGATCTTGGGTGTAGTTCCTTACTTGAAGTGGCCTGAAATGGATAAAGTGTGATCCGGAATGTCACGAAAAAAGTGACATTTTATATGTTTGAGGACAAGCCCGTGGGGGAAAATTAGGCAAATCAGTCGCCATCCGTGTTTTGTAGCAAAATAGTTAATAGTGATCCAGTTCTTGCTATTTGCAGTCTCAGCAATAAAGTAAGGCTGAAAGTCCATGGAAGCCGCAAGCTTGTTTTCCTTTCTCATGTCAAAACTGTTTATTTCTCAGCGAGAATGATGACAAATTGCTTGAAAGAGTTCTTGTGGGTAGACGAGGCATTTGTTTGCAACCGATTCTGTTCCTTTATTACCTGTGGTCTGATAGCATACAATTTTCGTTTCGTGCTGGATTGAAACCCGAGAGGTGCTGCTGATAGCCTCATCGCGGTTGTGCTGTCGTGCAGTTGTTACGCTCATCTTCAAGCCCATTCGTTTGTGATGGGTTAAGCGTGACTGAAAGCCAGAGTCTAAGATTAGCTGGAACCCAAGTCTACCAGAAGGTTTCTGAATCTTCTAGGAAAAAATGTTTCCCCATTTTTGGGTCCATTTTAAATCATGTATAAATGATATAGGTCTGTAAGTGAGCGTCCTTCATGTATTTGTGATCATGTTCACAGACACAAATAGGATTTCGTGTAATTGCATTAATTAGACATTTTGAATACCATTAACGGCGGTCTGGTTTCGTCTCCATTCCTGATTTTTTTGCACTCCGTTATCATTAGCCATGTGGAACGTCGCGTCGTGAAAATATCGAGGCAACGTTTGATATCCTGGCCTAGTTGCCAGAAGATACCACATCCGGCGTTTATCGTCAGTCACTTATCCGTATTTGTGTAAAACTAGCTTAGAAATTGTATTCAGGCAACTGTCTTCTGTCGTTAAACGAGTTGTTTTTCATGCTTAGATTATGTGCATATTAACTGGAGACTTGGTTCCCCGGGGGACCTCCGTAAGGTCCTTGGGTGAAGCGATAACCTTATGATAATTCCTCTCAATACTTGAGCCAGTGATAAGCAGAATCTTACATATACATGAGCAAAATACAGCCTGTAATTCCGAAACCGTATGATGTGTCAAAACCGTTTTTGGCCTTATCATGATTTTGGATCCCATTTTCTATTTCTACTACTTTGCGTAACCGGTAATTCGGAGGAGTGTTGTTTCTTTGAAATAGACTGCGCCAACAGCAGGATCTGGAATTCAATTGAAAAGGCTTTGTACACTGTAGAAAATTAGAGATTTTACGTACAGTCTTACCATCACATTTTTTTCTTCTGAATTTCCACCCCGAACTCTTGCTTCCCCACCACGTTTTATTAATGGAAATACGGAAAGGTGTGGCTTGTCATGCTTTTAGCGAACATTTCCAAGTGCTTAATCAGAGGTCTACTTGAGCACATGTGTTTGCATCTGATGGGAGCTTTCGGCACAATATCTAAATAGGATATATGATGAGTTATTCATCATTTCAGTGTTCTTATAGGTGGCTAATGTGTTTTGAACATAAAAATACAAAAAAATGTTTACTTTGTTTTTTGCGAGCACTACTCATCGGTTCGAAAAGCAAGTTAATGTCACCCGGAAGAAGTGAGAAAACATGTGAGTGCTTGTAGTATGGAAGATTTTATTTTCAGTCGGTCAAAATTTACACAGCATTTTTCTATGGGATAAATCTCCTTCCGACTCGGATGTGATTGCGCTTGTTCCACGGAGAGGCCTCATAATCAAAATTGTACTTGTCATCACCGCTAGTAATCCAGTCCTCTAAAGGCCCATGTGCCTCAAGTGGACCTAATTCGACTGGTGCCACTCCGGTGATTGAAAACAATCCAATCACAATAGCGAAGAGGATCAGATGCCGTGAGCTCATTTCGAAGACCTATTTTAATAAATGTGTTTCAGTAGAATCAGTTACACCAGGTGCACGACAACATACTGTAATTACAAGTGTGAGTTGCAATCTTCAGGAAGCAGTGGGCCGAAAATTCACCAGTCGTTGATTTTGAAATTTAACTAGAAGATTGGTCCTTCTTTCAAGTATAAAACCTTTGTTGTTGAAGTGTAAAACGGAGCAAATCCTGACATATATTGTGTGCCCTAGTAACCAGAGTGCTTCTTGTTGCTGGCAAACTGTAAAGCCCTAAGTGGGCATTTTACCGACATTCTAAGAAATGGTTACGTATTTAATGTCTGATAACACACTAACAGTTTCTGAGTAAGTGTCTAGATGGTAAGTGACCTTATTTGACAAACAATGACTGCCCGCATTCTGATTGCCATTCTCTTCTACACTAGCGTACATGAATGTGGATGCTAGGGCATTTTGCAGTCTAAATCCATATACCTCCCTAAGAAGATGATTACCTGTAAAGTAGCGAAATTCGTTGAATATAATGAGTGGTAGGGTTTTTGGGGAATACGTCGTTGGCAGCTTCACGTATTACCTGGATGAATAAAGCCAGTAGAATTCGAATGAACTGTTTGCTTTGCGATGATTTATTTGATAACAAGTTGTGAAAAAGGTTGGCGGTATAAGAACAGCAATGAGGATTTTAAGGTTCTTTTTTATGTGGCATCCAATTAAACCTCAGTAAAAATGTGTCACATTTAGCGAAGTTTTTTGCCTGTTTATATGAAGACCTCCGAAAACTAATATTTCACGAGATCCCTATGTGTGAAAAAACCTCTAGGAATGACAGAGTGACTGATACGTTGAACAACGGCCACTACATGGGTGGATCCAGTTATTCTGGTTACTGTCAAAGTTGCTTCTACTTGGAATAGATTTTTTCATTCCTTGAGACAACCCCATTAGGTTGACAAGGCTGGATCAGCTGTTTATATTGCGTTTCATCGAAGAAATGTAACTGCATTATTGAAAAAATTTCCCACTCTTTGAATCACTCTATAAATTCTCACATAAGTTTAAGCAATTTTGTCCTATTATCTTGGACAGACAAAATTACTAAAACAAATAATTACAGCAAGATTACACAACCGGTTATGACAATGAAAACTTGGTTACACCTGTAGGCGCCCGCGACGTACCATGATACGAGGAAATGTTCCTGGACTTGAGTATGCAAATTTCTAAATTTAGTTGTACTAATTTTTACATATCTCCAGATAGATTTTTGCTAGTTCTTTTTTTACTGTTAACTGAACGGGGTCAGGTGATGCAGCCCATTATTTTAAATCCACCACATGCGGGGAATGGAAAGGGTGATTGCCCGAGGAATCTAGAAAAGACGCAGGTTCAGACTTGCCCAGAACTAAACTTCCATTTCTCCCTACTTTTTTTAGAAGATCCGTACATGCCTGTGTTGAGTAGGGAGTTGGGGGGTGACGTGCATTCATGTTGTCACGATGTGATGGAAAACAGTGTGAGTTGACCTTGCACGTGTTCGTAGACCAAAGCAGATTTCTTGAAACGGCAGATGAACCTTGTGGTTGTATGGCAGTGAAGCATCAATGTCAACAATGATTTTGTTGTCTTTGATAATGGTGATGACGATGATGCATAAGTAGTGGGGGAATAGTTGTTGCCTATTCTGAACTTCTAGCGACAAGACACGCCGGGATTATGAAGTGTCTAAGTTGCGTGCGAAATCTGCAACAAGAACAGTACGTCCTTTTAAAACAATAGGTTAGGAAAAACCGACGGCGTTTCAAAATTTCGCGAATAGCAAATGGGTTTTAGAAAAGGTATCAGTTTACGATCAATAGGTTCCATGTTTGCAAGCCCGGCCTACCAGTTCTGTCAGGGCTTCTTTTACAAATTTAGGAAATTCCGCGCTCAAAACACACCTCAAGAACGACAATCAACTGTTCGTCGTCACACAGATGTTCTGGTAAATTTATAGTTCAAGCAGTCGATAAACCGGGAGTCCATGTAGCGTTTGTGACCCAACACAAGCATTCTGGACTCATCATCTGAATGGCTGACATATTGAACGAATTTACCAGTAAGCAGCCGCTAAAGCACCAAACTACCGCATGGAGTAAGAAAGGCAAAACGACCTCGAGCAGAGACAACTTAGTGCAGCATTTGAACACTTGGCCTTGGCGTAAACCATAGGGACTATGATCGGGTGGATGTGCGTATGCCTGTTGCAATCCATCAGCCGATATAAGTGTGATGGCATAACAATGGGCACCGGATCAGTATACTTTTCATCCCTGAAGCAAAAACGTCATCCGTCACTTCGCTCAGCTATTACTATAGCACACTGCAGGTGCCATCGGGTGCAGCTAACTAACACACCGTCAGTTTGGTCTTGGGTAGCCTGACGGTGTTCCATTAACCCAGCTTTTAAAATGTTGCCGTCGTTAAAATGAGAAGTTCGTACGAGTAGTCATTAGGCAATAAAATAAACTTGCCTCGGTTCCAGGTGGTTTCATTTATCTGGCACACTGCTGATTACGTTTGTGACACACAAGATCAATCCCTGCGAGGCACGTGCGTCAACAAGTCCACAAGTTCAAGAATATATCAATTAATAGCCATGTGATCGCAGTCGGTCGACTTGGTAACTTACACAAAAAATTGTCAATCTTGCGGCGCAATCCAAACTAACGATTCCTGGAATTTAATAGTTATATTCATCTGCACTAGTGGACCGGTCTGTTGCTCGCATAAATTAATGGAAAACTCTGACGTATCATGAGACGGATGTGACGCCCCATCGTATTTGAATATTTTACTTTTTATTACTCGACCTATGCGCACTGCATATGTCCGTAACGGAGGTACTGTGGCTGTAGTGACAGAAAGATAATATAGCGTTGTTTGTTTCCGTGGCAAAATTTATGCAAGTGACTCTTGTAGGATTACGTTCACAAGCTGCTTAGATGCTGCTACCAAAATGGTCACTTTTTTAGTTCATTTATTCGGTATGCGGTTTGAATAAAGTCACTCATTAGCAGCAACCGAATATAGTCCTTGAGACTTTGCAAAATGTGGACTGCTAAGGGATTTTTTCAATTAAAATTTCGTCCTAATAGTGAAGCCAATCTGTGCTGAGGAACTAAGAGCATTTTACAACTGTTTCATTCTTATTGGAAATTACTTGAATAAGACGGTGAAAATGTCCAAATAACCAATGCAACTCTAGATTCATAATTAAACCTACCTTTTTGTTGAGCTTCCACAAATTCAGTTGGGAAGGTAGCTTTTTATAGACTGAATTTATCTCCCATCAGAATACGCACGTCTTCTCCTCATTGTTACAACCGGATGACCAATGGCGAGCCAGTTAGACAGTCTATATTTTGTGTTGCTGTCAACCCTATCGCTCTTTCTCCGAATTTTCTCGATTAACATAGTTTTGCTACCTTCCTCGGGTTCTAAAATGTACCATCTTTTACTATGCACTGATTGCACTGCCCACCTTCGAGCTGTTTTACCGGTCGTCTCAAAATTGGCATTTAAGTGGAGAATATGACCTACAATAAAATAAGACACTTAATAAACCTGTATAAAACCCATAGATAAAAGCAGCTCAAGTGTAGAAAAATTGAGCTTCACTCTGTCATCAAGTATGCCACTGAAATGCAAAACATGCAGTAGAATCTAGTTGAACCAGCTAAATTGTTCATGTGCTGGGGGTTTTCTGTGCTCATATTATCAGAATGAATGATGTGCTTACCTCGGACCACTTAGTTGGTGGCCAGTTTCAAGTGTAATTTTTAATATATCATGGAGAACCAATAAGCAAAAGCTTCTGGCAATAAATTGAGCCTGCGTGGAACCCGGGGACAAACGCACATTGTTTATCTAATACTGCGATTCAGTGGTACAAGAAACGAGATTCGTGATCTACGAAATCACCTACGGGAAACAACACCAATATGAGTCAAAATTTGACAGTCGGTAAAAAACTAAAAGTACCTGACCGAAGCCCCGTAACGTATTTGCGACTGAGCACAAAAAAGATAGCATATCTTTTGAAGTATTTGTCTAAGTCAGCTAAGTAGCTGGCTTGTTAGTACCTCGGGGTTGTCAAGTGCCTTTACTTATTCATATTACCGACTGTCGGGACCAAAATAATCACCGTTATGTTCTCAGCATTTACTATATATCAGAAATGTCGTACTGCATTGAAGCAAGAAGACCACTCTGTCTGCGAAAATTCATCTGCCAAGCTCATTGGAGTTTCAGAAATGCGTACCGCTGGTATCCAGTACATATAAACCTGGATTTTCAAAATTCCGACTTACCACAGCTTAACAGGAATCAGCTGGTTGCTAAACGGACTTTAGATTTGCCAATTCAGAAGACAGGTTGAGTGATTTTAGGTTGAAGGATGCAAAAAATTTTTCGAACGTTTGTAAAGGGTTTATGGCTGCTTTTGTTGATCTCATGGTGAGATTTGTTCACCCGAAAGCCAATAAGGGCTAACAAGTTTGTGGTGTGGGAAGTCAGGAAGTCAGCGATATTCGACTTTCGAGAGGTTGTAGTGACGGCACACGTCGGTTCTGAAATGTGCAGATATAGAGATTGGTATCACTGAGTCCGCACGGCACACAGAGCTCACATTCACACAGGTCGGGTGACAGGAGAAAAGACCGGAGCGTGGCAACAGCACACGTGTATTCAACCGAAACCGAAACCAGATCTGCCCTGGGCTACAAAAATAGGTCAAGGTCAGTCAGAGGGGTGTACAAGCAGGCTACTCTTTCCTGTCCGGGGCTCGCGGTGGCTCGCCCCTGGTAACTGCAACAGAGAGAGAGAGAGAGAAGGAGAGGCACACACAAGGTCACATAATGGACATGCAAGCAGGTACAGTCGAGTGTTAACTGCGTTACAAGTTCGTGTTTTAATGAGCGCGCCTCCTCATACCTTGAACCGTCCCACGACTTAAGGAACTCATGGGCGTACGCACGCGCATATGCGTGGCGCATATTTGACTGCATGAGTAAGCACATGCCTCGTTTTGTTGCGTATTTCATGTCCGAGGCATTTCGTCGATAATGAGTTTCCGACCAAGCTGATGGTGCAACCGTCATTAGCGTTATCGGCAGCAACGCCTTACTATCGTACAGCCGTATGATGGTGCAGCGAGTCAAGTGTTGTGTACATCCTGGGATTAAGTTAATTCATAAGGCCCTATACCCGATCATTCCAAGTTCACCTGCGTGTGTGTACAAGTACTACAACTGGCAGGACGGTGTCCAGTCACATTCCATAAATGGATCCAGAGTGAACCCTTTTCTTTGATTCTACATGATCCACCTTAGTCAGGTCACTGAGCTGTTGATAAGTCTAGAAAAGCTATAGTGAATGAGGATAAGATACGGTCAGTGTAAACGTCACTTAAGAGAGGAAGATGTTAGCGACTAAACATAGAAAGATTATTGGCATGCTTTATACCGCGAAGAAACTTATATACGATAGTCATACCGATGGATTTTGGGATTACCTGCTCATTCAAGGGTCCAGGATACTCCTACAATAAACCTAAATAGGGCCGTTCTCTAATTGTTTACGTTCACGAGAAATTTGATTAATTATTTCGACCAGATCGTCCTAGGCAATAAAAAGTTTGAAACACAATATCTATGCACTTCTGTGGCAACTTTGCATTTTTGCAGTGCTTTCGCCATGTTTAGCCGTATTTGCAGTAAACGTTTGTACTGGACGTACCAGACAGCAATTTAACCAACTGATATAGTTCCTCGCTGTAACTCTTCGTATAATTATTGGTTGACACAGTAGTAGATTGTCAAGTGCTGTATATTTTTTAGAGCAAGGACCAGTAGTATTCAACTGCTCGAACAAAAGTAAGTTACTGCAGATTGATTGTCAGGATCTTAAAGACATGGCCAGATTTCCCTATCGAACAAATTCTCGTTGTATTGATACGAGCTCCCCCAGGGTGTACTAAGTGCTCCTAAATAAGGAGTCCAAAATCAAAACAGCACACTCTAATAAGGTGTCACAATCCGACCTTTCCGTCACCTTGGGTAAACTTTTTACGTTTTCTCAACTAAATGTATGGTTAAGCTGCTATCGTGGTATCGCTATGGCATATTGTACACATCATACAGTGGAAGAGAATGTGGCTGTTCTATGGGAGGCTATGAGGCTATGAAGAATATTTTGTTACAAAGACGAAAAGATTGTTTGGGGGCACCGGTGCAAAAGATCTTCTGGTTCATCATCTACAGTATATTTTGGATGACCACTGAAACCATCGAAGAATCAAAAAACCGACGTTCCCTTGATCATTCTGACGAAAAGGAAATCGGGTGCCACTTGATATCACTAAACATACGGGCGAATGCGGACTCAATTCGTTTTCCTTTGTTATTCAACTATAGTCGCAGCTTCACGACTTAAAGTGCACGGAGGGCAAACTAAAGTTGCATAGTTATATAAGAATAAGTTAGATAAACCCGTTACCAATTTTTCAGACTGAAAATTTTAACTGTCCTTAACATTACAAATTTTCCCTCCTTTGTCTCTTATGGGAATATTCACAGCTTTGACCTTACTCTTCTATATTCATATGGTCAAAAGGCGGATATGTACATCATTTGAACTTATATAAACAATGATTCCATTGCAAATTCTCAAATAAATAACAATATTCTCTAACTGAATACACATATGCTTAAAAAATTTGGCCCATCTCACTGGAACACCGTTTCTCAGAGGTGCCAGCTTAGTTTTATATGTAGCAACAAAGAAAAAAGTTATTCAGAAATCTTGGTTTTTTACACTGTAAGCTTATGCACCACATCGGTTCATTTTGGTCCACGTCTGTCCTACCAAAAATAGGCTTCCAGACAGGTTTTCCTAACATCATTCCTCAATATGTGAAGCAAATTTTGCTAAATAAAGTAACCAGTTGTTCAGAAAGTCGATCCCAATTGGTGCTGAGCGATTCTGAACTTCCCTGCTAATTCAATTATTTCCACACCCAAAATCCATGTCATCCAAAGCTGATGGCCTTGGCTTCTCAGCTCTCCGCTGCCATTAGGTCTTAGTTTCACATTTGATTCTTCTGTATGCCTGTTTGTCACCATATGAAGCACACATTTTTTACGCGAATTGATTTTGCGGGAATACATCCTGTCCAGGACCTGATGTAGTGTGATATCAGAGGACCAACCAAAAAAAGCGAATGGTGTAGTGATGCACTAGCTGAATGAGCGTTGTGACTCATCGGCTCGGCTTGATTTTATTTTTAGCACGACCTCGACATAAAGTGTGGTCCTAAAAACTGTGAGAAATGCTTCATCTTCTGAAAATTGCAAAACGATCATCTTTTTTGCCTTAGTCTAGTAGTTGTCAATTCTAAATTTGCGCTTATCTTAACCCAACTTTGCATTATCTGATGGCTGACCAATTGGAATCTTTGGTGTAGAGTGAATGTGTTTTCCATTAGACGATATCATATATTTGAAGGGCAGAGCGAAAGAGAGTAAGAGAACGCATCAAAAATATGCCTGAGGATAACTCCTAACTAGCCTGCAGATGGTAGATGAGTCATGTGACCAAATTATGTCAAGACTGTGCGTTTGGTATGTGTCATCTGAAAGTAGTTCACTGGCCATTGGTCTGTCAGCTAAATGCAAAAGAGTCGCAAAAGAGTCGGGGTCTCATAAAAGCAACTCCCATTTCTTACCAGGATATAATTGTGCTGGATCGACTATCTCATTTGTGTATCCCAAAGAACGGGGTAAGTCTTGGCCATCCGTATCAACTAATCCTAGCGCATGAACAATATGTGCATTTTCGGAGGAGTATTATAATATTGGTCAGATCATCCTCTAAAGTTGACTAGTCAGGGTGAATACCAGTTACTTTAAAAGATAGTTATTCAAGCCCATAGATAAAGCAGGCCACATCAGGTAAGGCACATTGATTGAGTTCCTGTTAGCAAAGACGCAGTCCAAATGAAAGGTGAAATACTTCGCTGGGGTATTTCCATATCACTTTACCAGCTTGCCGGCTCCTGCGGGGATAGCTACATCAGAATTATTACTAAAACATCGTCCAAACGCTTGGACGATCCTGAGCCATTCTGAATGTTTGAGGGATCAGTCTTTTCCATGCATAGTGACGACTGAGCCAAAACATCCTATCCTTCGCCTCATCTGCAATCAAATATATCTGATTCTTGCAACATCTGAGTTGACGCTTCTTTATTGTGCAAACGTTTGCGCTACTCTTTCTGGGCCTAACCACGAAATTTATGAGCCCGAGGAGGGCTTGTTCGGCCAAATGGCTCCCTTTAATCCATTTCTCAGTATATTCGAGTTGAAGACCCAGGTGTTGTAGACAAAGCAAAATGGTCTCAGCGGATGCGACACTTCCAGGGGTCTTTCTCAGACCCTTATTCCTGATCCCAATATTGGTAAGCCCTTGGAAAGATTTTCCACGCTGTGGTCTGTTCCAGTTGATTGAGCAACCGTGAGAAACTGCGGTAAACATTTCTAGACATAAACATCCGGTCGCAAACTAATTCAAACAACTGGCTGTCGCGGACAATTTATGGAGACGTGATAAAAATTAGCCGTTAGTCGCACAGTGTTCACCGTTTTAGGCAATGCCATACTCATTTGAATCGGCAGAAGATTGTATAACCTAGGTAAACTAACTTCTGTTCGTTTCAATCTCCAAACAACATAATACCAGCAAAAAGTTTATTCTGTGCTCCTCCTTTTGCTGTGAACACTCATCATCTGACGATCAAAAAATTGTGTTCACACCAGTAAAGATTAAGTGTAACTATAGCTGAGGTACTGCTTACTGCATTTGAAAACCCATATGCGGTTTTTCGACTGCTTAAATTATGAAGCAGCAGTACTTTGCACTAGACCTCGGGTCGTTGGACCACACTCTGCGGCCGGTAGTTTTGCCTCGGAGTGTAAGGGGATGATATCAACCTCCATAAAAACCGACGACTCATCAGACAAAACGTTTCTGTATGCTTTCAGTAGTAGCAGAGGTGGGTGGACCAGCTAACACCGAAGAATTACGTCGCAACTATTTTCGGTTTTATACTCCTTCCGATTTCATGCTTCTAGTTAACAACAGGAATTTCTTCAAATTTCTGTTAGTCGTTTAATAAAACTCCATTTTTATGAACAAAATATGGTACACGTACATTTCATTTATTCGAACAACGAAGAGAATGTGTGTCTTTAGAAAAAACGGCAACACATGACCGCTTTTGTGAAACCCTTGAATAATTCCTGACAAAGATTTTAGTAGAACTAACGACAGACTGGGATTGAGTTAACTTGCGGTTTAGAAAAAAACCGGACTGCGGAAATGTACGTCGAGGATTTTCAGAAGAAAATCCCTTTTTCCGGATAAAAATGAACGGCGGAATTTTCATTTGCTTACAACTGTTTATTACCAAGTAACTGACGAGTCCATCTTTTATTACTGAATGGTAGTCCAAGTTGCTAAGGCGGAAAGTACTTCTGATTGTGTCAAAAACTGTCAAGTATCAAGTTCAGGATAATACAATCGAAGTGCATTATAAATCTACTAATCGTCATCAAATAATTTTGTGCGTCAGGGGAATTTACCTTCAAACTTTTGACTGTAGACGAAGTTATCCATTCAAGTGCAAAATATTTTCGGGGATGAAAATGAGTGTGTTTGTACTACCAGCCTGGTTTTGCCAATGTTCAGTATGCTGAAGATTGACGGACCGGTTCAAACGACCTACCTAATGAGCCTGTGCACGTTTGAGAGTTTCTCCATTAAAATTCTGCAATTTTAGACGGATTTGTTGAAAGTTACGCACCCAAGTTATTTCTGGATTCATTAGTGTTACATAATGCAACCAGTATGCAATTCATCCTAATCGCCAGACAACGTCGGTAGACAGTGGACCAGGCCGCGTTTCGTATTTTCGTTGCCGTCGTTGAATACTGATCTGGAGCATCTGAAAGGTTAGTGGCATCACAAAGAAAATGAGTGAATTTTTATGCCTACAAATAGGATGAGGCGTGTCGAACGTCCACTGGCGTTCGGTTTGAAGAAGTCGGTATGGGACTTTTGCCACGCAGTAGTTGGATTAGGGGAAAACGAGTCGAGTAAAACAATAGAGAATCACGGTAAATACAAAAGCGGGAATGAAATGTGTTTTGTTCAGTAAGAAGTTGCGATTGGGCATAGACGAAGAAATGGGAAGACAAATACTGTGAAATGGATCTAGGAAACGTTTCCACATACTTCCATAATCCAAAGACTATAAAGGTATTTTTAAGAGCCTCACCATGGGGCAGCACTCTTCATCATGCGATCATGTGTAGAAGAGGGTGAAGAAAAAATTCAGTAATAAGTTATACAAGGTAAATTAATGCACGGTTAAAACAAATAGCGTTGTAGAACGTCCTTCACCAATGCATTCAAGATGAAAATAAGGAGACTTCTCCGCGGTATCTGATGATGTTACAACATATTTTGCGCTTCTTAATTAAGAATTAAGAAGTCGTCATTTTAAACAGCCTGCCGCACTTATACGCATGCCGTTCAAGAAAACAGTGAGGTACACTCATTTTTAACACTTCATTAATGCGCAAAACTCACTATTAAAGTGGGGTATACTGCAGTCACGAGTTACGGTGCATATGACTGAACGGAAGCACAAAACTGTGGGGCACATGCGATGTTTTTTCATCCACATTTTGGACGCCGGCACTCATGACTGTTAGTTTGCAACATGGATATTAAAAGTGACGACTGTTTCCGGCCTCAGAGTTTTTGTCGTCGATGCACTGCGTTTTTAATTTTGAGACACCTTTGGTCTGTGGCTATGGAGCATACCATCGATAACATTTTTGACAGGTGACATCTCAAACCAATTACATACCGAAGTTATGCATGTCGTTTGAGAGGGCACACCACACAGTATGATGGAGAGAGTTGCCACGGGATTTTACTTACGTTCAGTTTGTCCATACGTGTTTAAAACTAATTTTTAGCACTGACAATAAAACCGAAAATATCACGTGAACGAGTATGAATGCAATGTGGGTAACAATACATTGAATGTGTGCAATCTGCTTGTGCAGAACGAACGGAAAACGGGTTAAAACTGTACAGTTCGACCAAATTTGCCAAGAATTCTGAGAATGTGTTTACTGCAAGAGACAAAGTTGGTCGGATGTGAAGAGTTAGCTTTTTCTTCATCAAAATTAGTTGGGACAAGCACCATGAAAGACTACTCTTGAGTAGGTGATTTCGTCATTGTGGTTTACTCATCAAAAAACTCCATCAAAACAACATCCGCCCCAGAGACAAACAGATCGTTCTTCAGCTGGTTGTCAAGTATATGAGAATGGCTATTAACAAAGCTAAAAATTGAGCAAAAATGCTTGCCAACGTAGTTTCGAATAACCACTGACTTGTCCAACTTACTTGCCTCCAATGGTCTAGTTAAGTGACGGTTATTACGCAGGTTCATTTTGTGATCCTTTTATAGAGGTCGAACAATACTAAAGAACATCTCTGGGCAATGATAAGGTGTTAACTAGATCACTACGTATCAAAGAAAGCAGCTTTAAGACACCGACGTTTGAAAGCTTGTGAACATTCCTCACGAAGTAACACCACATCTAGCAAGAGCACATCTGCATGTGTTTACGCTGGATTATGGTTTTCAGAGGGGAAATAACTTGTCATGGTGAAAGGTCTGTAAGAAAGAAGTCTGGTCCATTATTGTATTGAAATTTTATCTGCATGCAAAAGCCGAATGACGGGTGAATGCACTCAAGGTTCTATGCATGCTACCACTAAATGAATTTTTACATAATCGCATATAATTTTATTCGTTTTACTCATAGCCGGCCTTTTGATAAGCCATGGGATGTGAAACAGTACACTGGCATTTTGAGCACCTTATTTAGGAAGCACAATTATATAATTAGCTTGATTTCGTTACTGTGCTCGCATCGCAGATGAGGATCCTGGCTATATGTCTTGTATACCAAGTGAGTCCTGTTTTAAGTTTGGATACAATTTTAGTCACGGATGAAATTCCAAATGGTGAATGCCATATTCAGGGTAAGGTCGACCATAAAGGGAAATCTGCTAGCCTAAACAACGTGGTTTGTTCAGTTGTCATTCTTCCTCAATAGTTTAAAATGCCTGGTTTGAATTATCTTTTGTCAATAGCTTTGGCTCTCTGCAACAATGACACAAAAACTATGGAAATATTCTGGTTTCATATGACAATCTTGTTGTTTTGTCATATACAATCCGAAATGGAATCTGACCATCAGATTCTTCTTTGGACTAGGTCCACGTACATTTAGGGCCGTCACGGACAAAGTGTCTGTCAACATTAATTCACTTTGCTGCTGCAAAATACTTGCGGTCATTGTGCCGGTATTTACTCTGGCATCATAGCTTTCGGTTAGGTTGGCTTTGCCAACATTTTGGGCTTTGCAAACAGAACGGCAAAAATCAACTGATTGGGATCACACCTAAGTAAATGAGTGAGTCTGCTGGATATAAAGTAATTTCGGCATCTGAATTTAATGTAGAGGTCTCCTTTGGAAAAGACTGTTTTGATTTCACTACTGATGCTAATTATTTGAAGTTTTTCCTTGTCACAATGCCAGATTTTACCAACGACATTATATACCTTCTACTAATACTAAGTATTAGGTAAAAAGCGGCGTTCTACTTTAAGAAAACAAAACCTGGCTTCCCGCGGAAAACTTCTTACGGGTTCTTATAATAATTCAACAAAGCATGAGATAAATTATTACTCTGGAAAAGCCTTTTTATTATTTACAGAGCATAATTATGAATTTCGATGATTGGCACGGTTAGAGTGTAACCCCATTTGGTGGCTGTCTTTTTTCAAATAACTGACACAAAATCATGGTTTTGCCCATTCAAAAACTCACGACAGAAAAGTACACCTGCTCCTAACCGATCCAACCAACCGAAAGCCGGTTCTCCTTCGTCAGTAAAATTCTTACGAATAATCAAGTGACTGGTCACTACCTAGAGGACGTCATCTAATTGGAGAGTTGAAAAGTCTCCTCATACTAACGTCATTCTATAAGTGGCTTACAAGAAAAATGATTTCAGAAAATGAGTGAAACCTCGGTCTGAGCTGTACATCTGTACAGCTGTACAGTGGTACTCGGTTTTCTATTAAAGGCTGGCTTTACTAAGGAGACGAAATTTCAATCCATGATTGATACAGTGTTCAATAATTGAGACAGCTAAGCAGTATACAGATTGTGAAATGATCGGTCGGATATCATTTGTAGATCTGCCTACCTCCGGTATTCCCTTATCTTGAAAGCAATTAAAATTCAATCTCAACAAAATAGTCATATATGGTTTATTCATTAAAGGAAACTGGAATGCACTTCATGAAAAGAAACAGAGGAATATTGAAGGCATAAATGTTTCTGTGGAACTAGCAGAGTTCGTCTAGCACAGGTCTGGCGTATATGCAATGTGTATCAACTTTACTCAAAATAATGTTTTTTGAGATGATGGCAAATCCTTGATTAGAATATGCGGCATGTGGTTATGAGACACTGAAGTGGGATATAGAGATAAAACCATCAGTTGTACGAAAAAAACTGTGTATTTGGAACGATAGCTACAGACCAGGAGAGAGCAAATTTAACAACCACGTGCTTGATCTGTAGCCCCAACATGTGCAAGTTGAAGCCAAACTTTATTCTGCCAGAGGTTTCTCAACGCGCCCCTGAAATTGAATTGCAGTACCAGACAGAACCAGATGTTATGCTTAGCTAAAACCGTCATTCAGTATGGCTTCGCCCAAGGCATTACGAAGGCGTAGCTTTTTGTATCAGGAAAACAAGATGGCTGTATGAGAATTGAAAAATCCCAGGATAGCGCTCAGTTTGCACTTGACGCACCGGCAATCGGAGCAGTACCATGCTCTACGCACGTTTGTGGGTTAACTTGTCCAGTAAATGCATTGATGTCATCTAGGTTGGCTAGTCAGTGAACCATTGTTTTGGAGGGGGTCATTGAAGTTTGTTATAAATAAAAGAAAACAGGTAGCTGAAAACTTGGAAGTAGCGAAGCTTGAAGTAGAATAGGTAAAAGTTTTGAGCTGTCGCATCAGGTTTTCTAAGGAATGGTACATTACATGACGCTCGGAATCAGCGAATAGCAACTTTGGCGTTGAGATATAAATCTGAAGGTCGTTGGTTAAAAGGCGAGTGGGCCTTTCATAAAACAAGGCAGGGAACAATAATGAACAATGGCGAAATACACTAATTCGCAGTTAAAGTTGTCGCTTAACCACTTAACCAAATATCCCGTTTGTTGTATTCTTTGACTGAGTGTGCTTCAGAAGAACAGCTCATCTCTCAGCTGTTACAATATCAGAGCTGTCTCAGTTTATGTTGTGGACGTAACGCGGTATGCATAAGGTTGCTGAATACGTCCGACAGCCACTTACTAGCAGTCTTTTGTCAAACAGATAATAAACAACATTTTGTTAGGCCTAACTGTTTAGTTTAGTAGGCAGAACTCTCATAATGCAATAACGAGACTGTCTGAACCCGTTAAAATATAAAAAAAATGTCGGTAAATACGCGTAACTTCATTAGAAAGGATTGAGATAAGTGAACATACGACGGAGAATCGGTATGTACTAAATTAGCTGTTGCTTTGCTGCGCGCGTTAAATCCAAACTTTGACGAAAAGTACATCCAAATATTGTCAGAGCACCCTGTGTGCAACGTTTAAAACGTTTGCATGTAGTTAGAAGCATGAATATAAGATCCAACACAGATGTAATAGGAGAGATTTTACTCTCCCATGACTATGGGAAATTAAAACGTCTGGTGGATTTTCTGCCAGTTGAAAGGAAAATCGGTTATTTTTCCTCAGACTTCTGCAAGGAGGTTGGTGTCTATACAACTTGGGAATTATTAAACATCTGGGGATAATTGCATGCAGTAAGCAAGGACCAGCGGGGTTTTGGACAAGCTGTCTCTCTAAACTGACGAAGTCACTTTATGATTAATACCTTAGGGAGAGAGGAAACAAGATGCCATCACAGCAATATTGACCCACGTTTAATATTCCGTTCGACAGATGCTGCTAAAAAGTTCACTGATGACTACAGGCAACTTCCGCATACATGTATTTTCCGTACAACAAGAATGGCTTTTGGTAATCTTGGCTAAAACATGCCCACAGGCTACTGCCGATTAGCTTGCTGGTGTGGTACCAAATCTTATCAAATTAAATACGCACATTAAGCGGTATCCGTACTCATATTGTTGGATACTGCACACTTAATTCGTATCAAGGTAGATATCCTTTAGCTTCGCTGAAATACGTGATAGAAGACTCACTCACTCGTCCAAATCTCTCGTTTAACCTACTTATGCCAGCGCAAGGAAGAAAAAAATGTTTAATATGTCTGAAATATGACAAGATAGATTGAATGGAAACTTGTCAGTTGATCTATCCCGGGCGAAAACAGAATGAAATCATAGCCCTCTGTCTGACTTTTTGACAGACAAAGCAATTTTGTAGCAACTAATCATGTAATAATCGCATACGAACGTGCGACATTACAAATTTCATATCGCGTCTTTCATGCCTGAAATTTTCTGTATTCATGATCGAGGTGAAAATGGAAAATGGCAACTAAATGACTTGTGAGTACTGATCCGGCATTGGAAGACTCCGGAGAATGAACGAAGCAGTGACTAAGGTATTTGTCTCAGGTAATGTGTTAGGTTTTTGTCTAAGATCCAAAGAGTTGGGACTTTGGAAAGCCGAGGATGATGTTTGGAGAAAGTGTTTTGTCCTCAACTGTCTGACCATTGGAGTGTATGTTTTAGTGCTCCTCGCTGGGCACACATGCACTCAAATCCCAAGCACTTTTAATCACACCTTGATAGTTCATTGGGTTACGCGGGCTTGAATGCAGCCACTTAATGTTTCAGCTTTTAAGCAAAAATGTTACTGGTTTGCATACTAACTTCTGAAGCTCAGTGTTGTTCCGTGATGTACGTTTTCATATAAAGGTTCCGTTACACTAACCCAGTAATGTGAACCACCATATCCTCCTATGGGTCTCTTTGGTAATATCATCTCATCATTTTTTTCACGTGATTTTGTGTCCTGTACACAAATTTTTAATAAGCTTGGTTAGCTCCACTCCGGTGACTCCTTGAATAATTTCCGGATGCAATTTTGACCCGCTAACGAACTTTGATTAACAATTTACGGAAAGATGATTGGCTAACTATAATACTAACTAAGGGCACGCATTGCATTTGACGATGAGTGTATCCTAATCTACCACGACTCCCATGAGTTTCTGAAGGAAAATGCTAGGATCATGCGCATTAGCGATGAAAATTTAAACATGCGCAGAGCTGCTGGCTAACCATGCACAGATGTGAAACATACGCACACAAAGTTCAAGGTCGGCGTCATCATTGGCTAGCGGATAAGATAATAACAAACTGGCTCACGCATGACATCTAGTTTTACAGGATGTTTGTTTGAACGATCGACCTTGAAATGACATTATTAGACAATACATTTGTGGCGAACATATGAACAACACTGAATAAGATCTATGGTCATTAGCCCTGTGGTCATGTTTCATATGGCGCACTCACTTCAAAGATTCTTGCACAAAAACCCGACTCCCCAAAACGTTCTCAGTTATGTCGGGCGCCTTCAGCAACTACGGTCTTGTACTCATTCTCAAGTTAGGTTTTATATCCTCAGTACGCGGGCTGAATTGAAAGACGCCAAAAAGATAGTGATCAAATTGGGTAGCGCAGTGGTAACGAAATCGGATCGAAACAGTCTTGCACTTGGACGCCTGTCGACAATTGTTGAACAAATATCTGACCTGTGTCATGAGGTAAGTCCCCCAAAACGTGTGCAATATTCCATAGGAACTGTGTATAAAAAGTCTTTGTCCAATAACTGGAGATGCATTGAGTGAGCTTTTTGCCGTTGAGTTGAGTAACGTCCTTATTTAATGAGAATATTTCCGAATTTGAAAGAGTATGATCTTAGGGAAATGACACCCCCCTGTAAAATCATTTCAACTTCACTATCTTTTGGGAATATCGCCGTAGAATGTTTTGAATGAATTTTAAAGTTATGAGCTGCACCCACGTTAGGAAAAAAGAATCTAACGCTTGAGAAAGTAATTTCGTATTGTTTACGTCATTGCTATTGTGCTTATTAAGTTATTTGAAGTCCGATGGACCTAAACTTAAAAAATAACCTACATTGATCGGACCAAACTGATTTCCCATAAAGTGAAAGTGTACAAACTTAATTTGTGGGAGTTGATTAAGTGAACGAAAGACGATAGCTCATAGCGCTGTGATCATGAACAACAATACGTCAACGACACATGTTACCGACTAACCGGCACACAACTATGAGAAAACAAGTCCTGAGCCAAGGGTGGATATAGAAAGGCAGTTTGAGTCTGGTAGGAATAAGTCGCTTGTTCTTAGGAAAAACGATAACTTTAAAGAGCCCTAAAATTGGACACATGAGCAACATATTAAGGAAAGCACCGTCAGCAGGATTAACCCAGCTTCCATCACCGATCTCACCCAGTGTGAGTCAGACAAGTTCGAACGAGAAAACTGCGGCACACGTGTCATTACAGCCAGTACACTCCACTGTCCTCCAGGTCAGGTTCATGCACGATCATGAGTACCCCACTCACTAAGGTTTGACGATCCCCAGTATTCAGCATGTATGTAGCACATCGTTTTACCTTGCGGTAACCCAGTGTGTCCCCGGATAACATTTGGCCACTGATTTCTTGGAACAGGAGACAATGCTTTCTTCGGTGGACAACACACAGCCTGCTTTTTACACGCCTCAAAAGCCTATAGTATAAATTATTGATTTGACGGTTGTGGTTCGTTACCAAGTGCCAAACGAAGCACTATTTCCTTGCTTACTTTACTGCAGGTAGCTAAATCCAGATATACTACCGACTGGTCAGAGGATTAGAGAGGTTTAGTGTCCTCAGATCAAAGCAACTAAGTTTCGCCAGGCTTATAGTACGACCGTAACGATCGTAAATGCGCCCCCTTAGCTAGAGCCACGGTCGTGCTTGAAAGAATCAAAGACGGAAGTAGCTACACGACTGTCGCAGATTGAGTATCCGCGCACTGACATCACGTGCTGCAGTAAAGCCACGACTTATGCAGTGGCCACGATATGCAAACCCCTCATCAAGTTGAAGAAGCTCATTCATTCATTCATGCATAACATATGATGAAGCGTAAGGTCACATCCGGTCCTGCCATACCTCATGTTTACGCAAGATATCCGTACAAATGAAAAGTTGACTACTGGTTCAAATCATTATCGAGTTAGGACAAAAAACACAAATACAATGAGGACACAAATGAAGGTTTTATTCACATTCACTGCTTGCAACGGATGAGAGAGTAAGCAGGATAACCTTGAGAACATTTTGTAAGCCGGGCTTACATTGAGGCCGTTTTCCTACAGGCAGCAAGGGGCTGGGTTGAAACAGCAAGCGAAAGCTGCTGATTGCCATATGAAACAATTTAATTTCAAATAACTCATGAACAGCATCTGAAGGGCAATGACTAATACATTCTAAAACTAAAATGTATGCATTTTGTCACGGTCAGAGTAACCGTTGAAGTGTCGCAAACCATTAGCGCGTTTGGTTACCCGTCCATAAATGGGTTTTTACGCAGCTGAAACACAAGAGGGCTATTATTAAAAATCACGGTTTTTGAATTTATTTTTCATATATGCGTAAGACATATCTCAACCAAGCTGCCAGTATTTAGGAAGATAATCAAAAAATTAAGATCCCAAATACTAGGAGCTGTCCACGACGTATTTTTCAAGGTGCTTTTTGCTACAATATTCGTATGAAATAAAACACTCATGGGCACTAAAATTATCCTGAATGACATCGGATCGCACATTGACGGACGCGTAATTTTTGCTTATCATAGGACACGGACATTCGAGGAGAATGCTTAAATTTGGTTTATTTTTTCGCCGTTGGGCTGAAAGCGATTAAAATAGCTAGCAAACATATCACCAGAAATAATCTTCTACCTGCATTGTCATCAAGTGAATGCTTGCTCTCAAGTGAGTGTGTTTCCGATATTGAATTGTTATCTCGGGAATTTTTGACAAATGTCATTCTTAGAAATCAAGTTGGCTGTCTTCCTTTCAGGGCCGCAAATGCACGCTAGTCACCAGTGGTGCTGTCGCGATTGGAGGGCGTCGGCTGGATGCAAACTCTGGGACTAGTAGCCGAAGCGCCCGGGCAGCTGTCGGCATGACTGAAATGGTTTCTGTTTACAGTCAATTATTTGAGCATTGTGGTTTGAGAACAGCTGTGGTGAGTGTTTTTTTAAAATCTCAAATGATGTGACCGCGTATACATGTTGGACGGACGCTCTAAAGATTCCACTGAAGCGGTCGGACATTCCTGACCTTTTCTGAACTCAAGCTTATTATCCTGATGTCCAGGCCGTCCTAGTTGCACTTCGTGTTGAGCTTCTGACTGGAAAATTGTGTGTTCCAATTTCTCCGAAGAACATTAAGATAAGCACAACTAACGACTAACTTCAGTCTTTGAGCGAAGGTTTACTTACATTGCGAGGGAAAATCTGGCTGTTTGAAATAGTTTGAAATATATGTTGTTGGATTAGTAATTGTTGGGTAAATTTAAACTTTACGTTTGTTTTTTCACAAACTATAATTTTTGTAACAGGCTAGATTTACCATCAGTAATTTTTTCGGAATTACAATTAAGTAAGCCTAATGACATCGACAGATACCTGACAACAATGGTAAATTATGTCTAGCAATATTGTTTCGTTTTTATTGATCTCAGGAATGACATCCAGGATAGACTCACCGCATTCTTCTGTGTAATTAAAAAAACAAGCTTCATAAAACTGCTTCGGTTTATCGGGCAGCATTTGATCAGTCCAACGAGCAATGTCTAACCTAAACAATCGGTGAAGTCAGCAAGACCAGTCCACACAAGTGTAAACATTTTTGGCCAAGATAATTTTTACGCGCACAGCTAGTCTGCCACCAGCGCATCAAACGTCCAAGCGATCCTTTTTCTAAAGTTTTGTCACGCAGAGCAATAAAATAGAAATTCTCTGTCAGTGAATACACCATAGGATTACAGGATACACTCAGCGCCCGAAATGCAGACACTTACCGCTGAGGACGTTGGAAGATCGGATGAATTGTGTACATGTTATTCCGTGCAAAGGTTAACAAACGCTGCTATATGCTGTGTTTAAAATATCTCTACATGTTCCACAATTTAGTTTTGTTTCTTCAGAGTTTTGGCAATAATATTTATACTTTAGAGATAATGCAACCATTACAACCATACCTGGCACCTAAAAGATTATGTCACTGAGGAACTTTCAACGTTATTGTGGTTTCTCTTTGCCCTGTTGTCATAGATCCGGTAAAAACATCCAGCTACCTAAAGCGCTCTGGTAGTAACTTTCAATGACTTCAGCTAAATCGTCCTTCGTGCACACGGTTATATTGTGACGAATAATCATTTTGTGGAGCAACCACCATAAATGAACTGCCAGTAGTCAAACAACGCGAAAGCACTAACTGAAGGCCAGCTATTTTATCCTGAAGAAGATTCGGTGTGTATGAGTAGTTGAGGCTTCTGCATGTGACGAATAGCATACTTCCAGTCATACTATGGTTCGATGAACCTATTATTTTGTTACTGGCAAACTGCTAACGGATTGGCTCCATGAAGCATGGCTGATTAGTATGAGTTGTTCACCCCAGTTTATTTATTACGGTAAACTAACGTAGTGTATGGATCAGTGAGCAAGAAGAAACACCAACATTGGTACAGGCAATGACTGCTACTCACGTGTTGTTGAGGGCGTTCAGGATATTCGGCGGTAAACATATTAACTAGACCGTAGAGTACTGATTAACCTAGAAAAATATTTACAGGTTGTGCGACTGCCAACTGCGCAAGTCTTGGTTGTTTGATTAACGCAGGTGTCAGTGTTTTGGCGGACAACAGCAAGCGACTAAAAACCCAAGTGTGTGTGACTACCCCGGACATCCTGAGTGAAGATTGCTTGTCTAGGAGAGTCCTTTTGGTGGAGCAACCTTCTTGAAAACAGCTCAGGGATATGCGCGCGTTTCAAATACAACTCATTGGCAATCATACGAAAGGCGTAAAATCTATGAATGTGTTGCAAATCTGCGGGTTACGTAATACATCAGACACTTGTATACTCTAGTTATGAGAAGCATTTGGCTTCCGCTTTGGTTTTCGCAATCCATATGCTATCCGATGGTCGCACATTGGTAGTTTGAAATTCTAAGCAGACCTACAACACTCGTCAACGCGGTACTTCCGCAAACCACTTCCGTCTACAGTGACAGAGAGTAGGAACGTACGAGCGCACGAAACACAAACCCGGTTTCCTGGATCATCACCAGTGCTCTATCATGCACGGTCCTTATTAGACGGTGTGAAGGAAAATGTGGTCATGTGGATGCTTAAACCTACAAATATCCAGCGTATTACCCCTGATATGAGCCAAAGGCAACTACAGTTGCCTTGTACATCCTATACATTATCAACGCCAATGAAGACAGGGTTCATTGTATCAATGTGAAAACCTGTTCGATAAATCCGGACAACGACTACATCTCTAAGCTTAGAGCAATCATTATCTGGTGCGCTTACAACTTAGTAAATACCAGAAAAGTCAGGAAAGAGGCGGGGAACTTTACAGCAATAAACTTTTCCTATGTTGTCTCCAACGCGCAGCAATGTTGAAGGCACAGATTTATTCTGTACAAAAGGATACGATAGGATACCTCTCTGTTGCAAGCGCTGGTATACTCCAAAAAGAGTTGCACTAAGGAGAAGCCGAAAACATAGCTCTTTTATATGATACCCTCCGATGGTAATAACATAACGACCAGCGTGAAAGAGGTACGAAATAGGGTCATTGCATACTTCGAATTCGATTTTACCTTCTCCATCTTTTATCTCGATTGATTCTACCGCTAAGAGGTCCTCATCTTTTCTGAAATCACGTGGTTTAATTCATGATGCGCGATAATTACCTTACAGATGCTTCTGACACCCGTCGACTTCGACGATTTACGGCGTCGAGAATATTGGACCAAGGCTCTCACAGATTTGATGGATCAGGGCGTTGTTCCCATCATAAACACCAACGATTCGGTGGCTTGGGTTGAAGAATGTAACAGGTTGCTCCCGGTGAGTTTCGCAAGTAGATATTGATAAAACTGCACTCTGTGCACACTAATAATGCAGAACGTATATGCCGCATGTACAGACAAACAACAACGTATTCCACCGAATTCACGTCAACAAATGTTGGGTTGGCTAGATTTGACAGATAGCTGCCTCCACTGCATCATCTGACAGTCAGCAGATTGATAAAGAGAGTCTTCAGATATAATTTTCTAAAATTTTGGCTTGTTTTTCCCAGTTAATAGATCTGCTGAAGCATTCGATGGTTTATAAGATGTCTGAGTTCGCCATAAATCTGTCATGCAATTAGGCTAAGTAAATGTTCTGATATCTGAACTAACCGCTTAGTGTATCCGTAAGAGCGATAGAGTTGCCGAATGTATACCCTTACAAGTGGTTTCGCTACACATTTGGCACTTTAATGTGTTTCCCAGGATGTCATAAAATAATTACCATAAATCCAGGTATTACGCTGTCTTATGTCTGTTTGCTTCAACACATCAACCTGTCTGTTTCAGGCAAGAATTAACTATCAAGCACAAACACTCCCTGAAGTTATCTGTACGAACGACAATTTTCCAAGTTCACTGTGTCTCATTTTTGTGAACGACGTTACAGTTATTAGTGTGCGGTACATATTGATGGCGGAAATGCAGTGGCCTCACTCATCCGTCACGGACCTATTCCAGTAGACAACTCACTGTGATTTGCATGCGTGCAGTTACCTCCTGCGTTGTTCTACAAGCCGTTAGCCAGTCACTTGTAAGCCTTATATGACTGAGAAATAATGTGAACACTAACAAGATTGAAATTGCAAACTTTAGACATTCTGCGTGTAGCACCTAAGGCTTGAATTTGCAGTTTGGACCACCAACAGTCTTTTCGAGCCTTCACCAATTTATGCACCGATTCAAACGTTTATAACAAGAACGCTAGTCAATCATGCATGCAGTAAGTAAAATTTCTATAATTTTCTTATTGCTTCTTTGGCTGGCCGTGCACTCGCCAATACTGAATGGATAAGTGCAGAAAACGCGTACTTTGACTAAGTGTGATGTTTCATGTGTGCGCGGTTGGCCGTTTTGCTAAAACAAGCTGCAAACATTTCGTCACTACAAGACGAGTTTACCGGTGTGGTTCTATGTAGCGGAGGGAAGCGCTGCATGGGTGCCTCCTTATTGCGGGAGCAGATATACATATCCCTATGATGAATTAACCTTCAGTTATGGTTGACATTTATGTTGGCCATCGTGTTGTTTGAAGTTTAATTTCGTGTTCCGTTTGGTTACATTTGAATCGGGGATTTCTAATTCATGCCCTGTGAAACCTGTCGTTTTGCTCCTAGGGCTTCCTGATTTGTTTGCACTGGTAAATCATTGGACGTGAAAGTGCACAGATGCAGTTCAACATGTCGGCCTCATGAGTGTACTGAGATTGTCGCGCCCTCACAAGTTCCACTAATGCACCAAGTTATCAGTGGCTATGGTTTTTTCAAACAAAATCCATTAGTTTTTCTATCGCGGCCTGTTTGTGGCCTCCGCAGTACAATATGGCAAATTTTCTTGGTCACCTTTTTTCAAATTCATGAATACTGTCTTCTCAGGGCTTGTAGCTGCACTATCCTTATTAATAGTCCGGAAAGGCCATCGAAACAGGCAATCATTGTCATTTACTCGCTTAGTGTCATTATTTTGACACAACTGTTCATTTTTCAGCTGCTTCCGGTAAATTTTTTGGGTTGCATGGTATTTTATAGTGCTCTGGGCAAACATATTTCATCTTATCTCAGTTCACCTCTGCCGCAGCATGTCTGCTCCTTTTACCAAAACTTACCATTTACTCATACTGCAGTCATTTGGCAGTTAACAGAATGTCTAACTGAAGCAAAAGCTGGGACTCTTTGGCTACTGACACTCTTGTCCAGTGGCAAGATTCGTTTCCCCGTTATGTGAGTGTCAAATCAATTTCAACTGGGTGTTGGGTTCATAAAGGTGGCTGCATTTAGAAAACTAGATTGGAATTAATTATTTGTTCATAAGATAATGAATGGGCCATTTTTTTTTTATCAGAATCCTTTGAATGCTCCACTCTTGCGAGACAACGACAGCTTAGCAGCACGTTTGGCTTGTCTAGTGGCATCTGATTTGCTGTTTCTCGTCTCTGACGTAGACGGAGTTTACACTGCCCCACCAGACAGTCCAGATGCACGGCTCCTCTCGGAATATGTAATAAACCGTAACGGAGACTCCTTCGACTGCATAAATGGAGACAATGTGAAATTTGGCAGCTGCTCAAAGGTGGGAACAGGGGGCATGCAAAGCAAAGTCGCGTCGGCTGTGTGGGCCGTGCGTCAGGTGGGTGGTTTTAGGATTTCATAAATCACCCAGTGTTTGAGATGTTATTCAGTCTAAGAGGTTTGCTTTGGTTTAGCAGCTCTTGCGACCGACCTTTGGAATAATTCGTTTTGAAGGCCATGTATAGCCAAATTTTGCATCGAGTAGTGATGCTTTACTTTTCGGTGATTATTTTCTCACAAGCTGTTCACGCAGATGTCCTGTTAAAAGCACTCTCTGGTTAAATGTTGTAAACGCCTTCACGTGTGCTTAACCAAAAACTTAGCAACTAGCAATTGGCCGGGACCAAGGTTGGATTCTGCCAACATTTTGGCGAAAGTTTTCACGGGCTTTTTAAGTTGCAAGTGATTTTGAACGCAAGATGTTCGTTTTCTTATTTTGTAGGGCATTTCACATAACTGGCGTTTCCTTGTTCCCATTGAGTAGCCCAGACGGAACTCACTAATTTCAAGTCGGTTCAGAGGCATGGATTGTTGCCTTCGGTTATAAAATAAATGGCATGAACAAGGTTTAGTGTTCTACTGCCACGGCCACGGGCAGTATTCAGGGTCATCCTCATTCCCGTAAAATTCAGGGTTTATTCGCAATGTAAAAACCTTGCACCTAGACGAAATGTGCCGCTACAGAACTAAATCAGGGGTTGACTGACTGTTCAGGTGAAGACTTCTAGGATTGGGGCAAAACTAATTATGCGGGCGGAAAGCCCGACGCCACGAACGACGACTGTCTAACATACATTGGTTGAGTCTATCGACTGGCTCGCCAGTCAGTACTTCCCAGACAGGTAGTGCCACAGGCGCTTAAAAACTCCTGGACACTTTTGAATCAGTTGTTGGTGACTGCGGAATTTGTGGAATTTACACTCTCGCCTCGGTTGTCAGATGTGTGGGATGGCAAAGGATATGCAATGATGCTGATGAACTCTAATAACAGCGAAACTCGAGTTGAGTGATTCCTACGTTTGGACTGGACACATCAAAATGATTGTGTCAGGACAAGAGGACAATTGTTTAACCGAGACTCATGTGAGTGTGCATCCTGCAACCACCAACAACTAACCAATTATGTGCCAAACATGAATCAACAGTACCAGCGATTGCTATTTTTGCGTCGAATTTTTCTTCTATTCTCTTCCATGTAATATTAGGTCAATCGCCGAAATTGGTTTTCGGCATTCCAATGTGATATTTTAAATCCCATACATGGTTTCGGAATAGTAGTAGGTTTGATCACTGTGGGTCCGATCTTTTATTTTGTTATCACAGTGCGAAATTCGCAATTCTCACCGACATCATCTGTGTATTTTGAAAGCAAGTTTGGGTGTTTTTCAAACACTCAAGTCATGTCAACTGTTCAACTGTTACTGAAACTGTCTAGAGTAATTTGCTTTTTATGTGGCCACAAAACGCCACAGAATTGAAGTCGAGTGTTTGGCAGGAAAACTGTTTCAGGTGACATGGCTGGTAATATCATTTCTGGTTTAAACAAATATCTTCAGAATAAATAGTCAGAAATCTCGCATTGAATCCTCAATACACCTTTAAAATAATAGTCCGCTGAATACGGGCTCGCGCCATTTAAAGGGTACAGAACTCCGCATTATTACGATACATTTCCCGATTGTTTTTCATATTTTTAGGAGTCAAAAGCTACCATGACTAACGGTTACATCTATTTCAAAATACTAACGTGGCACGTGATTATCTAGCTGAATGATTGGACCTACTGACATTTGTGTATGTCTCCTAAGATACGCTAGGGGCAAATGGTTTCACATGCCTGTACGTTTTGGGTTGTTCACCAGAACTCTGTGTGAATATCTATGTGGATAGTAGTGTGGACTGTCGATAACATACCTGAAATTCTGTGGTTAACATGACGCAGAAAATTATGTTGTTTCAAAAATATCATAGTTATAATGAGGGCTACATCTGAAATATCCCACCACCAATGTCTGTCTTCTGAGGATTTGTCAGGTAAGTGTAGCCTTCTAGCGTTGACGTCAGTTGGTATCAGGTCTGGCCAAGAATTGATACTTTGATATCTCAAAATATCGTGACAACTGGGTCGTTAGGCGACACTCAAATGTTAAACTTGCATATCACTGTTATTCAACAATGCACTATTTTGCAAGATGCATAAGGCCCTGGTTGCTTGCGGTTATCAAAACTTCGCTAGAGCTGTTAAAAACCCAATCGTATTCCGAAGGCTTATGTCCTGTCCTTCAACAATAAAAAAGACCCGTTTTCCCACTCAAATTATCTCCAGCAAACACCACTGGTCAGTGATTTACTTAAAATCCATAACGGTATACGAATCAAAAGAGACCACTTAGTATTACCGTACAAGGGAGGTGTAGGTTCTGAGAAAATTTTACGCACTAAGATCAGTTCAGGTCGATTTTGAGCCGAGTGTATCTGGTTTTGCGGTATCCTGTCCTGTATGCAGGGTTAAACTCAAAATCAGTTTGTTACGTTTGATATTCCTACAGGGAACGTCTGTGGTTGTTTGCCCTGGGAACAGACCGAACTGCATTACGGATGTGATACGTGGTGCCCCGGTTGGTACATTCTTCACATTGGGGCAATCGGAGGACGCCAGTGTGAAAACCCAGGGAGTTCATTCCAATGCGGAACAAGTGGCTCGTGATGGTCAGTTGGCTACAAATCATTTTATGTATTGTAGATAGCTTTTTCGTGTGTTCGAAGCGACCGCTTCTATTAATCTGACATATAAAAGAATGAAAGACTTACTCCGTGGTATATTAAGTAAACAAGCTACCTTTCGCTTAGGTGGTTAAAAATAACATGAAGTAAGTTGAAAAATGAAAGACTTACTCCGTGGTATATTAAGCAAACAAGCTACCTTTCGCTAAGGTGGTTAAAAATAACATGCAGTAAGTTGAACGCATACACAAAAGTGTATTGAAACCCATTTTTTGGCTCTCACTTAACTGAAAACAATCATTTCTGAAAACTTAACAAGAGATCTTGCGCACAAATTCACATCACGGGGTGGACGATCATCTTTTAATGTTATTGGTGACTGTGGCTGCTGAGCAGCCACACATCTGTGGTCTGTGTATGCGAGAACACTTGAATATAAAAGCTTAGACGTTGATTGGAGTTCAAGTCGTCTGTTCAGACCACCATGGTGAAAGATTTGGGTTTTATAAATGCGTGGTTCTTAAAAGATTCTTGTTTAGGTCTGTTCCACTTGTCGATGAATCCGGTGAATTTTGAGGTGAGAAATGTAACATTTTAGGAATGTTTCATAGTAATTTATGTAGTAGTATAGTAGTAATAGTAGTAGTAGTAATTTATGCCAGCACAAATGCGGGAAGTGCATTTATGGTTTATTTATTTGGCAACACAGTATCACACGGTTGGAAGATCACAGAAAACCGTTTATGCCGGGTGTGCTCTGGTAGCTCGCAGTTGGTTCTCCCAGATTAAGAACCTAGTCCAGCGACCCATTTTACGGTTCCTTGATGGCATTCTCTAAGATTTGCATCCTTCCGAATGACGTAACTTAACCTACGGGAAATAGCCTTGCTTCCTGATGACCCCTTAAGGGGAACGATACTGCGATCTTAAATCTGTTCTATAAAATTCTTGACGTAACTTAACCTACGGGAAATAGCCTTGCTTCCTGATGACCCCTTAAGGGGAACGATACTGCGATCTTAAATCTGTTCTATAAAATTCTATTTCATAGAAAACCCGGTGTGCCACACTTCTGCGTGAATTAGTAAACCCCAGTTTAATTCAAGTAAGTTATGCATCTAATGTACATGTGAGTTGGTTTCCTCACAAGTTGAGGATGGAGGAACACTAAGATACGAAGTACTTCATTCGATTTTGACTGTAGATGGCATTTCTTCACTTGCCTACGGAATGTACGTCAGCCCTTCAGTTTTTAGGTAGCTGAAACAGTTGAACAAGCTAACACATTAATCAGCTGATTCTTGTTTACTTCTATGGCGTGGCAAATCGCATTTTTGTAGTGATATGTCTGAGGACTGCTAAGAATATCGTTTAGATCAAATACTGAGGTCACATCAGGAATATTATTAATCCACGGGTAATGTTTCAGAGTGCTTGCCTATATTATTGAAAATTCGTGAGCTGCTGGTGATTTTGGCTTGAGTAGCATTCCTTATCCATTCCCTAGAAGCGAATGGGCAGTAACCTGAAGCATGAAAATAAAGACAGATTTTTTTTAAAAAAAACATTATTTTGTCTGATTTAACTGGCTGTCCTACAACAATATGTTTTGATCGATTCCTATTCTTGCGACTCTTTCTCAGAAGGGACCAGTTGGATCGAATCGCGCAGCTTAGCAACTCGCACTGAAATAAAAGTTTTCATTGCACTAGTTTTGCTAATGGAGAATAAGGGTCCATTTGTAGAAGATCGTAGACAGGCTCGTTCTGACCCCGAATTAGCGTTCTCATGTGGGTCATACCCATTTCATCTTTATCAAGTTAAGTTAAGTCAAGTCAAGTTAAAAACAAACAAAACTATGTGCAAAATGAACTCTGTTTAGTAGCGAATAATCCCTCTGTTTACATCATTTTCATACAAAACAAAAACCTCAAGCTACTTATGGGTGCAGAGTAGGATAGATCACACTGAATACTAGTATGTTACTAACATATCAATATGTCTGTGCCTAGCATGGCCCGGATAAGCAATGAGGCCCAGCGACCATTAAAATAATGGTTTATACTACTAAAGCGCGAAAGATCAGTTGCATCTCCAAGGGGCTTTTTCTAGAAAGTACTTCCGCTTTACTAGTTAACAGCCCTCAAATACAGGCAAACGCAGATGAGCGCAGTAACCAGACTGTAAACACACATTGTCATCAGCCTATGCTCCTGTCTGTGTGATTGCAAAATTGGCCAATGGTTAGATAAGTAGGTCAATTTGGATGGATGTGTTTGTAAACAGCACTCCTATTTGGGTGGTCCGAGTAGCAGCTTCACAAAGTTGCGGTTTTCCACTCTACTATAAACACTACATACTTCACTGCACATAATTCAACATCTGTATTGTTTGCAGTTAAAATCGATTCTTTCGTCAGATAATAAGTTAAGTACATCGAAAAATAATTCCTCTACCCACTCTGCACTCTTGAATAATACCATCAGGACTGCCTTGTTCTTTAGAGATTAGGCCTACTAACTTCAGCAGATGAAGCCTCATGACTGACCAGCTGACTTTTTAATGCGTGCTACAGCATTCAATCCGCATGCCAGCGTAAGTTCACTAAATCTAGTGGTGAACGAAAAGTTTAATCCGATAATCCTATTTCAGCAGCGGAAAATTCCATTTTGCATTTGATGAACATGTTAACTCGTGTGCCTTGCTAAAACTTATGGAGAACGAATCAGTTTGAATCACGGAACATACTGGGGATTAGTGTAGGTTATCAGTGAAACAAATTCGAGATCTTAAAACATAAAAAATAAATGAACACTGTGAAAAGTCCTAGCATTTGAAGGAGGAATACTCGTTTCTTTGCCCCATTGCGGTGGTAGATACGAGTTTATTTTATACGATATGTATGTATGCCGCGGAACCTGTCCAAAGTTTACGTTCACCTGATAATTTTCGTTAGCCTGAATAATATTGATTAACTCTACCAACCAATCGAATGATCAGTAGGGTCTGATGCATATGTCGTAAGTGTTAGATGGAGCAGAAGTCAACGTAGCCTCCCCTCAACAAAAATGGAGTAAAATTGGATGTAGTTGATTAATTACGCCCAATGCGTTTGACAGAATCTGTGAGATTGCGCCAACCCTATGGATCCCAAGAAGGGGAATGTTGTGGGCCCTCGAATAGTTTTCAGTGACCTTATGTGAATTATGTTCCGTAAGGATCAGTTACGATCTATTTTACTTTCTTTCCTCGCCACATTCATAGGACATTTAGGGCTCCAGCAGATGAATACATACAAATACGTCCAAAAACGGGATGGGTCCTCATTTGCTAACAAAGTTGGACACCGTCTCCTGCAAATGAAAAACGGTGTTCCAACTTAAAGGTCACAAACCTATTGGATACTAGAATTCATGGTGCGTCATTTCCTGACAGTTGTTATACAAGTGGTGGAGTTCAACTGAATTTTTTTCGACTGAGGGCACCGATTTTTGGGTAAGCGAGGGACGTCTCAAGGTGGCTGCTTCACCTTGCTTAGGTAGTACTTTCTTGAAGTGGGTATTAGCTTACTCTTACGACATTACGGTCACTGCATAGGGAAGTGAAATTATAGACGTCTTGAATGGTAACAAGACCGACACTCCGGAGAGGCATGTTTAAAATTTAGAAAATGAAGTAATTGTGAGGTGGGATAACTACGGAATTAAGCAATTGTTAGTTTTTGTCTAACAATTTACTGTGCATTTCATTCGGATAATAAATGAAGTAAGGAAATCCGCTTTTGCTGATTATGAGGTGGTCACTATTGGTAGCCTGTATCCAAATAAATTTTTAAACGTTATCATATTCCGGCAGGATGGGTTTAGGAAACTCCTTCTACGCTCGTCACTTCCTCAGAAACTCAACTGTTTTTGTCCCTGTGGAAATTATTTAAACTGAGTAAAGATCATGAGCCACAGATAACTAAAAAAGTGGAAATTCTGACCAAACCTGATTGTTTTTCCTGAATTTCACGAGTAAATACATTTACCAATGAAAGTTAATTTTATCTAATTAATGAATTAGTAAATGTGTCTTCTTCCCGGCGATTTGAATTTCACGAGTAAATACATTTACCAATAAAAGTTAGTTTTATCTAATTAATGAATTAATAAATGTGTCTTCTTCCCGGCGATAGTCCATGCGTATTTGTTTTGGTTGACAGAGGAACTTAACTCAAGCCATGGTCTCAGAGGTCCCATATGTATCGGCACGCGTGTTATCACAAATTTAACGTGATGCTAAAATGAATCATTTAAAGCTTCTAGTTTAAAGCTTGTAATACTCTCAGCACACCCATTTAATTTGCTACCTATTTACTGCTTTGGCAGTCGACCCATGTTTTAGTCCCTATTATCGCAAGTAAGCACGCGGATCATTTAAACAGTAACCGATGGAATCTTTACAGGCCTGGGAGAAAATGCACGCGCGGTATGGAAAAACAGACTTTCAGCAGTGAATGATAAACTTAAATTGTTATCGTGACCCCGTTACTTTTGATCAGCTATACTGATCTGACAAAAGCTAGTGACCATCAGAGCATCAGGATAGTGAGAGGTTTTATAAAAATATGCGGACAAAAGTAATCTACCTTTGAAGATTATTAAACCACACAGCAATTTAATTTGGCTAGGTTAGTGAAGTTTATAGCTACGACGTGACGCACACAAGAAGGGTAAACCAAGGGTACTCCATAATGCACTACTCATAAGGTTGCTGAAAATTTTTCGACATCCCACGACCGGTTTCGCCCTTCTTGGGGCTCATCTGGTAGGCGCAGTCCCCGAGTTTCCGTCAACTTTTTCGTCAAGCAAATTGATTCGCAAATTGGTGTATTTCTCCAAGGGTATTCCACATATATCTGGTTAATTAACGCACTTTTATTTTTCAGCTCGTCTAGCAAGCGTAGATTTGCATGCCGCTCCAAGTGAACTTCGTTCAAAAGCTATTGACACTCTGTCGGACCTAATTATGTCAAACAAAGATGAGATTTTATCGGAAAACACAAACGATATTCGTGCGGCCGAAGAAGCCGGTAAGTCTTCACATCTAAGTTACTTTGTCTGGAAGAGTGGGTAGATGTTGCAATTTCAATATAGACCCATCATACGTAGGGGTTCGTATCTGTGGACAGCACTGCGTAAACTCAGCCGAAATGACATTTAGGGGTTCGAATTCCGCACGTTGAAGTTTATGATTAACACGTATCGCCGTGTCAGCTGACTAGCTGTCTATACGCGCGCAAATGCCTCCGTGAATTGGTCTCGACTGCGAGTTTTCGCTGACTAAATTCACATACCGACTTCTGATGTGACCAGCACTTTTACGATAGGTAGGCAAATTTGACTATATTTATTAGACAGTTGTAAATCGGTCGATACAAATAGCGTTGTGTACCATGTGTGGTAAACTGGTTGAAGTCAAACCGTTAGTGGCGTGCTGCAGTCCTCTTACATGAGAAGTGATCAGGTATCTGATTGGACGGATGTTTTGTTTTTCTACTAATGGGTCTGGCTCCAGATTGCCGCCGCTGTTTTGAACGCTTCAACATATCCAAACTCTACTTTGGCAGTTGCGTGAGCAGCGCGTCAACTGATAAAGGTAAACACCGCGTTGACTGGTAAACATAAACAGCACATTCACGCACCTAAGTGTGGAAAAAAACCAAACGCGTGGCCTAAGATTCCCTGCACGTTGACATTGTGGTCAAACGGAGAAACCAAGCGCAAATATATTATATGATCAAAATGAGTGGCCACTTTTCATTAGCTACTCTCACAGCCTACTGACTTAGGCAGTCACCAGAACGAAGTCATATAGGATCAAAAACGGATGAGGAATTAGGCTAAATTGAGTGGTAGTTTGTCTATCGAGCTCGGCGGTTGGGTTAAAAAGTTTTATCACGAAATGAGATGCGACTGTCGAGTGGATGATGTCCTTCCTTGTGAACGCTTGTAAGTCCATAGACTCCGAAAGTCGGCGAACTTCATTCTCCAATACCCTCCTTTGTGACTTTATGAGGATTCTTGAGCTTCATCAAGGTTTCACTCATTTCGTTTGCCAATTTTGCGGTTTGGTTGTTCTGATGATGGCGGTATGTGTTTGTTTCATTGACCAGACGGTTGGATTTGTCTATGCATTCCGCTTTGTCCGGAATGAATATCGTCCTTCCTTCCTCAGCTGAAAAAATAGCGAAAGCTTCGTCATTGGGGCCTTCGGGCTTTGGGGCTGCTTACCTCTCCTTTTTCTCCAGTAGATAAGGCGTCATTTGTTTGGGGATCAATTAGCTGTGCATCATTTTGGCGTATCCCGTGCTGGATTTCCTTACTGATGCTGCTGAAATTGAAGGCTTCATCGAGACTAGCCAAATACCTTAGATGGCCGGCATGCTTGAAATATGAATTAGGCCCTTTGACAAGCACGGTTCCCTCCGATGTAATAAGTTGTTTTCTAGATAAGTTTGTTATCCGCGCCATGCTATTTTTGTGCTCATTTGGCCTAATTATTCTAAATAACGTGCGCGCTGGTTTGGCTTGATTTTTTTCAGCTGTGCGTCGCATACAAAAAGCTAGACCTTCCCTGAGTTCTTCTGTAATGTCGGTCCCCAGTGTTCGCAGGCATAAACTCCCTCATGTTTTGAGTCCTTTTTGAGCATCTACAGTTATCAATCTAACCATCCGTCTACCATTCTCTCCAGCGAGCCTCCACACCTCGGGATATTTCGGTGTTGTTTGTTAGGATACACTGCGCGATACTGCATTTTGTCACTGGCATATGTGGGGAAGCAAAGCTGCTGTCAAGTGGAAGCCATTCGGAATGCGACCGTTTTTAGCGTAGGTCGTCCGAGCGTGTATTGTTTGTTTTGGCCTTTCACCTTGCAGTGGATTTTCTCCTTTTATAAGGTTCTGACCACAACATCGTTTAAAACTGTCAAAACTTTACGGGAATATCGGTAAAAAACTTGGGTTGAACTGTATATAATCTCATATGGTTACCAGTTTTAAACGATTGTGCAATACTCAACCACATATACAAGTCTTACATGCCTCAGTTCAGGTCTTCGTATCTTGCTTTCAATTAGATACCCCTAGGTGAATGATACGTCAGCAGCCATTCATAAGTTAATAAATCCCGTCTACTTCATAGGCATTCCCATAGCTTTAAAAGCTAGATTACAACTGAGTCCTGGGAAACTTCAAACACTCAGTACCGGACTCAGACAAATCGCAACGCGGACTCGTGAGAGAAAGGGGCATGTGGGTTGTTTGCTGGAGCGGACAAGACTAGCAGAAAACCTTGTACTGGACAAGGTCACTGCACCTATTGGCGTCCTGATGGTGATATTCGAGTCTCGACCGGACTGTCTTCCGCAGGTGAGGAATGCTATTAAAAATTTGTAATTGTAACTCCACATTTAGCCAGTTGCCTATCACAAATGTAGCAAATGTATTGTTCCTTTTTATGTTTCGTCAGCTTGATACTGATGACGACGGGAATCATTCCTGGTCCCCGATGAAAATTATGACAATTCACCCCCATGTTTGTTTAACATTATTGGTTTATTTCACCCTAGAAAAATTTGGAGTAGGACCGGTAAAGAGTGGTTGGAAATGTTCGCAAGAATCTGGTGGTTGACATAAAAGTACATCAAACTTACTGCCCTCTAAATACCTCAGTCAATTACACAATTATTTCATCTTTACTTCGTTAAACGAAGTTGTTCTGGTTTTCCATATTTTGGAGTGTGGTTAGGTCTTTCATCGAGTGTCGGATTTCCAGCTCTGGATGACCCTCAAATGTTTAGATTTTACGCTACTTGGACCTATGACAGTAGATCAATGTATCAATGTAGATCAATGTCCCATCTACTGAACACACAAAGATTCATTTAGTGGCTCAGTGTCAACCTCTTGATAGTCTGTTTGTGGTGGATAGCAAGTTGACTGGACGTTCATTACTGAGAAGTATTTAGTGACACTTCATTCAAATAAGTGACTTCCACCGAAATCCATGTTTCCAGTGCGATTAATATGAACAACATGAACTGGCTTACGATTTGATGCAAGTTGCATGTTCGAGGTGCTTTGAAGTGTGCAGCCTGATTGCGATTGTTATGATGGAAGGCGGTCGGCACAATTCATCAAGATTTTTTGAGATATTTAGTGGTTTGTTGAAACGTCCCGTTTTTAACGTATGGATGCGTTTACTTCTGACGAAAAGATCATTAAACATGAATTACATTTATGCAGTTCCATCACAGTTGGCGCTCAATTATACGTGGATACAATTTTTCTTAAAAATGTTTGAAAGGAATCAAATTTATCCAGGTACCTCCCCAGCTTCATACAAGGTCAGATAACCAATCCGCATTAGTCAGTTCACGTAAACAGTGGCAAGGGTTTGTGTGGCGTCTCCTAAAACACACATAAATGGGCGAAAAAATGGCAACTAGCGAAGATATACAAACGTGCGTGAAGTTTGTATATATATACATACTTGACAGCTGGAAGAACTTACCTTTCTTGATATCTAATCGAAGCAGTAATGAAAGATTTTTTTATCGTTTATTGGTATTATTAATTACGAGTCAAATCGGTCCTACTGACAATTCGAGGGCTACCTTCTGTGCTCCGCTGTATTGGTGGTTAAAGTGATTCACCGTGAAAGTTGGTAGCCGCATGTGGCAAGCGGCAAGTGAGTAGCTTTCACCATGACTCAGTAAAAATTGAGTATTTTTTTTAAAACGATTTGATAAAGATATCATCATTCAATATTACATTTCAGAGGCACTATATGTTGTAAAACGCCCCTCCATCTACTTACAGATAGTAAAAATGTCTTCATAAATGGTTGACTTATTAAATCATTTGATGGATTACATGGTATTCATGGTCGGGTGCGGCAAATCATGCCCTCTGATGTATGAGGTTTTTAGATTACGAATTTTTGGAACTAGTGTCAAATGTATTGCGGATGTGCTCTGACTTCAGAATTACTTTTCTTGAATGTCTAATTGGGAACGCTTCTGTTTGAATCTTTAAACCTGGACCATTATATAGCAGCCCGTAAGTCGAACACTGATCAGGAGATATGGTCGGCAGAGAGGAAGGTATGCCACGTGTGATCGGGATGCCGCAGCTTATTTACAAAAATTGGAAAATTCGGAACTAAATTTATTATTTCGGATCCATTTTTCCTTTTGCAGATTGCAGCCTTGTCAATCGCAACTGCAAATGGGCTGATAGCCAAGCCTGGATCGGAGGCACTAAGGAGTGTTCGCATTCTGCATAGGCTTATCAAGCGGGCACTCACGGAATCTGGACTACCAGCAACAGCAGTTGGTTTACTTGAAGGTCGACAAGATGTGCAGCGTGTGTTAGGCGCTGGGACCTCAGAACCACTAGTGGATTTGATAATTCCCCGGGGAAGTTCACAAATGATCAAGGCTGTTAGGACGGCTGCGAACGAGGCTGGGACAGGAGTTCCGGTTCTTGGACATGGTTCTGGTGTATGTCACGTGTATGTCGATGAATACGCTGATCCAGAAAAGGCAATACGAATTGGTAAGTATTAGTTCGACATGTGTGTTTTAACGATTGTTTTTTGAGGTTTTTATATCAAGATACTTTGAACGCCTGTATATAGAATATGTATGCATATATATATAGAGAGAATAATCAAGATATCAGAACTGCATGGTTGTTCTTGTTGCAAAAATGGTTAATTTGCAAGTTACATGGACCATAGTCGCTGAAATCGTACAACAATGCTGTTTTTTGGCCCTAATAACTTAAACCAATTTCATTCTTGTGTTACATGTAGCAGAATTGTGAAGACAACGTGCCATACGAGATACCTACGCAAATGCGAGGAGTTGCTAGCAACCGCAGATTAAAGTTATCTGGTAAACACCGTAAAGCGTGACAAAAAATGAAAACGCAGGATTGGAAATTTTCGTCGTGGCCAAATGCAAACTTTCCAAGGTCATCCTTACTAGAGAATAAACCTTAAAACTCCGTCCGTTAATAAAGCTGTTCTATTGTCGCACCTCATAATACTGAACGCTATCTGAACACGAGTGAAATGTATGTTTGTAGTCTGGTGCATTTGCGGATTATGTGCCCGCGTGGAAGTTGAAATTCACAGAGGGATTAAAAAGCGAAAAACAACGGAACTACTAAGTCTGAGGCTGAGTGGGTTGGTGAAGTGTTATTGAAATACAATATCTGGGCCAGTCTAGATGTAATGAGATCTGTGTATGAGTGTGCATTTTTGGTAGAAAGTGGTTAGGTCAAGGAGATAATAACTACTGAGAAGAGCGGTAGCGAACAGGCAATCGCTGATTTGAAAAAGAGCAAGGTCAGACCGCAGGCACTTTGCCATTTCCAGAGGTTTTAGTGCAAGTTTCAAAAAAGTAGGCGTAAGGTTCACAGAATATCCTGCGGATTACTATCAGATTACACTGTACTGACAGATATTAGAGCAGAAATTATTATCATGTCTAAAACGTGTGATAAATAATCAGTTGGGATGTTTGTGCTATGAATGATTTATATACTAGGGGACGCTCTATTAAGACGACGAATTAGACCCATAAAAGCCATGTGTCCGAATATTCAGAGGGCTAATGGTTGCGAAGCTAGCGATCAGACATCAAGTGGGAGAGCAGTCGGAAAACTGAGACTTGTCTCAATACTCATCGTTCAGCCAATGCAACCGATAGACTGGAAGCTTGGAAAATGATAGTTTCGCAAATATTGAAGAAAGTACACAGAAATCCTGACAGTTATTCACACTCTAGCTTATAAGAGGCAGTCTGCTATCAGACTGCTGAAAATAAACAGGGACCATTTTGCCGTGGATAAAAGGTAACCACTCTCCTGGCAAAAAGACGTCGTAATGTAAGGCTTTTAGTAAGTGTTGCGTTATCACAGATTCCACTACCATGACACCTCGTTGGTCCCGCGGTATTTGTCCTGAAGACAACCGCACGAGTCAGTGTGACGTTACTTATTGCTGAAGCTCACTGCGAGTTGTATCCATATGCACCTCGCACAAATTGTTCAGCAAGCCCCACGTCCAAAACACACAACGATGCTCAAAGTTATGTAGTCTCTTTTAGAAGACTATGAAGCCTGTCCTGAAACGCACTACATAGTGACACTAAGAATACCCAACTTAAATGATTCTGATAGACTATCTATCTAGGACACTGCGCACGAATGAAAAAAAATCGAGACTAGAAGTGTAAAATCTCCACCAACGATGAAATTCACCTGACCACTCAGAAGGAAGCAGACTGCCGATTCATTTACGAGGACACGGTATGATTTCTGTTCCCTCTGATATTACAGAACACACCGAGACACACGATTTCTTAGCAAAATCACACATGCACACACGTTCATCTCGTCAATGTGATTATGGCTCACATCCAGTTTTGACCAGTGAGCTGAAAAACAACGTCTCATATGTTTGTACAAACAATCATCAGTCAGATCTAATCTGACGATAAGTCGATTTCCGCTTGGCTAAACCGGCAGTAAGTAACTTGAGTGAACAAAGCTCAAGCATTTCGCAACTAATTGACGCTAAATCGCCCTGTGTTTCTGGGGTTCATCAGTAGAATAGGAATGGCCGATTCGCTCCAATGTGATAGTTTATACGCAAACAAATTAAAGAACCCGCTTATATATTGTACTGAAAATCATTCGCTAATTTACGAGACAAATCCTATCTGAGTCCAAAATTACCCTACTCTTTAGTTAATCAGAACATAAGAAGATGGAACCACAAAACAAAGTAACAAAACCGCAAAACAGAGTGGTTAAGCTGTATCCATTTCCAGCACATTTTGTAGACTACTTGAAAGATCAAGTAGCTTATACTGGGCACAGAAGCGATTGAAGTGGAGTATGAGTAAAATAGGATATACAGGCCGCTGGTTATTCAATGAGATTTTCTCGATCTTGGTACTAAGCTAAAAAAACACGTGCCTTGGGTTACTGCTGCACACGAGCATCTTTTAAGGACCTGACACGGCATCTGAATAAACAGCCTGGCAACAGTATACCCATTGAACGAAAAAAATAAACAAACAGACCTACAAATAAAGTTAAGCACTGCAACCCCTCAATTTTTATCTTCTATTTGACGCTAGATTTATGAGTTCTCCTAACTGTGCTATGCTTGACGTCTCTTCATCTTCATCCGTTGCAACATTTCTGTGTGGCCTGACATCAAATTCCTGACTGTATCCCGTTGAACAAAGAACGATGGAAACTAAACCAAAATAAAGATAAATATCAGGTCCTTTAAAGCTTCCCCACATATCATTTGCCCACCGTTCGGTTGCTGAATGATCAAAATCATCATGATCATCATCATCGGGTGATATAGGTTACAGCTCAAATAGTTTTCTAGCCAACTTTAAGGGCGTATAATTGCATTTTAGTTAAAGTAGTATGTATACAGAAATAAACGATGCAGTAGAATTCTCACTGCTTCGGTTGTATTCAAACTTTATATAGATAATTGTAACTTAAATTCCATTATGCCTTTTTTATCAGTGGTATTCATCCTTTTGGAACATACAGAAGTGTTCTACGATAGCTACCACTCAGCCTTGTGGTTCTTTGTGCTGTGTTTCTTGTACGATGACAACATCAGCAGGATAATGCATTGCATTTGATAATGAGTGAACGATTATAAAGAATATTCTAGCCGGGGATAGAATCTCCCGTTTCTTAAGTATTCCGAGTTGCCGGATATGGCTGAGATCCAGTGGTGCACTCGTCAGCAAATATTTCCACCTATGACTTTCCCAACTTCGATCCTTACAAAGCCTAGTTGGGGCTGCAAGGAAGAAGGACATTCAGAACTGTCAGAAAAACCGCTGTACCCATCTGCTTACTAGGTCGGATCTAGCGTTTATTTGGTTTAGCTTTTTTGTCTCCGGATGTCCAGGTAAACCTGTAAATCAGTGCAAAACCACAATAGAAACCCACCTAAAAGTACTATGTTATAATATGAGCTTTTGCTAAGGAAGTTCTGGCTTAAGTACAGTAGTTTGAATTGTGGTTGCACCAATATATTCAAAAACCGGGAATGACATCATCTCTAGAGTTGCATTCTACGCTCCTGTGAAGACCTCGAGCATTTCGCCGCAGCTCTTATTGTAATGTTCAACTCATCTCTGAACATACTCTGCACGCACTCATGACAGTCATCAAATGCGTCACATGTATTTACTAGAGTTGTCTGAAAGTGTCATTATAGGCTGATTAGTGAATACAAGTACCTACACCAAATCTACTTCCCCTGGATAACTCGTTTGTTTGTTCGTCGGGATTATTCCCACCTATCATCGAAAGAGTGTATGTTGTAGCGGCTGTACACGACTGACTATACCCCCTTTTTTCATTGGTAAAAATAGCGATTTCAAATAGATATCCGATTCGTGTTGACGAATCTAACAATCGTCAATTACAAATGTAACAGTGTTACTTACTTCGCACTCTGCAATCACAGTCATTCATTGTAGAGCATCTTAAACCGACCGCCTAAAATGCGTAATCAGGAGAATTCGAACGACCACACCCATTTTCCCTCATTTATCATTAGATGGAGGTTATTTACACTTTTTTTTGCGGCAGAAGTTTCATAATGTCCATTGATACGTTCGCCAGGAATACAGCTATCATTAACGTTGAATTTTCGGAAAAAAATTAGTCAGCCACATTCCGGTAAAAGTGATAAACCCCTTATTAGAGTTTTGAACACATTCACAGGCATAAACGTCCGTGGTTCAACTGGTGGTAGCACTAGGGTTGCCCTATAAACTTCGGCAAATATAATCAGTGTTTCTATATGTGGCATCTTCGTGGAAAGAAGGACATTATCTAGGTTATGGCTGCTGATATCCCAGTAACCAGTAACAATTGAACCGAGTCTTTGAACTTGTACTTTACATGTTGTCTCATTGTTACAAGTACATCACTAAGACCTGGGGTTGTAAACTCAGGGGAGGAGTCAGAACTTGTGAGCAAGTGTCTAACTGACACCTTGAGTTTGCAAATCTTCAGACTGTGGTCAATATTATTTTTGACCAGGTTAAAAGTCCTATGGGAATGTGCAGGTTTTTACAAAATATTCTTAAATTCCCTATGGTCATGAGAATACTAGCTACAGATTAACCTTCCACATCCAGACGTTAACGGTGGTGACACTTTTGTTCCCAGGTCCTCATTTCGTGGAGGCACATTTCCGCTTGCCTGCATAAATGTTGTCTAATATGCCATGTACCAGAAAGTTTACTACATAACGCTCCAACTGCAAGTGAATCTCATAATATCAGGAATATAATGCTGGGACTCATTGAGGAAGCGATTATTTGAGATAACCTGTATAAAATTATGATTAGTTAGAGTTAGATAGACCTAGGTGCGACAGCGAATTTTACAAAAAATAGTTGCACACAGTGTAGATAACGTGACTGTCATAAAATTTCAGGAATATTTGGTTTCCATCACGCTGTGTGTTCCCCTAAATCGAAGGTCATGTAGACCCCAGTGACTGGGCATTATGTCTGCATGTGTACAGTTTGTTGGGGATAGCCTCCACCCTGACCAACATACTTATGGGTATGTATTTGTGGCGTGAAACTGTTGGAAACACGGGATCTTTAAATGATTACTGATCTGGCGGCAGCTGACTAGTTCACCGAGCTTGGTAACTAGCTTACAAACGTTTCGTTGTCATAACAGGAGATATTGTCGGCACGAGGTTGAGTGGCTAGGTTTCCCAGAGTAACTTGGATCAGATACCCAGGTAAGGCAAAGCTATCAAGCACAATTAATTTGTAGGTTGCATACCGCCTAGTTCAACATTTCCCGGATCTTTGGCCCTTCAAAGTTTCATTAACTGGGAGCACCGCCTGGATTGATCCTTCCAACGGTGGATGTGCACTCTGAGATCATTACCGGAGGACACTACCACAGTTAACAGTGGAGTGACTTTTGGAGGAAAATGGCTTGTATGCTACATTTCAACCTCGTTTATTGGAACTGATACTGAGTGAGTTCACTCAATTAGTATCCTAATTAGTTCATTCTGGTTACAGATTAGACTCAAAAATTCCTTCAGAATCATCTATCAGGTCCGCAGAAACCGATCAGTCACACACAGTCACCCCAGCGGAAGCTATCCTCATCAAAGTGGTAATTCTTAGCGTGGTGCACCTTAAATCACAATAAAACTGCTGCTTTCGTTGGGGCTCATCCATCTGGTTTGATTTAATGTTCTCACCCCTTTCGTATAACTTTCTTTTGAGCTCCATATTTATCAGCTAAGCAACGATACGCGATTGTGGTTCTAGATTCTGGCCTCTTATTTGATAGGTGGGCATCTGAATAATGCATATTAAAACCGCTAGATTGTTCCTTAATATTTCTTGTATAGATGAAATGGTTGTGCTCAACAAATACCATCAGCTGTGATGTCAGTTGGCTTACCACTTTAGAAGGAAAATATTGTAAAATTGTTTCGGCAAACTGTTGATCTTGGAAGGTGATGAAGAAATGTTTGTTTCAAATTTCAATTACAATAAGGTAGGCCTAATTTGAAAATAAATGGTATGCACGGGGACCCCTCGACCGCACAATGTTTTAGCTGCAAAACCTTTGCGAGTGGAATAAAATGCTTTACGCCAAAATATAGCATTTTGTTGCGTGTTCGCTCGAACCAAAAACCAACCTAATCTGCGTTCATATTTTCGCAGCTCGTCAAATTTCATTGTCCACCCAAGAAGTCATATCTCCAGCAGAAATTTTTTAATGGAATACTTTCCTACCATCGCTTGGACCGCGGGATGCCTGAATGGGACTTAAAGGTCTAAAGTGGTACTCTGCAATTTATTGTCTGTCTGTTTTAGTCCATCAGGGAGACGTCGCAGCTTTCGAAAATTAAATTCCATTGTGCAGACACCGAGCACCGTATGCACGCACTTAACAGAAGTGAAATCAAACATTTGTGCAAAATTTCAATTTATTCCTAGGTAATCAACGACACTACTAGTGCACAAACCGAATCTATTTTTAAGCTAAGAATAAAGATGAAAATCCTGAGACCAATTTATGTCGCCTGTTAAGCATACATGTTCCCACGAATATACCAAATAAATATAAATAAATATAAAAATATAATTTTTTAAAATAATCGTATGTTGGTGAGTTGCTGTCTTTTTCTCTGGCGTTCTCTTGTTTCCAGGACTGCCTGATTACTCCACCACGAGGACACTACACACGATAAAAGTAAACTACTGCAGCTGCACAGAACAGTTACCACATATGAACAAGTCGAACAGTTTGTAATTCAATCCTACAGTGTATGACCGAATAAGCTGCATATTTCTGGGCGAAGTGAATGGTCATGGAGATCCTCCCACGTCTAAATGAAGCGATCTTGTGGGGCTAAAAGCTTTTATTGTAGAAGGCTTTGGACGTCTGGAAGGGACCTATCTACTTAATATGAGTCAGAGTGTAGCTATACGTGACGCAAACCTGCTTGATAACCTGGCATTATCTGATTAATAGCAATGTGAAAAAAGTCGAAAACTTCTTCTGCCCTCCACAAAAACAACCTTTTATCCATTTGTCTGCTGCGTTAAGCCACACCAGTAGATTTGGATAAACTGACCCCAAAAATTGAAATCTACTACTCCTCACGCTCTACGTTAGACAACATACGTTAGGTGCAGTAACTACTGTTTTCCGTAATACATCTTTTTCAAACATGCAGAAGAACGCGTGAGAAAATCGCCTACTACCCGCTAGGTGGATCATTTAAGAGAACACTAGGAATTTGGTGTAAATGAGTTATTTTTTTGTTAACCTGTGAAGTGCCATTCATATTTGGCATGTACTGTCACTGTACTGTGTCTGTACTCTGTCGTCGCAGCCTGTTGTATAAAACGGCCTGATATCTCAAAGGATAATCTGCCCATGACCATTTGCAAAAACCACCAATTGACCTATTTAGATCGTTCCTTTTTGTGTTTGCCTCATCACTGGTCGTGATATTCAGACCCATTTAAGTGCATAATTGAGGCACTTCTTATTTTTTTGGTTAGAAACCATGGCGTTGAACATATTATGTCAGTTCATTAATTTTCAGATTTCCATCTTATAGTAAGAAGAAAATGAATTATGATATACCCCCTCTAGCGTAGCAAAGTTATCCTTATCATCACATATATCCCAGTGCGCGAGCTAACCATGGAAAATACCTGCTCGTTGCGCACAGCGCGTCCAAAAACTCGCCCGTTTGCTCAAACAATAAGCTCTACATTTGCATACGTGATATTTGCTTAATTTCGTAGTAACTGATTCCAAATGCAATTATCCTGCTGCGTGTAACTCCATGGAGACGCTTCTGGTTCACCAATCGCACATCAAATCCGGTCTCTTGGAACGCCTTTCCAAAAGTCTGGGAGATAACGGGGTAAGTCTGCAAAAACCGAATTTGGTTGGTTGGTTAATTGAATGGACGGAAAATTTGCAGGAAAGTATAATAAACATGTTCCTGCGCAATCCTGTGTCATGGATATATTGAGTAATTACGGGAATAATAGTGAGTACTAAGTAAGTAAATATAAATGATTAAAAATAGATAAACAAATATCCAATAATCGCTTACGTGAATGTTAATTTAAACTTACCACGAGGACGTTATAAAATCAGACTTACAAATACTTAACATCAGACATAAATTTTGAAATATCCAAAAACGTAATTATTTACAGAAAAGACGTAACACTATATATTGCATGTAATTGACATACCGAAATACGAAAATCCTTCTCCCAAGTGCCGATGGTTATCCGGCGAATGGAAACGATTCCTTAAACTATGATGTTTTCGAGGTTACCACTTCTCATTAAGGATGTTCATGTGTATTGCGTTTTTCTACGAATTCTCCGATTGATTGATTTGTTTCATTGAGCAAATTTTCAATATCACCAGTTACCTGGAATTGTAAATCATTGCTTAATGAAATAAGAATTCGCGAACTTTGGTAAAACCTGAATAGCTTACAGTAGGTGAACGTTGCAGTTTATGGTAGTGGGTTAGGTTTTGGAACTTGCTAGAGCCTACAGTGTACTCTTTGATGCGATGTATGCAGCATTATGACTCCCGCAACTCAATCTCGTCTTGTATTTTCTACGCGATTATACGGATGCCAAACACTATGTTGTCGTCACTCGAGCTTAGCTGAAGCATATTACAAACAAGCACCCATCCATCTCTACTGAGAAGAGTCAGTGATCCAAATCGGGCGAGATTAAAAGTTGAATTTTATCGGACCTTTTGGTTATTACGTACATTTATTGCAGGAAGAGGGTACGGGCTTCTTGGTGCGTAATTTTCAGAGAGCTATTGACGTCCTGAAATGAGAATATATAAGTTAGATATTCGAAATATCACTATGAGGCAGGCAGCTGATTAACTGGAGCCAGCGTTTACTCCATAAATTGAGAACTCAAGCGGCGGTGCTTATACGACGCCATCTCCAATGGTTGATTCGTATTTCTTGAATCTATTACCTACTGGGTATTAGGCTCCAAAAATACGATGCTTATTTAAAACAAGAGGCAGGGTTCACCATCACAAAAGTAGTGGTGATTTAATAAGCGATAAATTGCACACCAGTGGTCATTACAAATAGTGGGTAGGTCACAAAGCCCACAAAAGTAGAATTCTGCAGTTATCACAGCCTTCGACTTGCTCCTGCAAAGTGAAACCTCAAAGTTGTTGATAAGGTGTCGAAATATTGGTAGTTCGGGTGAGTTGTTGGTCAAGTGGCTGCTCTTCCGTTCGCGGAGCTTGGCAGTTGACTTGCAAGCGCTTCGTCACCATACGAGGAGACATCATCATCACCCACCCAACTGCGCACTAATGATGGCTTCTCGTATGGTGACGAAACGTTTGCAAATCAATCGCCAAGCTCGGCGAACAGATGAGCAGCCACTTGCTCAACAAGCAATGCAACTTCGAAGGTTTAGAACAAGATTGTCGACTAATTCATTTGTTTCACTGCCAAACGGACTGTCCGAGACAATATTGCTGCATCATTCGGGAGCTTAATCTATACACACTTGTAAAGTATTCCTCTGACCTTTAAAGTAAAACATTTACCTGTCATTTAGAAATACGGAAAACGGATTGCGAATTTTTTAATTGTTGTTAAGTAGAAAGTGTCAAAGGACATCGAATCACAACGCAAGACGTAAGCTTCTGAAGTGAAATTTTCGCTCAAATTTAGACATTTATATTGATGTTTTTTTCGAAACATTATTGCTATCAAGGCTTTTGTATGTACGCAAATGCTCCTTCGATTCTCATCGCTGATCAACCTAACTCAAACTTCCCACTTACGAATAGGTTGAATGCTTCGTTGGTCCACGTTTGATTCAACTTGCGGGTGATCTCTTTCCAAGCCTAAAACCCACCGATAATATGTCACGTGAATACGGAGACCTTCGCTGTCTGATCGAAATTGTCGAAAACGTGCAAGAGGCAGTCAAACATATTGCCACTTATGGCAGTTCGCATACGGATGCGATCATCACAGAGAAGGGTAAGTAATATTTTACCCTACACTTTGGGTCAGTTTAGGTCGAACGAGTCCTTTTTACTCTAGTCTGTTTACTTTAGTCTATTTGCTTTAGTTACCGGTGCAATAACGCCGTGCAAAATAAACGTACTTGGCTAAAAATCAGGGCATTTAAGGTACTCCTCGATTTGAAGGGCAAAATTCTCTATCGTTTTGCAACAAATCTAAGGAAGGCGAGGTGTTAATGTGTTTTTTGAGCCGATGTGGCTTTTCTTTGTTGCAAGAAGGGTTAAAAAAGACCGCTTCTAAAAATGGTACACCGTCGTAAATGTAGTACGACTTCTGCAGTGGTTGAGAAATCTGTACGCCAAGCCTGACAGTTTGTACGCAAGCAAACTGCTAACCTACGGGAACAGATTGCAGGCTGTCTGGTTTGCAACCGTTTTGGAGTCACGGAAAAAAAAAGTTCGGATGCCGATTCCAATCCCTGATTAACAGGGATTGGATTGTTCGCCCCACTGGTGAAAATGACACTCTTAAGTGAAGTAAATCTTTGTCTGCTAGAGTGGTGAAATGCTACTGTGGTGAATCAGCTGCTCCCAATCACCGGACAATTCGAGAGATAGCAATGACTGCTCGGGTATTTTTGGTGTGAAATATCACAAGATACACCAAAACACGGTTTCTGATTTGCGGCAGCAGATCACATGGATAAACGGTAGCGACAGTGTGACAAAAACGACCGTCGTACTTAAAGGGTCAAGAAGGGGCTTTTGAAACTTTTGTAATGTGTGCGCAGTAACTTAGAAATTGAGCATTATGAGCACCCCCGGTTACATTGCTTGGCCTCCGTGAATAAACTCAGAACCTTTCCCGTCATGACAATCCGCCTACCATCCATCTGGTTGCATAGTGTGCGGCTTGGCTCACTGTAATCGCCATTCATGCCTTGTGCACATTAGATATGTAGACATAACGTAAACTGGGCTATATCACTGTCCTACGCTTGTATACTTACAAAGCTACCCTAGAAAAATTGACGTTTGGTTGTGATTACAACAAGAAACATGGATGGTGGTGATCTTAACTGTGGTCAGCCTCGGAGGAGTTTCACTGTCGTAAGGCAAACTAGACAAACATCCTAAGAGTCAGTCCAAATTACGAGAACTCCATGAGGTTTTTGCTCATAGGCTGCGAATATAGCGGCGCGGCACAGACTAAGAGCGGAATTTAAGCCACCGCGACTATATATATGGAATGATTGACTCATAAGTTCTCTCGTTAACGAAAGAGATGCGCCTTCTATCTAGCCTCTTCAGCATCCCCAAACCATTAGCCTAATGGGATGTGCGCAGTAAAGCGGCCAGAAGTTTTAACCATCATAACAAACCGCTAAAGAGCCAGAACTCAGCACGTTCATTGCGATAAAGACAAACTAGTTTTTTGTTGAAACGCAATAACCAAAAGTTAGTTGGAAACTATTCGACGGCACACAACCAATTTGTCATTCTTGGAGCTTGTCAGTTGAGCACAATTCCCGAGTTGGCGTCAAATGTTTGCTCTGTGCGATCAAAAAGTTTTACGCAGTTGAAGAAATGCACCACCAATAGAATACAGATTGAGCCCGAGTTCAGATACATATACCGATTCTAACCATGACTTAATGTAATTCGACTCGATTTGTGAAATGCACCCACTTGCAAACTAATTTGCCTTTAGGTGGAAACTCAAGTTTCCACTCTTGTTTATGATATTTGCAAATTCCGTTCAATTTGGGTTCAGTGAAGATTGGAAACTCGGATAAGTGCCCTACGTAATGAGTCCCAATGAATTCGAAGCCTTTCGGGGCTGGCGATGAGTTTTCAGTAACCTCATGAGTAGCGTGTCCCATCTATTACGTCACACTTGTTTTGTTAATTGTAAGTTTTTCATTGGTCCGGTGATTGTCGAAAGGCAGCTTGCAAATTTCACTTGCCAGCTACAAAATCTTACCACAAGTCACAGCTTACGTGTAGGAATGCAACCCTGGATTTAAGTGAGCAACGAACCTGCACCTCTTTGAATGTGTCAAACCATCATGGTTTTGTGTCCGATTACCAGCAAAACCGAACTACTACACTGGATCGCTCTCGTTAAGAAACATTCATCTCCCAGACTGGTCATTTTAACCATCCTGAATGCGGAGGACTCTACTTAATTAGATAAGAACATTACTAAGAACTAAATTACAAAATGGTTGGTAAGAATAATGTGCAACATTTGGTGAAAGGGTTCTGTTGGAACAAATCTGGCTGAAATTGAATGCTCTTCATTTTAACCAGGGCGGTTAATGGCCTAGAAGCTTTGATTCAAAGTAAACATTGGTTTCGGGATCATGCATTCGGATTTAATGCGATCCAACAGGTATTCTCTGACAAGTGACCGAGCAGGCAGATGTCTATCCCGCCACTGCCTATTAGTACTAGTGCAGGAACTGTTTTCACACATATATATATATATGCATACATAAATATATATATATATATGCTCCTTTCAGTAATACTTGTGCACAGATGTGTGCCGTAGCTACTTTCCGTACATTACTTTTGTTTCGATTTTCAAAGTAGTGATAGCCGATCTTGAGGTGTTATTTCGGAAACTTTTCTAGGTGTTTACTCGCTTTACTGTTTTTGAAGGAACAAAGAAGCAGTCCAGCTGTAGGTTCATCATCTAAGATGGACATCTCAGCAACTGAATACCGTTGGAACAATTCCACAAAGGAAACTAATCACAGTCCATCATATTTATTTAAACAATTTCAGTAACCGTTGCAGAAGAGTTCCTGCAAAACACTGAGAGTGCTTGCGTTTTTCACAATGCAAGCACCCGGTTTGCCGACGGTTACCGGTTCGGCCTTGGTGAGTTCACTTGTATTAAATTTTGATTAGATGGGCGGCTTCCTGTTTGCGCTTGAGTAAATAAGCTGTAGGATTTTTATTTTAAGAATTGGCTAGTGCAACCGCCGTTCATGTCCGTATCACACAACAGTCATTCAGGTATCACTAGTTCGTCTAGTACTATCATCCTGTAAGGGAAGTAAAAGGAAATGAGTTACGAAAAACACCTTCACAAACTAGTTGGGTGCTGATGATAAACTCAAATGAGTCGCAGATGCATGCCTTGCTTGTCATATGCTTCAACTGAAGGCGCTGCAAGGAAGCTATAGCCTGTTTTTTTGGAAAATTGGTTAAAATATCGAGGTAAAATTTTCGGTAAGGAACAACGTATAAGGTTGATGTCCGAGAGCTTTACCCTCTTAAAGAACAGTAGATTAGCAGTATGCGCTAATCACTGGTCTGGCCAGGTTACTCCAACAGCTTGTCGAAGTGTCCTCATAATTTTAGAATCTCAGTATCAGAATATTTCTTTCAAAGCGCTCGGAATGATGCTAAATACCACCGGCTGACACAGTCACCCTTGTGTGATTGGAATAAAATTCTTATAAACATATTTTATAAATTAGGTGCAATACTAAGTCTCAAGTGCCAAAACAAGATATATTGTTTTGTTTTGGAGTCTTCTAAGGTTTGTACGTCATCTTTTAGGGATTTTACACGTAAAAAATTCAGTACCTCTGTTATAACGTGATTTTTTACCCCCTGTTTGTCGCTGAAAAACTCGTTTGCTTTGCTTTGCTGGGTCAGGAGCAGAAGTTGGAATCAGCACCGACCGAATTCATGCCCGCGGCCCAGTTGGAGTTGAAGGACTACTCACATACAAATGGATTCTCCGAGGAGATGGCCAGTGTGTATCTGACTTCGACTCTGGAGACCAAATCTTTAGGCATGAGCCAATCCAAGTCAACTAAGTTTTGACTTCTTTTTGGGAAAGCATGATCTCAGCGAGACACATGAAAGATTTGTTATTTATTTTCCGCCAGCTCGACTCCAGCAATTTTACTAAAGTTTTGGTCAACCTTCCTTTTTCTTTTTGAGGGCACCGCTTCATCGGAACTTCGAATACGAATGAATTTCGAGTGTAGCTTGAGGTACATCCATGAGGAATTAACTCATATCGGCTGGAAAGTGTTTGGAGCTGATAAATAAGTTATGGCTCACAAGAACCACGGAAAACATTCAATGGGTTTGTTACCAAAGACCGTTACGTGCCTGACGAAAAGCTTCATCAAACAAAAAGAATAATTTAGTTCTGTGGCAAAGTTTTAAAGAAGACGGAGAACCAACTGTTGAGCCACGTATGAACTAAGATCCGTTCACTGTTTAATGTCAATCACTTTATTTCAGTTAGTGTGAATAATTAACATTTACGGCGGGTGAGTCAGGAACAAAATATCGTCAAGTTTTGGGGTCTTGCTATTTCACTTCAGTGCATTTTGGTTAAATATTTCCGTTTATTGTCAGTCACAGATTTTCTTGATACCTTTCATGTTAATAAATGCTAGGGAAACTGGGTTAACTGTTAGGGATGATCAAGTAGATTCTAATCGGCTTTGGCTCAACAGGTTAGATCTGGACCACATTACTGAGCACCGCACACTGCCATTGATTGATCGATTGATCTACAACTGCTGCACTTGTTAGCTAATTCACGCTGGGATGCTTGGTAATTTCGAGTCTTAGCCACCAGTAGCCTAAAGGTTTCAAGTTTCCAGTGTCCAGTGCGTAACCCGACACTGTCGAGTATTTACTCACCGAATGATGTTAATCTGTGTTTCTTCATGATTTGGTTGTGCTTAAAGTAGGTCCGCGTAAACTGCCTTGGAAAGTTGAACAGTAGTTTAACGGTTGAAGACGCCACAGTTGTCCGCTGGTTTCTGGTAAACAACAGGTTTTAATTTTCCACCACCTTTTGGCATCACACGACCTCGAATGGGCAGTGTACACAAAGCGAAATCCACCTCCATTCTGTGCTTAACGTGGGGATACAAGGTGCGATGACATTGCAACAACTTAACGTCATCGCACTCAATCAAAATAAACGTGTCCTCAACATAACGCCAAAGGTACTTCTGTGAAAATTCATACCCAGCTCAGTCTTGCTGTTCAAAGTCCTGTCTTTAGAAAACACTGGGGTTATTAAGAGAAAATAACTGAGTTAAGGCCAAAATGACTGCGATCGATGCTTATTCAAATACCACCTTCAGATCTCCTCATCCACACTGGCTTGCCTATGTCCTTGACGCACTGTTTGCCGACAACATCCGCTTTGCTACCTCCGGACGGTTCGTCTCAGAAACATTCGCATTCATCGAGTGGACAAAATAGGTCGACTAACTTCAGCTCAAGGTTGAATCAACATTCATGTTGGCTCATGCCAGCTGAACAGCAAACAGATGAGTTAACCACGTTTTTGGGGAGGACATTGGCCGCTATAGAAACTGTTAACACAAGGACACGTGGCTCATCTAGTGGCTTGGTAACCGGAAATGTTCGGACTATGCTGTGCTTCAAAGTTTTGACATTGAACAGGCCTTTAGTACAGCTGGTCACAAGTATTTACTTGACAATTTCCGAACATATGGTTGCTGGTTGTATTTGGTTATTTGGAAGAGCGAAACGTTGTTAATCAATCAATCCCACGGCTGTTCACCGTAACTTTTTAAACGAACAGTCAATACCACCTGCTTTCAGTGCACTACAGTAGGGAAAGGTTTAAGTTGTTTCCCTTAACTGTGAAGGGAATAAACGCTGAAAAGCTCTGCTATTGCAGCTGACTAGCCTTTCGTCGGAAGCATAAGTTAGACGCAGTTTTCCGGTCCCACAAAGAAAAGTAAGGTTTCGGATTACTTGCTTTCGGATAGCTTGAAAGTTTACCACCTAGATGGCAATATTAGGTGAACGATTTCAGACACGTTTTGTTACAAAACTGCGTATACGTTGAAATTCTCCGACCACCCAAGAGTGATTTCGTGATTTTGGACGTACCCCAGTTAGAGACAATCTCCAAGTTTGTATCAACTTTATTTCCACTTGTTTTATTTCTCACTTGTGACATGATCGGTTGTGGGAGTCAATTGCTCCACAAGCACGTGTTGTGAAAAACGCAAATGCCAATCCGAAACATGGGTATCAAGACAGCTTTTTTTTTGTTCTTTAAGAAGTGTGTGAAGGATGTGTGAACAAAGCAGTGATCTACTCCTCTGTTGTTCTTTAAGAAGTGTGTGAAGGATGTGGGAACAAAGCAGTGATCTACTCCTCTCTCTCTTCATGGAACCAAGTTTGTTTTAATACCGCTTTCGTTTCCGTTGAGGTGTTTGTTGGCAATATAGTAGCTGAGTCACAAACCGCCTAAAGCATTGCTTCAAAATACTTGACTTATGAGAAAAATAAATTTCCCAACAAAATTATATCAACTCACTTTGTTTAGTAATGCCATTTCAAATGATAATAGATACAGGTGCGTAATTTGCCAACTTCCATCCCTAAAGATTACTTAACGAGCGGCGTTGACGTCTTTTTAAGCGGACCATAACGTGGTCCCAAAATTAGTATGATGTGTATTAGACCACCAAGTAGAACCATCCCAATTAGCCGCACGAAGGATTACTTTTTGGTCCACATTTTGGTATTAGCGATGGATGGTTCCGTGCGAGTTATAGACAGCCTGATGTAAGCCTGGGTGTTGGTAGTGTGATCCCAAAGAAGGCGCAGTTCCAAACCTTACGGTTATTCAGCGCAGATGCGTACCAACAGGTATGTGTTGGAACACAAATACCTAAGAACTATAGGTAAAGTAGAAAGAAGTCGTTTTCACATCACCAAACGATAGTAACCATGCAGAGCTACATCAGACGCCCTTAGGAGTATCTCATCGGATGATATTTGCCTGAGCTTGGGATTTTGCGGAGGTCAGCGAACAGTAACTGGAGCTTTTTCATCTCATAACTAAACATGTTCGTACCTAAGATAAGCATACATCTAGAGCAAATTAAATTACGTGCGTTCAGCTCATCTGTAACAGAAAGCCTAAATCAGGGGTTTGCTTGGTATCCCTCTGTGAGCCACACTGTTGAAGTAAAAGACATTCTTCTGAATTCGCTTGACACCACTTTTTCTGGCATGCTCCGGGTAATCAGCCTGGCAATGAAGGAAGCTGTACATTTTAAATGCAATAGTAAGGCTTCACGTGGTGACTTTGTGGGTTAGTATTACTTCCGGTTAGATTAGATCTTGGTCAAGGTATATGAGTATCTGACTACCCATTAGTAGAGAACCAGTAAGGTTGTGAGTGGTTTTGCGTGACAAATATTTTCAATGGTGACATCAATCTTCAGCTGTTTCCTCAGCGTTCTTTTGCATGTGGTTGATGTTGGGATGAATTGTCTCAGTGGAGACAGAGTTTGACTCCACTCCCTTTTTGCTGCTTACATGAGAAATGCCAGTTTTGACCTTCTTTACCGTGTGAATGAAGTCAGTCATCCAACTATAATGAATACGTTGTTCTTTCAGGTAAGTCCTTAATGGAAACCAAAATTCACCCCATCAAAACATGAAAACCGTGTTATGTTCAGAACACTTACTAAGACAACTACTCAAGAACCATCTTACTCGTGAAACGTTCTCCCACGTCTATCTGATCGGTTACCTTACCATTGCAGCATTCCCCCACACATATGAATTTGAAGTAAACTGGCAATTCTCTCAGAAGATAATCTGAAAGGATCTCCCCTCTGTCGAAGTGATCTTTCAGTGATGAGATTTCTTCTGTTGGAAGAAGCTACTGCGGTCAGCCAAGGTGGCATCCACAAAGCACGATAACAGCATGAAATCACAATGGTAATCACATGGAGACAGTTGACCACCAAGGCACCATAAATGAATTTGAAGTTTAATGCAGTAAGATAACTCTCCACTTCGTGGAGTTAAGGTGTAGTTTAGAGAAGCTAGTGTTTCGTAAGGATTGTCTTGCACCATTCGGGCGTGTCCCTGCAATATGGCTTTTGTGACAAGAAAACCATCCAACTGGCAATGACAGACTACAAAACGAACCTAATATGGCCCTCAAGCTATATCATCTAGTTGAAGCACAGTATGTATACTGCAGCTATCTGTTTTGTATCATGTAGCTTCACCCCCAAAAGAAGCAGCCTCTAAGCTAGGAGAGTGCTGCAATCAGTAGACTCTGCCTATAAGAAAGGCAATAAGAATAGACAAGTTTTAGTCATCTATACAAGTTTAGGAGCTGTACGAGCAACAGCCTCCCCATAAATCAGGGCCATTAAGTAATAGAGTGTCTAGGACCCACCGTCATCAATAACGTACAAGATGTTGAGAATCTCCTACCAATTTAACTGCTGGCTGAAAGAGTAACCAGACGTTCAAAATATCTTCATTTTGTTGCCGAAAATTATCCTGCGCCAACTATTTGCTTCGCTGATTAGCGCACTTTTTTTACTCCCACAGACTTGAAATAAACTTACTCCTAGAACATGCGATTTCAGGTCAGGCCAACCAAGTCAAAAATCAAAATGGCTGGAAAAGATATACCGAACAGCTGTAATGAAAACGCATGAGAAAGTGGCGCAGTTTACTATCATGGTTTCTGTATGGTTTGAATGATTGACCTTCTATACTTCGATGAAGAGCCGAGTTGGATAAGTCAAGCCTCAGTTCGAAAATTTTTTGTCAAATTAGATACATGAATATGGGTAGGCTGATAGCTAGATTTTCGTGAAAAACGGTGATTCTTATTTACACAACTCCAAAGTTCCCCCGATGTGCTGGATGGAAAAAAGTTTGTTTCACATAGTACTACGCGGTTCAGTTGAATAACTTCACACTAAGGTTCCAAATCAGCCGGAAAAAATGATACAGCTTCACCACATGAAAACCTGAGTTGTCAGAGTTTTGTGCACCCAAAATCGAATTTTAAGCCGCGGATTCACAACGGAGTTATGAAACTGTGTGGAAGCATAATAAAAAAGCGAATGCAGATTAACAGGATAGAAGGCAAGGTCTAAGGCTGTTTATAAAAAACCCTGTTAACCGGATACAGGGCCGTGTAGGTGAGGACAGGTTTACTTGGTGTTACAGTTATGAAAGGTGAAACACAATGTTGTCCTGGAGTCAGAAATTAAAATATCCTTATGGAAAGCTTCCGCGCAAATTGTTGTAGATTATCCTATGGAGAACGGGTAATTCTGCTTGCTGACACTTCGGTACAGCGAATGACAATATGCACTGCTGAAACCACCCTCGGAGCGTCTGCAGATGCACATGAGTGTCGTACATCGAGCGAAACACGGCAGAATCTGCATACTAACAGTGGATGAAAAGGACAAAAACGGAGACACAATGAGCATCCCTAGAACATAAAACTAGATCCATGGGGAAACCTGTGCATGTGGGGAGTGACGTGGAGCTCTGAACTGGCAGGCTTATAATTTGAGTGTACGTCAGGAAATGATCTTGGAGAAGTCACCATATTCTGAGGGAAGCTGTCACTGCCGACTCTGACAAGCACCTTGATGTAGATAAGGAAAACCCACAAAGCACCGTCCTGTTGCATTCAAATGAAGGAGAGATAGTGTGTACAAGTAGGAGATCCCTAGCAACGAGAACGATAAACACCTTCAGGTTACAATATGATTTAACTTTCATCTGACAACATTGAATAAAGCTAGTTTGTCTGTAAATCATTTTAAGGGCAAATGTAGTTCTTGCAAAAAGTACAGGCTACTCGCTTTTTCACAATTGAGTTTGGCAATTTTTTTGCACACAAGATGATTTGTAAAGTTGACAATATTGAAAAACATCTGAAATCAAACACGGCAGTTTGGTGGCTAGGTTTACCAATGGATTCGTGATTAGTCCCAAATAAGCTACCAACAAGCATTGTTTAAGACAAGATTAGACATACTGCTCATAAGTTTTTTGCAATTTCTTCGATAATCCATGGCTATTTCGCCCATCTGGTAAGCGCATTCCTTAAATTTTGGCCGACTTTAAGTCATACTTTAACTCAAATTGTAGGTTGTTCAAAAAAGATAGGCAGTTGCAACTCCATCTGGAATTTAACAGGCCCCACACCTCAATCCAGCTGAAACCCTAATTAGTGATAATCTTCTTCAGTGCGACGGACAGCTTTAGCTCGTTTAAGTAGAGTTGGTCCCAAAACCCAATTAGTTTCACAACCGAGTTCATCCAACCGTTCTTTCTAATAAGCTTGTACTTTTATGTTTCCAAGCGATTGGAAAAGCGGGGGAGAAATTGTGTTCCTTGTTAAATAAACTGTCTCTTGGTGACAACCCCGATCAGGACAGAACTTAAAATAACTAGTTAGATATTCACGAAATACTGAAAGGTCACATTCATGATAAATGAAACATCGGTGAGCACAGCATATCACTCAGGTGACTGATGCTTCCTTTGAACACATCCTTCTTTTAAGGACCCGATATCACTTTCTTGCAAAAGCGTGAGGCATTATTTTTGAGTGGACCCATAAAGAAATAGCCAAATTGTAGGGTTGAGTATGTCATCAATAGAGCGCGAACAAGTTCATCTGCTCAGTAGTAAAAATTCGGATTAGTAGTGATAACACGCTAGCCTCAGGTGTGCATTGTTCAAACCCCGGCGCAGCCATTGGATATGCACTAATGATGAGCCCTACTAAGAGCAAAACTCGAGTCCAGTGCTTCCTCCTTTTGGTGTGGACTCACCAGAATGATTGTGCCACAATACGAGGATGATTGTTCAAACGAGAGTCATGTGAGCATGTATCCTAAAACTGTATGTATTTTGAAGGGACACACAGTCCGTTTGGGTGTCAGTTCCTTTCGGGAAGATACCACTTAACGGCAGCAATAATCGGTTAGTTAATGATAGAGTTAGTTCAGCGATACATGTTGAAGCTTCACTGTCATGATACCAAAACTGATATAAAAGTGACACATGTGGTTTGGTCCTAGTATATGATCAGTGCGGTGGGAAAAACATCAATTCATAATGAATCAAACAAAGAGAATTGGAAATGTGTATAGTTTTGTACAAATTAGATGCTAGCTGATCAGGAAATGTGAATTGCATCCAAAAACCGGGAAAAAACTATGCAGAGCATCACTTATGTTCCCTATACGTGATAACAGCACCAATTCGATTTCCAGGTATTCCGGGATGGTTAGCCGAGCACTTCCGTTGACTTCGTTGTTACTGTAAATGTACAGTCGGCTTTTCGTAACCACTTGACACCACTGTGTTAACGGCTAGTCGGTTCAGCCTAACGTTTCAAACTATGCAGCTGACGATTAGCAATATGGACCATTGGCGGTAATTGCTTTCAGCCGATGGTCTTCGTTTGAGGATTACAGGACGGCCAACGGAAAGCCGGTTTTGCATCCAGAATGTTCTGCATTGTCTAATTACTACTGGTTTTTCAGCTGTCAGCCAATAAAACCCGGAGGAAGGAAAACGCAAAAGCACCTCTGTAGACCACGTCTGTGTCTGCAGCGTAACCGTGGAGACAAACCATGCAAACGCAGTGTTCTATTTCAGATGCAACCCGGTTCAAGTATGCAGAATAAAATTTTACACTTAGAAGCACGGCCAACTTCAAAGGCCCACAGTTGGTTCATAAATATTAACGAGAGTCGTGCTAGATAGATGGACCATGAGACGCTCGCAGCTTCTTCTTCGGATAACAGAACAATAGTGTTACAGAGGAAAATTCTGGTAAGCATCTGTACCCTAATCTGCTGAATTCCTTTGTTTGTCTGACTCTCAATCATGCGGCAGAGTAGCTGAGCACAAGTGAATGCACCACGCACCTGTGTAACCGTGTAACAAATGAGGTGAATAGTACCACTGCCACTGTCTGTATGCATTTCTGATCCTCATATGAGCAAGAGGCGTCAGTTTTCATTAGCAGTTTATTCGGGATAGCAGGTGAACCTTAATTTGCCACAAAAGATGAATGTAATTACCGAATGCATACAGCTAATCACGTAAGTTCTCTGGCACTGTGGGCAGAGAGGCACGTAAGTCACGTGTTAAACATAAATTTTCTGAAAAGAAGTTCTTAGACCTCGACAACTACTCTGATTTGCGCATGAATTTGAATTTCGACAGCAGAACGAATTTTATCTAATTATTATGATAGGAGCTCGAAGCCGATAAGAAATATCTCTAAAGCTGTTGACCGTTTAAACTTCAGGAATTTGCTTTAGTTGTTTTAGAATCTCTTTACCTTTTCGACCAAACACTTGATATTCATTGTAAAGCTTTTTTGTATCCCCTTCTGAGATGGCTGCAGCATCTTATCAATTACTGTTGTTTCTACACGGCAACCGTCCGATTTGGTGTCCGCAAATGAGCACAGTTATCCAGGGACGAGATGCTTAGTGGTTAGAACGCGAATTTACTGACCAGAAGGTCCGTGGTTCGAACCCGACCTCTGCCTCTCGGCTTTCCCTGATTAGGCTTGGGCAACCTGGCAGCATCTCAGCCCCCCTGCTTCCTTCTGGTGGCATGGAAGCTAAGCACCTGAGGGGTGTTTAGACTGAACGGTTTTTTACAGGCATTCATGTGGATATCTCCTGTGGTCATGTCCTAAACATTAGCCAGACAAGAAGACGGTGCCGCCTGTTCACAAGTCAGAGTTTTTTTGATAGTTTTGTTTGCATCAGACAATCGTGCGTATCACCCGGAAGCAGTAAGCGTTATTCAAATAAATTAATGCTTACGGGCATTTTTTAGTCGCACAGATGTCATCCCTATACGCACTTTCAGTCGGAAATAGGCAAGTAACTCATATAACAGTTACGTAGCACTGGATGAATAGGTTCGTCTACTGTTTCCAAAAAAACTATAACTGTAAGCAACACTACTTATAGCAGACTCAGAAATTTATTTGGCCAACAACTGCGTATGTCACTCAAGTGGTTTTAACCAGATTCTCTCGGACAACCCAGCCATCTAGTATGCACCTCGTTAAAGGGCTGAAATCAAACAACTAGCCCTGTAAACCGCTACTCCAGAGTGATGTAAGATGACAGTAAGCATCCAGCAGAATAGGTTTCATTGAAAACGATTATCATATACAAGGTTTTACATTGTTCTGATGTAGTCCGATATGTAGCGTGGTTTGTGCGACTACGTTATCGCAACAGTATTTGTTCCCCAACGTTTTGCAACGGAAGGGAATCAGTGATTACGTCGTGACGAAAATTCAATAATATGGTGTCTTGAAAATAATAAAAATCCTCGGTCCAATTTTAAAGCAGAATGAATGTCCCGGTTGATATGAATAGAAGGAGAAATACTGGCCTCTGACGATTGTGCAGTGCCATAGCCGACCATGTTCTTTATCCATCCTCTGTTTCAACCACTTGACCAAGTCCTGTGGCGGAAAAAGTTTGAAAATAACAAACGAAATTTCATTAAAAGTTTAAACTAACAAATGGACGATGCGCCACTCTGAGTTGCTAATTTGTTGTGGTAAGAAATTTGTTAAGTTGCTCGAACATTCACGTCCTAGTTCATTTTGGAACTTAACGAATTTCGAGCCAAACTGAGACCCCTTATTCGTGATGTCATCGCGGTGCGTGACATCATACTAAACTGGGAAGAATATCTACCCCTTAGGTGTGTAAAAATATCACCCCTAATATTGACAGATGAACAGTATCCTATTGGGTAGCCAAGCTGGATCAAAAGATTACGACGGTTAGATATGAACTACCTGGTTATATCTCGTTTACGGCTAATAAGCAACCACGTGGAGGAGAATAAAGTGTCTGTTCCTAATGACTTTTATCTCCCTGAACCATGTTAGTACTAACTGATCTTCTAAAGCGCATGAAAAACATATTAGATACTTTTATTCCCATACACACGCCCAATACTCTAAATTTTCGGTAAACGCTGAGGACCGTGGCCCAGAAGGCACTTCTTTTTTTCGCTCCTTGCATACGTACTTATGACTTCAGAAGGCTAGATGAATTCGTCTGATAGGGTTGCTGCTCGGATGTTATTTGGAGATATTTGAAGTCCTCAACGGCAGATTTAAATCAGTGGAGGACATAGGTTACGCAGGAGTAAGTGAAGGTGCTTATGCGAGGCTACAATTTAATGGCTATAGCCATAAGACACAGATGACGGGTTTTTATGGTTTGCCCTTATCTAGAAGAACAGCTGCTCCTACTGTCAACAGTGAAACAAACCAACTTTCTGAATACGATGTGTAATGTCCAAAAGCCTGCAGGTCATACATCGTATACCAGTTTACCTGTAATTTTCGTGGGTTTTTTGAACAGACATCACACTATCTTAGTCAGCTGACCAGCCTGTCTGTCAAAGCCGGAAACCCGCAAAGCACGTCTGATGCCATTCAACTGACCTCGAAAAAGACGATCCACGATATACACATCCAGGCGGAATATCCATAGCAAAGACTCTTTTAAACCTTTGATCATTTTCGGACGCATACCGTTGAGCTTGGGGATTGGGAGGTGTGACTCCAGTGTTAGATCTTGAAATGCCATTTCTACACTGAACTGTTGTGAGGAGAATATACATATACACACGCACATGGGAGTACACAAACGGACAGAGACGAAGCTGATGAACTTGACGAAACTTGATGACCAAAGTGCAACAGTCGGAGCTCTTTCATAGTCACTCTCGTTTTTTCTCAGTAGGCTTATTCAGCAACTCTGAATGATTTATGGCATACAAAACAATGCTTGTTGTTTCAGTATGTGGTCAATGGTCCGCCTTTTGTGCTAGATGAACGTGTGAAAATAAGTTTAATTCGGTTTTCTAGGCGATCAAGTTACATTTTTTCCAGCTGTGACGCATATAGGAAGAGCTGTTGTATTGATGGTGGTTGTTCTACTTGTGAAATATATTTGAACGTGATTCTGAAACAATCAAAACATGCAGCCCGCTTCCGAGTTGAATCCCTTTTCCAAAAATCGTTCTCCTATATATTCTGATATTCGGATAACCAGTGTCACACTACCTAGGAGAACGTATGAAACCTGGAAGAAAAATGAGCAACTTGGAGCGCGAGAAATATGTTGTCACAATCTACCAACTATTCTTGATAGGCAGAATAAAAGAAACGCACCATTTGCATACTTCATAAACAACTACATACACTTTTGATGTTTTTTGAACTTTTAAACCTAATTCATTTTCCGTTAATCTGGTGATTTCAGTCCGTCATTGTATGTTTCCACGCCTACGCTTTCAGCTCAAGGTTTCACGGTTGACAGGTGATGCCGGACGACGTGTGCCTTTAAGTTGCTGTCCCTGAGTCACCTAAAAGTTATTCTACCATATGATTCAATGACTGATTTCAGTCACGATTGCCGTATAGTCATTTGCTAAGCTACGCAGCTGTCCTTTTAGCTGACAGATGCTACGTTTCGTTGAGCTTTAATAGTGATTCTTCTTTTGGCAAGCAAGACTTTGGTCTGTTTAACGATGACTTATTGTCCTAAATTATACCTTGTACGCTGCTCCAACCCAGAACATTTGTCAATCTCCGAGACTTTGCTAACTTTTGACGCAAACGATTCTGAGGCATACCATCTAGCTTCCATCAGATAAAGTTCCCCAACTGTTGGTTATCTGTTCGTCCGATTTTGCTAATAGCGGTCTCTTAGGGAATGTCTAAATGTTTTAAATCAAACGACCAAGGAGGTATGTGATCTCCTTTTTTGTATCATCTCAGATTCCATCCAGATCGGCTGAGATTTTTCTCCTGTGACAACCTAGAGGGTCACTACCGGCTTAGCTCTACCAATAAAAACCTCTGCCTACATCTTTTGTCCTACCCAATTCTCAAGCGACCCCACTATGGGCGAACTTGCTTGCGTCCGTACCAACTCAACACTCTTATGACCTTGACCGCCCTAGCATGCATGTTAAAAGTATGCAGCCATTCACTGTGACCATTACAAGAAAGGTTCAGTGGAAAGTGTGCATGATGAAGTGCCAACATCACCACAAAAATGGTGGGAAGTTGGGCCAAGTAAACCGACATACCACTGCATCATCATGATCACCATCATCATCATCGTATAAGGCAGGGGACATTAGAATATTTCCGCTTTATGCTAGTTGGTTCTGCGCTTTGACTTAAAAAGCGTATCACAGGCCGTCAGAATACTGCTAGTGAATGAATTTAGAATAGTCTCTAAAGTGAAGACGTATAGCCAGTGTATTTCGCCAATGTTCGAAGTATGAGACATTTGTAATGCACTTCCTGTTAGAATGTCCAAGTCTCTTGAGAAGCCCGTGACTATGCGGTATGCTTGGGTAACCTCTAGGTACAACGATTCCGTACATTTATTGTCACACAACCTTCAGAAAAAATGCCTTGACAAGATGTTCATGAACTAAAATTCGACATATTGTTCGACCGGGGAGATATCCGTATAGAACTGGTCGTTTGGAGGTTGATTGTAAATATCCTAAAGCAAACGAGGGAACATCTGTTCCTTCTTAATTGAGGTACTTTGGTCAGTGAAAGCAAAGCGATAACTGTCTTTTTAAAAAAATCACACCAATGTAGAATTTTTAAATAACAATGGCAAATTTCCAATAACTAATCTAGAAAAACCTTTGGACATTCGGCGCGGTGCTTCAAAGAGTGGTTTAACTGGTCATCTGAGCCGTTTGTTTTAGTCTCCTCTCGCAGTGAAGTGACACTGACAAGTTGGTAACGAAGCCAAATACTTGATTTTTGGGATAAGCCAAGTAAACCGACATACCACTGCATCATGATCATCACCGCCATCATCATCATATAAGGTAAGGGAAATTAGAATAGTTCCGCCTTATGCTAGTTGGTTCTCCCTTGTGACTTAAAAAGCGTATAACAGCCCGTCAGAGTATTGCTAATGAGTGGGTTTAGAATGGTCTCTAAAGTGAAGACGTATAGCCAGTGTATTTCGCCAGTGTTCGAAGTATGAGACACTTGTAATGCACTTCCTGTTAGAATGCCTCAAGTCTCTTAAAAAGGCCGTGAATATGCGGTATGCTTGGGCAACCTCTGGGTACAACGATTCCGTAAATTTATTGTCATACAACCTTCAGCAAAAAAATGCCTTGACAAGATGATTCTGAATTAACATTCGACATATTGTTCGACCGGAGAGATATTCGCATAGAACGGGTTGTTTGGAGGTTGATTGTACGTATCCTGCAGCAAACGAGGGAACATCTGTTCCTTCTTAACTGAGGTACTTTGGCCAGTGAAAGCAAAGCATTATCTGATAACTGTCTTTTAAAAAAATCACACCAATGTGGAATTTTTAAATAACAATTACAAATTTCCGACAACTAATCTAGAAAAACTTTTGAACATTCGGCGCGATGCTTCAAAGAGTGGTTTAACTGGTCATTTGAGCCGTTTGTTTTAGTTTCCTCTTGCAGTGAAGTGACACTGACAATTTGATAGCGAAGCCAAATACTTGATTTTTGGGATATTGCTGTTGACCGAGCTAAACATTTTACAACAGTTTGCAACCCTATCGGTTTATCTAACAGCACATTTTTAGTTATAAACTCATATAAAAGTCTGGCGCCTCTACTATTTAGAAATATGCTTGGGCGAAAAAAATGTCAATGACTCTTATGACACCACTAGTAAAAGCAAGCGAACCACAATCTCTCACTTTGCGCTGAATTAACGATAGCATGAAAGACAGATCTGTAATGCACATACGCGGTCTTCGTGGTGCAGGCCTAATCCTTCTATTGCATAATGGACAATGGCGGTTTTCAACTCCTGCCCGATATCCACCGATATCTCTTCGTATCCGTTTCCATATCCCAAACCATTTTCCATGATTTTTTTCTGTGAGTCATCTGATCCTTTATCCAATGCAGAAAACGGAGCGGTTTCATCCACTCGCATGTTGTCAAATGATTCATCAGAAGTTTGTTTCGTCTGATCCCCATTTACAAAAGCTAACGGACTTGGCTCTTTCTGTTCTAACCATATGTTGTGTTCGTCCGCACTTTCCGATGGGTTGCTGCGTGCTCGCTCATCATATTTGTCATCCTGTTTCAGTTTACCATTTTGTGGTGGTGGGGACCGCTCTCGATCTTCGTCGTCGTCATTCTGTTTAGACGCAGATTGTTTCACTGACTCCGCCGCATCAAATTGTCCCCGTCTGTAGAGGATCAAAAGTAACTGGTGACCTACTTGATAAAAAAAATCATATGCACATAATATAGCTCATAGAATAGTGTGCTATAGATGTTCAACAGTTTAGTGCTTTCAATCTATCTAAGCAGGGGTATGCATATTGGCGGATTCTACTTTAACATAATTTGACCTTCCAAAGGATCCATTTCAATTCCTGATCATACCAAAAGCCTTCACAATTTTATTCTCACCAAGTATGGTTGTTTAATTATTGTTTCTTCGATTCTGACCGTGAAGCCACAAAGACGGGCACACATGGGTTTGATATTTTTGCACAAATTCGCAGTAGTCCCTGATTTGCCTCCTTGAACCTCTTTCTATTTGACTCATGTTGTTTTTATCCAATCGAAAGGAAAGTAACCGAAACTGACGAAAATCGGAAAAAATCGAGCTGGTACCTCTAACATATGACCTTGAAGGAATAGATGCCGTACCAATTATATTCAGTCCTCTCCGCTCACTAGATGATTAGAGTTCGTGTCCCTTTTATCCGCCGCATAAATTCCACGACCGACGTGAATTTTCGCTTACACATTAACGTGAAATGGCATTGTTGTGTGAGCTTTCGCCTGGAACTCTGCTCCGGGAGTATCAACCCTCAAAACACACCTCTCAAGGAAGTACCACTCCATACCATTTGCAGACAAGCAGATTGTTCCCAACATTATAGTTTATTTTTACGAGATAAGTTTGCTGACTTATGTCAAAGCAGGTGACCTGAACATATCAGACTATTGAGTTTTAATCACTTTCGGGCTGAAGTTCAGTACGCAATTTTACAGGCTCCAAATCTGAAAACACCGTATGTGTGGACAGCAGTGCATTACCAAAATATAAGTGCACCAGTGTTCCAATCGCTGTATCTTGACCACTTATCCCACGGTCCAATGGAATTATCAGAAAGGATTGCCGATTTTTCCGTAACTAACTTAGACAGGACCGCAACTAGTAGCACGTGCTATTAAACAATATCCTAAACAAAAGGTTCATCTGGAATTCCAATGAGTTCTCCGTTAAAGTCAAATGATATGCGGGTGTATTGTACAGAAATAATAAACCTTTTTAAAAAGGTGACCCATGACAGACGGGCGCATAAATGATTTAAACTTTTCCGAGAACTTGATCACCTTTGCTGACGTAATCGGACTGAAACTTTTTCAGCATATTGTGCTCACTCTGCACACACTAAGCTTCATCTCATCAACGGCAGGCTGTTTTAGAGAGTTTGTCATGTCCTAGTCACTTCCATGCAGTATGAACACACCTTGTGAAAGTTAATTTTCATCAAAAACCAGCTAAAGCACAGAAACTTAGTCGTCCGTGTTCGCTGATTAATACAAAAACGGGTCACAAAACACCCACAACAAGAGGCTTGGCTTACTTTTATTTTCTTATTGCTTATTTTTGAAGCGTTTTCCACATAAAAAGCGGTGCAAGGCTTGTGCTCATGGGGTCAACAATAAGTAATGAGGAAAGGTCATATCAAGTCTGCAACCCGTTATGCTTTTGTGAACCTTCATGGACTGTTGTCATTGACCTACGGTCGCTTTATAATGTGACGCTGGATGTATGAAATAAATAAACCTACCTGGAGTTCAAAGTTTCGACCAAGTGTAAACTAGAGGTGAGGACTTCACTGTCCACTCTGCTTATCGCATAACTCAGGAAGGCAAATGTTCAACTCAAATTTCTATGAACTCTATATGAGTCAGGCAAGTACATCTTATGTAAAAATCAATAAAATCCTTATTAAGAAGAAATGTCTCAAGCATTCGATTTGTTGCAGTTCGCCACTCAATATTACACCAAATGACCCATCAGAATGAAAGCCTTATAGGAAGAATGCTGGACAGTGGAGGGTAATATACGCTTTCTTGTGTGGCAACTTCCTTTTGGAAGAAAATATCATAGCCTTCTCCGAAAATAGAGTGCGGTTAGGTACCAGTGGAAAAAACTACCATCAATATTAGGACACTTTACGAGTGAACTTTACCGATGAGTTGCTTCTGCGGGGCACAACAGTTTGCTAAAATACACTCAAAAGCCACAAAATCATCATTCCTCGATGGTTTAAGGAATGCGCTGCATCACGCTGTTTTTCCTAATTTGCAATTCATACTTACATTCCAGTGACGTGTGAGATTGAATTGTGTCCTCTGTCAGACGTTCACGCGAAGAAGATTCAGGCAGAATGTAGGAGGCGGACGAACATTACATCAAAACGTTAGGAAAAATCTGCACGTGTGGGTTTAACACAATATTACATACAGTCCGATTAGTTCACTCACATGTTATTTAATTCCAGTCCCAATACTTCGCAAAAGCTATTCAAGGTGATGGAACCGGTATGTTCTGGGTCAAATATCTCTTGCCAGCGCTATAAGGAAAAGAGGAGGTAGATCATCATGTAGTATTTTTGTTAGGATCACCCGATTAAAAAAACAATAACTAATTGGTCCTTTTGCGGCACTTTCAGAGAATACATTCTAAGGCTTTCATACAGGTGCTTTATGAACCGTGGCCTTTAAGCAGTTTCTTTTAATTGCAAACGGACGCTGACTGTTTATAATGCTCAGATACACGTATTGTGGCGTAGTCAGGTATAGGATCATGGATATTCCTGTTCAACGTCGGGATCGACAAGTAACTGAAATAATTAGGCCGTTAGGCTTCAGGTAAAGAGAGTTCTAAACTTTTTGGTAGAGTACTTCTTATATGGTAGTCAACGGAATTTTCCTCGGTCAGACATGAATACACCATTCCCCAGCCAGTGTGGAGTGTTTTGAAAGCCATTAGATGAGGCACATTTCGCTAATATTTTCTCTTTTCTCAAAAACGTGGTAATCTCAGATGAACTAAATATTTTAATCCAGAATTCTAGGGGTATATGACTGACTGATAATGAGATTAGCTGGAAATTTCAACCAGTAATTAGGTCGGTCTATGCAGAGGAACCGAGAAGCACATCACAGCTGTTTCATCTATACTGGGAACCGACAGGATGAGACTCGCGGAACTCCAGAACGAGTGGAATCCGCGAAACCCTGAATTTAGTTGACAACTACGGTCGCTTGGTCAGCATTATGATTAACGTGCACTTAGACAGGATACAGCGTCACCTATCTTTGTGTCACGCGACTCACATCAAGCAGTGGATGTACTGTCTGCCCCTTAAATGGGACATGATGATCTTACAAATATTTACGTGTCAACCGGTATCAGATTCCTCGGATAAATTTTCTATCAGTTGCCTTGACCCCTCAATCCTGTGTGCATTTCCTGATAACTGAGAAATGTTATTAATTGTTTCGATGATTAAACAAGGCGTTGATATCGTGAAATCAGTCAAAGTATATATATATGTCGTGCGTTAGATGGAGAGAGTTGAAAGGCAATCATTAGTACGCATATTATCAAGATGTTGCCAACCAACTTCCTGGAATATTTCATCCCTATTCTGAGAGATCACTTGATATTTTGACAATAACTACGCTTGCAAGGTAGTCCTGTAGCACCATCGAAAACGGTCATAGTTAGCGAAGCTGATAAATTTCGTACCTTGACGGTTAAAGAATCTTGGCACGGTCACCGTACGGTCACCGTTTTAAAAAGCAGCATAAATCACAGAAAATTATCTACATATCACTCCTACAGCGTTTGGGGCCTTTGTGATGGTTCATATTCCCACTGTTATCTGCTGAAACCGGATGTTCATAACCTTATACTCAATACTGGTAAATCTGACAATTTCTGAATAATGTTAGCTCAGGCTGAAAAGTCTATCGGCTGTTAATCAGCTGGCATCTGCTATGTTTGCAATCTCTGAAATTAGATTGCAAACATTTATTCACAACTTGGGAACAGCATCACTGCATGATTGGGTGTGTAATGATCATTCAACTGTAGGTGAATTTATGTGACCGTCCGCAAATACTGTGGCTTCTCACGATCTCTGAAACACAGGGCAGGCTAGGGAAAATTGTGAGAAGTTTATTCGTCGTGAAATCTTATGTGCTGTTGATGATAAAGTAGTGAAAGTAACGTGACGTGCAGGATAATGTCCGATGGATACAATAAACACATTATACGCAATTATAGATGCTACTTAAAGTGGCTTTACGATGCACATTTAAGGATGCGAAACAAATAGACATTACTTCCGAAACACTTCCTAATCATCGCAGGACATCAAACTCAGCAACCTTCCATTCTATCAGATGCTATTATCTGACGGCTAAATACGCGGCGCTTTCCGGGTAGAGATTTTCTGCACTTGTCTCATTTGGTTTCACGTTTCAGGGCCTTCCTTGGTTATTTGACTGTCAGTTATCTGACCAGTGCACCCAGCTGCCTATCAAAAACGAAGTAATGTCTCTTAAGTGAATTGGAACTAAGGTCTGGCTCAATCCAAAAGATCCATTCTACATAAGAGCTTTTAACTTCCATACTCTATGTCAAACTTTTAAAGTGGTGTATCCTCTGTCTTCAAAACGTACGTACAAGATCCTAGCATGGTAGTCATCTCAGAAACCAAAAGACGAATTCACCGCTTTAACGTTTCTCCCTCCGAGTATCCCATGATCCAAGATCCATGACTCGTGGAATACATGGTGTAGGAGTGGCACTCACGGTTGAGCGCACTATGCTGGATCGGATCCCAGTGAGTAGTCGTCTTTGCGACGTCCGATTATCAAGCTCAATCAAGCTCAAATGCTCTCGATATAAAAAACAGTGCACATTGGTGATGTCTGCTTACGCCCCAACGGGCTCCATTTATGGCGCTGAGAAGGATGATTTATATCCAGAAATATCCAGACTTATTTGTCCAGCGAAAAACGCGGACATAGTGATTCCTTGTGGGCGATATGAATGCCCAAGTCGATAGTCTGGGCTTTTCGGAATCATATCTAGGCTGTCAATTCGGAATTGATCCTCGTCTTACAAACAAACAGTGATACCTAGAGTTGTATGCATATCGTCAACTGTTTTTGGTTAGCACGAACTTTTAGTATAAACGTTCGCCGTTGGTCGGCTGGAGACCAACTACAAATGTACCTTGGACTCAGTTTGATCACGTGGTCATCAGCCACCAGTGGGAGGCCACAAAGCAACACTGCTGTTCCTTCTGTAGCACACAACTTGATTCCGATCACGCGATGCTGCTTGCACGCCGTGCAGTTCATTTCCCTTTAGGTAGTCACAAGTCAGCAAGAAGCATGCCACCGTCTTAGAACAGGTACTATAGCTCAAGAGTTTTGACATGAGCTAGCAACTCTCTAAAATAAATCAGTACTGAACTAGTGGCGAGCACGTGGATGAAGCATGGCAAAGTGTGAAAGGAGCCATGCTAGCGGCGTATAATGCTGCCTTCCGGAATTCTTCGGTACTTGCATCCCCTGTGGCGCAGGCTTGACGTCAGCTTATATATCAAGGACCCACATTATTATACCACATTGTTATACGGATCAGAATTCTAACCATTGCGCGCCGAGGACCTCGGGAGATTTTCAGTGTTTGATCATCACTGAGGCAGGATGGACAACCGGATCAATAATGCTGAAGTATGTCAGCTGGCTTTTGGAAGAGGTAACTCGCCCAAAAGATGAGCTGATCACTGGCTTGGTCACATGCCACTTCTGCTATTCGACCGACTTCGTCGAAGGACTCTTTTTGCTCAACCATATGGATTGTGGAAACTTGCCAGGTGGGGTCAACAAATTGACATGGAGGTCTGAAAGCCATTACCAACAAGCTCAGCTGCGCTGGTCATTGCAAACTCCTTGGAAGGGGACCCCAAGACGGGGCACATCAATGGATAGGGACGTTGTCAGACGTTGCCCAGGTGCGTCCTCAATGACACTCATGCATCCACGGTACTGCCTTTACTGAAGAGCTTCCTTCCTAGTATCCCCAAAAAACCATCCACAGACAAGAATCTATTTTAGCCGCACTTATGTCAGCTACCTCCTCCAATGCTCAGCTACCAGCCCCATATACCCAAATAATCGGTGAACGAAACCTTGACGGGTTTGACAACATTACGCTGGGTACGTAAGTTTTACGGCTGATGAAGATGGTGGTTGTTTTTATAGGAGACAATTAAACTGACCGTCACAATACCATGGAGAATCTACCAAGCCCTTAAACAGCTGTATATTCTAGGTGCTTGTTCAAAACCACATACAGCCCTTTCAATAAATGTTTTAAGCTTACTTCAATAAACGCCGGATCCATGTTATTCTTCTCCATGTAATTCCTCAACTCATCAAGAGTGATCGTTTCTGCGGGGTTAAGGAAATATGATGTCTTTATGAACATCTAATGGATAGGCAGTTTTATAGGTGGCCTTCATTACGACCTGAAAAGGAAAATTTTTCTCAGTCACAATGCTATTCCACCAGGCCAATAAACCTGTGCTTGGTGGTCATCAGCTTCTGTCATCAAGGTCATTCGGAATCGCCTACTTTTGTACCAAAACAATGCATTTATCTGAGAATTTCATATTTAACTTCTATGTGACAATCAGATAATGTTGACACGGTAATGAACACTCAAGTCTCGTATGTCGATCCATTGTTATTTTGAAACCTTATCGCAAAAATGCGCCGTACTCTAAGAAAAGAGTACATAACATAATATATTACATTATAATAATATTTAAAGCTATATATGTCAGTATATTCTTAAGACTTTTCTTCTGAAAGATCTAAGATCTAAAGTTGACGTATCCGTTATGATTCTAATGTCGAACGTGAATCCAGACCAAGAGAAACGGGCAATGTGTTTGTGATATTCCCTCTTCAAGAATACGATATGTATATTTTTGGGAACGCATTGATCTCGGCATGGATAAATCTCCGGTAAGTAGAGAGTGGATTTCAATGGAAAAGCATCGTCCCGTCATCTATTTTTCTTTGAAAAATGTTTACCGAAGAACTAGTAGTATGCGGGATGTGATTCGTATAAATCTCCAAATCTAGGAGTAGGCACACTCTCCTGAAAGGGTGTAAATTTGCGCTTAAAAATGTACAGGACGGTAAGAGTATCCGACTGGTGGCCGGCAAAATGACCACCATAATTTTCTCTGCTATCCTCAAACCACTGAATCCGCCTCAGAATGTGCACACTACTGTTGTTCAACCAACTATTCATATGAATTGAGAGCTCTTTCACAGGCGTATTTACAATACGCTAACAGTGTTGATTCTTTTCTCCTATCCTTATTTTGTACAACGTTATTCCCAGTTTTTGTTATTCCGCCTTTGCGCCTATACCAACTTTCTTGTTTTTGACCTGAACGTAAACCGTTCTTTGACCTTGTCATTGCACGTGTTGTTTAAGTCAACACGTGGTTTGTTGTCTTGTTGACACGTGCTTTTGAATCGGTGTGGACTTTGGGATCCTTTAGGAATTAGCAGTTCCTAAACCGGTGTATAGAAGCCGGCGTAGTCCCACGATTTGAGGTTTGTAAAGCTTTGTTATTTTTATTGTTGTATTTACAGTACCGCATTTGTAGATAAACCTCCATTTGAACGCTGTGGTCCAACAGATTGCTGGAAACAATCTATAAACAGTGACGAACATTCTTTGAAGATTTCGTCTTTCGATTGAGCACAAGCGTCCAGGACGATCAGCTCACTTGTCCACTTAATGTTCCAATCAGTGAGTTATTAGGAGACTCTAGCCAACCAAATTGTATTAATCAATAACCGATCGTGTCTCACTCCCGAATATATGCACTGGTTCTTATCCTTCATTTGTTCGACGCCGGTTTTCTTCATGGCATTTGGTGCAGCATAAAATGCGGGTGTCTCACTTAGCCCTCAGAACAGTGGCCGACGCATGTGTTAATCAAAGCTAGCAGAACGAACGTACGCAGAAACGGAGGAGCTGCATATCGCTAGATGGTCCTCCGTGGGTTTCAAGGATAGAACTAAATGCAGTCGTTGATCGAGAGGCTCAGCAAATAGGAGAAATAAAAGAGGTAAATAAAACGCCAAAAATTGGGGAACGTTTCTAGTAGACAAATGCCGCAATTACGCAAAAATATCTGGTACATAAAATAAATATACCGAAAAATCGCCTTCTCCCACAACCCGCTGGCTTAAAATAAACGAGCCCAACACTGTGACAGTTCCGGTCGATCGGCTACCAAAGCTAAACTTCCAACCGACAGTGGGGGTCCTGTGTATGAGCATTTCAGACCAATCAGCTACGGAGGTAAGAGAACGCTCCTGGTTATCAGTGACCTTTCATTTCCGATATCTTCTAACTACCTGTTACCTAAGTCGGCGTTAAAGCTTGCTTGTCTATCTTTATCATATCGAGTTAGGAGAGTGGCTCCTTTTCAGCTAACTGAATAACACCAATAGTCGGATGAATTTAAGAAAAGGCTTACCCTGATCATTGAAGTGCAAATACAGCTGTCAGCAAAGACCTTGTTTTATTGACGATCTTTCTAGCGTTATTCAGCTGTTTTCTCGTAGCCACCGTAGGAGTCTTAAACCGTGCAAGTGCAGCTAAATTCGATTTAGATAAATGAGCTTGTAGCTATCTCTTCACCCACTATTTAGTGTTATATAAGGTGACCAGTTTTCATGGTGTTTAGTGAGAAACAGTGGTTCATGACTTTTCAGTTGGACGACGTTCAAACTCTCAACCACTGTATTGGTCAACTGGTATACCCGACCACTTGCCCCAGTAGTCCATTCATTATAGATACATTCCATATTCGTCTGTTCCATTTCTGAGTCAACTGACACTGCGATTCAGTACGGAATATTAATTTGCTTTGACATGAATTATGCGGACGAACGTCTTTCGAACAGTGAATAGATTGGCTCCCGTTGTAATAAGAATTAAAATCTTGTTAAATATTTTTGTGGCAGATATTTGGCGTGACTTGCTGGCCGTGCTGGGGTCTTTCACATTGACGTTCTGTCAGCTAGAACAGAATATGTTCTTGAATGGAAGTTTTAAAAACGAGTAGCAATGCAGTCTTTCTGATCATCCTTTCCATCCGACCTACCTTTGTAAATAACTAGTACGGTATCAAAGCACGGCATGACCGAGGTAACTGATTATAGCATTTCAACGATTTTCAAAATTGGGTCGTGGCAGTACATACATCCTACGTTTATTTTAGCTGAGGTGGCTTACCGGAATTTATAGCTTAAACGTCTGAGTATTCCTCTGCAGCCGCAAAGTCTGAAAAGCAACAACCTCTCAGTACTCTCAAAAATAATAATGTATTTCCTGTCTTATGCTGTCGAACCCATCAGGTTTCTGTTGTTCATTAGCTGTGGAAGCAGGCATATGACATAACGGATGTGCGCAACTGATTTGAACTTTTTGCTATAGTGGAAAAAATGTGCACGGATCTGAACAAGTTATACAGTGAATGACCGCATGTAAGATTTCGTTTCTCCACGTTGTAACTGCACGGTACATACAGCTTGTTGTCTGAGAGCAAAATAATATGGCGATCTATAGCAGACTAGGTTCGGACGTACTATTCACTGCATTCTGGCATCAATAATAGTCACCGCAAGGACGAGTGGTTATGAGGAGGGAAGTTTTTCAAAAACTTATGACTTAATACTGACAATAACTTGGGGCAAAATCCGTTGGGATTGTACTAGTTACAGCAGCTTTACAGGCACATCAGATCTAGACTTGCGAATAAAAACCAATAAAGAAACTGGTCATAGCCTTCTAGCTTCATCGGTTTACACACAGGGTTCAGGTAGCCTAGATTTCTCCCTCTCCAAACCGTCAAGTCTAAGCAACAATTTTGCTAACGTCATCGTTTCCTATTGAAACTCCCTCGGACCCAGTTACAAAGTGGTCCACTGTTACATCCATTTTCGACCCTGACCTTTGTTATCCGTCAAAACTGACACTTCTAAATACATCACTGGCTTATCTTATTTATGGTCCATTATCTTGCTGTCTATCACCAAGTCATCAATAGATCTGACTTATGTAGATGAGAACCTACCCGTAGCAAACAAGGAGAGAATTTCATTGTTCTGGCACTTTTTTCACCCATTTGTTTGTAAACACCAGTTGCTACGCTGCTAAACTTTGCAGTCCTTCTACAGGTGGTGCTTTTACATATTAGAAATCCATCTCGTGAAGTCTTCTCCTTCAACAATTTGATTACTGACTTCCATGCATGTGTATTTTATATTTTGCAACGAAAGGACATGCAACTTCGTTTTCATTCGCAACGATCATCTACTCGCATCCTGAAAGTAACTTTAGACAGGCTTGAACGAGTAGCACATTGGCAGCGTGGTTAACTAGAATTGTTTTATTGTTGGTTGACTTCATTCATAAAATAAACACAGTACATGTTCGAAACCTCCACGATACCCGCGAAATTCAATTGTTTTTTTTCTTTTCTAATGTTATCTGGGGGAAACTAATTCACCTTTTTGTGGACTAGGAGAACCCAAACTGTTTTCTGCTTTCAAGTAGCCTTTTTACTCCCGTTCATTTCGTTATTCCTGGTGACCGGGAAGCTCAAGACTATGAATGTTACAAATAAAATGTTGCGACTAACAATTTTGCTCATTTCCGACATCTGGAAGGATTTCACTAATAAGATAGCCAGACATTGCACATTTCAAACTACTCTGGACGTGTGGAACCAATAAACTATTTTAGCGTTAGCCAGCTGGCACCCAAGCACTTTATTTTCCAATCGATTCATCATGCCACACATCTCTGGTGGAGCGTATGTGCGTCAGAGAGCTCACTGGTGTGGAAAAAAACGGAATCGTACAGAGCAGTTAGAATTCACAAACGCAACGTGTGCTCAGTTTTTATGCGGACTGTACCAAGGTTTGTGAAAACAAACAAGCATACTCCAATGTGCGAACACAAAATGTGCGTTCTGAGTGTGCCGTAGTCGTTCAGAGAAAAGTCGGCAGAGCTGCTCGAGCGATAATTCAAACCGGCATAGTTACTCCGGTCATTCCAACATAAAATGCAGACAACCTAATTTTCAGTTTTCAAACGAACCTTGAGTGGAGATTACTCATCAAAATATGTGAACATGTGTTCGAAGACCGCAATTTCACACCCAGGTAGCAATAAGTGAACATTGGTAATTTCTAAATAGCAGCTGGTATAAGTTCGCTTCGACGGTGTAGTATTCACTGTATTTAAAGTGATGATTCTTGAATAGTCTGACTACCAATAGTATCGCCAGCACATCGTTTTGAAAGAACATGGCCACTTGCAACAGCGCTCCATGCACTTTTCTCCACGCAATTTTCTCGACGAAGGCCTACTAGGTGAAGGTGACAGGATGGCTCTAGTACTCCGTCTGTTATTAGAGGTGGTCTAAATTGAACGCAACTCTATCAGTAAAACCAGGCCTTCAGGAACTTCAAAGTTAATGAGCCGTCAAATAACCATTCCGTACCATTGTTCGGAAAATAGCTACCCATTCCTGACACTTCCCACTATGAAAACTGGGTGCATTGTAAAACCGATCTTGGATGTTCAGATGAAGGTGTAGATGAATGACCTCGCCAAATGTTCGGCTGAGAAGTGCGGCAACCAAGGGCAGGAACATTACAGAAGGCATCTCGACTGCTGCATCCGTGTCTCCGATGGATGGAATCACACGTTGAACTGGTCACGGATCCGAAATACATCCGCTTGAAATATATGGATTTGACCAAACGTCGACATCGCATGATTGACCAGTGTCAGCTTCAAAACAACCCGTTTCATTCCGATAACAATCATTTCATCCTGTTACAACGACGCTTATAATTATTACCATAAACTTCATCTGAGTCATTAACCGAGTTCAATGCATAGGTTAGTGGACTTTCAATATGTGAAAGTGTGTGGAAAGCATGTCGCACATCGAGTGGCACGTCTGCTGTTCACCCAACTGATTGGTTTGCATTCGTTGTTCAGTCTTTTATGTTGCAATAAAAAAAGGTAAAGCAAGATAGCATACTTTTGAAAACCTGCTTACTTTTTACATTCCTTGTGGCTGCAGTCCGTATTCAGCTACAACGATGATCGATCACTCAGTGGAGCTACAGAGCATCGTCTAATTACCGTGATGAATAGTTAAACTCTGCACTCAGAAATAATGTTTTCGCTCCAATAGTTCAGATTGAGTGCTATTTATTAAGCTCATTTAATAGGGCGGCCATAGTTAGAAAATACATATTAACCCAGGGAAAGACGACGACTTTTGAGCTGATTGTCCACAATTTCAACTTGTTATATCGTCACTTGAGAACCCACGTTCGTGTTGGGACTTCTTTGAGTAAAGGCTGAAAACACTAATACTTTGAGTTGAAAATAATCGTTTGATTCAACAAGTGATGTCACCATATGTAACACTGACTTCTTCACACAGGATCTATAGAATACCCTGAATGTGTAATATATTAAACACAGAAAATAAAAGCATCTTTCGTTACTATTCAACCCGTAAATCGGTATCCTAAACCTGTTTACTTGTTTCATTCTCTCGTCAAAGGTAACATTTGTAGCCATCTGGAAGGCGATTTTTTCAAGCAATAACTATTTGCGCACTCGTCCTATCCACGTTTACCTCTGAAAACCGTAAAAATATTCGTACACCAGTTTTATGAGTAATGTTGGCGAAGCCAGACAATATCAAGAACCAAGTTGATGCAAATTTGTATGGGAAATCACCTTGTGAGCTTCACTTGCAATTCCTAATACTAACAGTTCTGATACCAATTTATAAATGGTTCAGAAGAGTTGGGGTCTCACAAGATATGGGAAAATTCACTCTGATATCGTCACTGGAGGAGATTCTTAATACGTAACTACATGATGGGGTTTCTGTGACTAGGAGATAAGTGGCACTATTTCCTGCCTTTGGGGCAACTAATCACAAGTCTGTTCAGTCTCTCAAGGCCCGAAGATCAAGGGTTCAAAACTTCCCGATTTTGGTAAGACGTGCGTCGCACAACAAGGCCAAAACAGTTGTAAAGTGCTTCCCGGCTTTCTGGCGTAGACCGGCATCACGAAGATGATGAAATCTTGATTGAAAATCCTGGTCAGGTTTGGTTGCTTCTGACTCAGATTAAATGAAATCCTTAACTGGGACGTAAATTTGAGCAGAACATTAGGTGGAAAATGCACACGTGCCTTATGGCTGCTTCATCGTGACCGGAAATTATCAGCAGTGTGCAATCATATAATTGTCCCTGGAGACTTCAACATCAAGACTAATTTTTCTTAGCTCACTGGCCATTTCGCAATTAACAAAGAAGAAAGTGGTTCTGAGAGGAAGCTTCAGTTATGCTGTAAAGGTCGGCTTAACAGAATGGATCGTTAGGTGGACAGAGTAGCGTACATAGTTTTAAGAACGCAATAAACAGGCTTCAATGAAACTGTCCTTTTGTTGAGATATTCCTTGTATCTGACGCTGGGTATAAGTCATTACGTGGCTCGTTCGTTGATCACTACGTGATGTACAACGACCTTACGATGAAGAACTAATCAGCTGTCGAGACAGTTTTGTAGACAATTGATAACCGGCTATTTAAGTGTGCTCAGACTAGTGCCGTCCTCAGTGTACAGACATAAAATTTCGTGCTACTGACGCAGCGATGACAATCCGGAAAAGTTCCAAACATATAAACATCTTATTCACTGATTGGTACGCCGGCTCATTTTGTTTAAACTGGGTAGTTTGAGCAGATCAAATCCAAGCTTTTAGACTAAACTACAATTATCGCGGGAACGATCGATTGAGTCTGAGTGTAATTCAAGTGACATGGTTCTCACCCCTCTCATTAAAGATTACTCGAAATCTGTAGCAACAATCCAACCTAGATATAATTAAATTAGTGAATAAGACAAAAACTCGATAAAAGAAGGTGGATTCTGAAAATCATTTAAATCTCTTGAAATTTTGTTGTTATTGAAGCCTTGAGTATAAAAATGCACTGCGATATCTATGAAAACCTGTGAATAGCATATCAGTGCGCTTGATCAGAAGGTCGATACAAATAACTTCACTAATGACACCTTTGTCACAAATAATTACTCAGGACCGGTGTACAATATCATAATACATAAAAACATTAGAAGCTGATTGTGTCTGAGCGGAAATCGGTCCTTTGAATTTGCGTCATCTTTACTGTGGTCTGTTCATTTCATCACGTTGCGTCACTCCTTTAATGTTGAAAAAGTTTTCCAGGATTTGTTTTGTAACAACCTACTGAAGATGCCGGTGTCGGAGTGTACCTGGAGTCTAAAGTTGAACATATTTCACGCTTAATAATCCCTTTTCATCTCAGGATGAACAGTCATGCACCCTGATCTATTTTGTTCTTGCGTTTGCTTTTTACTAAGCAATGTTTGTGTACATGCTATATCTAAATTTAGAAAGGTGCTATGGACTGGTAGGAATGATTTCCAAACTGTTTAGGATCTGATGATAGAACGACGGGAACGTCCAATGTAGCTGTAATAAAACGATACCAAAAATAATACAAGTGCATTTCGTAGCGGTGGAGGTGTGAACTAAAGTGAGATGACGCACTGGGGTGTTTCTCGAATTCTCTGTCATGTGGAGTGTAGTATATTTCGGAACATTCCTTGAGTTTCAGAGGCAACTAGCCTTGAGGCGTACAACGGCATAATTGGAGTTTTAACTGCTTGAAGACAGCATTGTTGAGTCACTATTCCCACCTACTGGTCGCATGGTCGGTTATGAGATTATAACATGTTTTCAAAAACATTTCATACCATACGGGCAAATACACTTGTGAAAACTATGATCAACCTTGTTAACAGCAACCAGGAATAAAACATGTACGGTGTACCAGTCGACCTTACGTAGGATGCGGCATATCAAGATCTAGGTCAGATCACATGTGAAGTTAGCTGATTGCTTTGGAGCAACAGAGTCCACGGCCTAGATAGAATATCTGCGTTATTTATTGAGATTTTCTAAATAAGATGTAAAAAGCGCATAATTTCTTGTAACACGAAAGTCCTCCCCAAATTCCCTTCTATTAGCCACACAACATCTGTGAAGTAGGAATTAAAGCAGGGGATGGAGTACACCTTGTGTGAAAAGGCGCGTTTATGCGCACATTAGAAAACCCTTCTTCTGTGAGTTTGTGGCAAGGAAATAGGTGTTGACAAAGCCAGAACTATTAGGAAAAACTTTCGACAATTTCAAGACATAATATGTTTGAGGTGAGACGGATGACATCACAAGAACTTTTTCGACCAAAAGATAAAACCAATTTAAGGCCTAATCTCGGGCTGCGGAAGGTTTCGATGACCAGAAATAAGCAACGCTTGAACATGCAGGGTAATCGAAAATGCAATACAACAGACGAAGTGGGAGAAAAAACGTGCAAATGCTTAAAACACTAGCGAGGATGAAAGTGGTTCCCTCTGCGAAAAGCGAACAATCCTGGATGGATATAAATATATCAAGCTGAGGCGCGTCATGTCACAAGTGGAAAAACATTGCTGACTTAGTTTTATTTGATTTATGTGATACGAGTGAAGTAGAGAGAAATCGATTGGTCTGCTGATGAATCCGGATGAATAACCATAGATTCACACTCATTCAGCGAAAATAGACCGTGTGTTTTACTAAACCCAGGTGAAAAATCCATAAAAATGTATTGAACGACCGATTTACTTTTATTCTCGGAAAAGGCAATGAACTGCACATGATAATCTAGAGACTATATAACCTCATGTTGGTTTAAGCAGGTAAAGTGAAGAGCACTCGCACACTTGAACAGACAAGCAGACTAGAAATGATCGGAAACTACCTTCCATGAGGTAGAAAACAGTGGTGTAACCCTAAATATCTTGAAAAGACGCCATGCGTGAATTTCAGGCACTATCACAAAAATTACTTCAAATGTCTCCCAGCTTGTCCGCAGACATAAGTCTGAAGTCTGAGTCTATACTATCAACCGGTGTAGCTCTGAAGAAATTGGGGTACTCGCTACAGCGTGAGGAACACTACCGACTGAATAAGTCAGACGAATGAACATTGCGGTTAAACGTGGAAGGTACTAGGTCAAGAATCCGGGTTTAGTAGCGGAACAGAGAGTCGGTTTTAAGTAAACAACACCTACTGCGGACTTCATACACAGGAAATTGCCAATTCATTTTAATGGGAGAAACAAGTGAGTGAGCATAAATAAAAAAAATGATCATAGGAATGCAAGAACCTTAAATCGGATAGTTTGTAGAGTTGACGGAAGTGTATTCAAGTCGGATAGTTTTTCTGATTGTCCGATTGATTTCAGCCTGATAATGTTAGAATTGTCTGCTACTACTACTTAATGGCTCATCGACTCCGGGCTGAAAACTGTAAAGACGTCATCCACAGACCGACCGACTGTGGCCACTAAGAGCCGGTGAATTAATAAATAGTAATGAGAATTTTGAGAGAATTTTGTAAGAGTTTAGTTCAAAAATGTACAGTTGCCCATTTAATACTCCACTATTAACATGTGTTGGGGTGAAGGGATGGATGAGCGCAGAACAACCCGCGATATTTCCTCTTCAACACAAAATCTAAACCAAAGCATCTGAATGGAGGATCAACTATACCCTTGAATTGGGAACTTGAACACCAGCACTTCTTGGAAGCTTTCCTAGGGAAGCAACTCAGTATCCTCAATCTTGGTCAAAATTCTGCGTGCGTTGTGGGAACCACCAAATAGACAATTTTTATGTAGATATTTGTGATGTGTCACACAGTTGCCTGAGATGACTGTTTCTACACCTTGTAGCCCCTGATGTTGTCACCTGTTTTGATTGAAAGGATTAAGATAGAGGACCAAATTTTGTAACCAAAAGTGATCCTGGAAACAAACGACTTTAGGTCGCACCTGCAAAGACCGCCAAAAGAGGGAACTTTCGAATGAGAAATCCCATGTACGAAAGGATAAAAAATAGTATCGTCAGTCCAAAGTGCGTGCAACATGTTCTAGGTCTAACACAATGATAAGGAAATTCAGTGACTTTTAAATCAATATTGTGGGGGTACAAACGCTTGCATTTATTTGGGTCAGTATTAAGTGGGCCTGTGAATGATGCAGCCCGTGTTGTAAAGTACGTAAATACGTATCGTATGGCTTTAACCATTATGAGGTTAAGGAATCCCACTTTCGATGAGAGGTACTATACCTGCCTAGGCGCCGTCTATTCAACAGCTTGTAACCAAGCGGTAGGGTATTCAAACCACTACTTGTAGGTTTGAATCTTTCAGGAGTTTCATAAACTGCTCAATAATTATGGTAACCAGTAGGGATGAAACAGCGGTATAGGACTTCTCGGCTTCACAATGTAGATTAGTTTAAATGATAGGGTTAAATTTGTATTGGAAATGGTCAAATTTTCTAATTATTCAAGCATTACGAGGATTGGTTTCAATTGAGGACTTTGAATTCTACCTCTACCCTTACAGTCAGCTTATTACGCAGAAACGTGTATTGCGGTACACTAAGGCTTCGACCTATCAGCTCAGTAGTATGACAAAGTACAACGGGTAGACTCGAATTAAAAATCTTTTCAATCACATAGCACATCTCATACCAGAGTTATTTTCAACAAATGTTATACCTGGGCAAATTCGCTTCCCTAAAGTGCTTGGCTCCCTGACTCACACTGTACCAAGTCCACTGGAATACTTACTACCCGTTGTTAGGATCACCGAATCGCTCTTGGGGACTTCTGCTTTTGGTATTCTTGTCAACATCTACAAAGCTTAATTTTGGAGATTCCAAACTACTTTTTTCCCCTCATTTCTTATACAGGTCGGGCCTTCAAAAAACAATTCGGACACGAACTTTAAAATACGCTAATCAAAATTTGCTGTGGAGTTATTAGACCCTCACAGTGACAACCTCTAACCCTGACGCTAACTACATAACAAGACAATCATTCTCTCGAACAAACCGTTTGCATCAGAGTTTACTAAGTTCAGTGAGCAACTCATCAATCAAACAGGCTGCCTGAGATATCAACCTTCTGTCCTCGTCAAACCGTTTCCCTTGTCAAACCCTCTATGCTATATTTTTACAGTTCAGCTTCTTGTTAACATGTGTACTCAAAATTTGGAAAGAACTTAAACGGACTCTTGGGCACAAATAAACTTTGTTTCTGTTACCTGAAAAGATAACGAACTTCTTCAATAAGATAATATTCCCATACACATTTTAAAGTCACCATGTGCAGGAAGTATCAACACTTAATGCGACAAAAGTTACCAGATAATCAGGCTTTTGACGCAAATATTATAGCACTCTGGCTGAATTATGATGCATACTGCCGAATGACATCAAATTTTTGGTTATCTACGCACGGTGGATTTCGATTGGAGATCCGTACGCCTGAGTCTTCAATTACCGATTGTGAGGCGGAATCTCTTCCTCACTCTTGACTATAAGTACAAGCTTCTGTACCGTTTTTTCTCACCTGGTCTCATTTCCTGACAAGCCTGATTGTTGACAGCAATGGACCATATGTAACTACCCAGCTGAACTAGGCGATTCATGACTAACCGCTTGAGGATTACGGAAACCCGTTTCATTATACTAGATTTGGTTGTACTTTGGAGGGCCATCACTGCGGCCACATTAGAGAAGTCGTTCCACGCAGTGCATTCAGCTAGAGAGGAATGCTGGACAGTGAAGATCGTATTTCCAAATTCGTCATCATGTAGTAGGATAGTCTGCTCATCAATACTTAGAACTTGAAATTCCTCGTCTTGAAAGAAACATGCGAAGCAACGGATATCAAAAATTTCCCGTTGTCAACAATGCTACTAAACCCTGTGCCCTTTTCTTAGAAAGTGCACACCAAATTGTGTATTCACTGGTTTTGATTGCCGTCTTTTCAACATAGGAAGGTATACCGAGATGTTAAGCTGAACAAAAACAGGTGTTGTTTCAGTTGTAAGCGTAAAGATGGCAGCGTGTCACACAAGCACGGACATGCTAGCTGCATAGAATGTGGAATATGAGAAATAGCGAGCACCAATACACCAGGGTGGTCAATAATTTTAGCAGACTAGCCTTCATCGTGATAATTATTTCTCACTGCTTTGACAGTGTCTATTTGGAAGCATGTTGTCAATTTCTATGCGGTCATCTACTTCATCTAGGGCAGTTTTCTCCTAACCTTCACATGTTAGCTGAACTGCAGAACTTTGGGCTGATTCTATAGCAGTAATCGATAAGTAGCCACATTTTATGCGGCAACAACAGAAGCTATATTTATGTCTACCGCTTTGTGCATTCAAATCCATCAAAAAATGGATTTTCCAAAGATTTAGACAGTCTAAAAGATCAGTTAAAAACCCAACAATGAATAGTGAAGCCAGCTAGTTATGTTAAATGACATTCAAAATCAAATGGATTTACTCGCGTACCCGCCACACGGATTAACCCGCCTGGGCAACAACCCATTCAGTTACTTCAGAAATTTTATTGTGACACTGTCACAAGTCTCCAACTTGGAGCTGAAAGCACAAAGACTAGATGAGGAGCTAAATAACACTGGTGAGATGGGGAAAAGAAAAATGGGTGAAGACTGATTTTTCTTTAGTGCTTTTACGGTCTTAGGTTTTGCGCTCATCACCCAGAAAGGGATGTCTTTATTCCTTATTGTGTTCCGCTATGACAACATAAAATGTCAAACACAAGCTTTCCAGGTACATTTCTCTGGAATGTAACATATGTGCAATCATATTCTGCAACTTCCGTGAACGGAAACTAGGGTGGCATGGTTAAACGGATAACTTGTAGCGTAAGTTGTCACTTTGATGAGCATTTGGACAGGAATAATGAATTTATTGCCCCGGCTGAATTCTCAAAATTATCTCATCCGGTGAGATAGGAAATGGCTGGAAGGGTTTGATGATTTTAAAAACAAGACTGCCACATTTCTTGCTGAGAAGATGCATTACGTAGTAAACCATCGGTAGCATTTTTGTTCGTCGTAGTTGGCCACCAGACAGTTGAAATGCTGTGACTCCATGGAGACGCACGGGACAGCGACTATTCAAAGAGCTCAAGACAGTATCTTAAATGTTTTTTTCACCTCTTAGGCCCATCAAGTGGTATTTCCCTCAAAATTTTGTACGAACGCCTCTTTAGATCACTCAAAAGCTGCTGTTAAACCTCAAATGTATATTAAGGTTCCTGGGAAAAGCCTTCCGCAGAACGTGTGACAAAGAGGCCACTTCCGGATGATTGGTAACTTTTCACTTCCAGAAATTCATATATACTAGGAAGTCATCTTTAAAGCGGACTGCTGTACAATAAGTGAATAAGTGAATAACTAAGTGATTATGTAAGTAAACAAGTAAGGTTACTTCTGCCCAATGAAACCTCAAATGAAGGAAACCAATGGTTGGTTATCTGCACGTTTGGAAAATTCCTACTACATCGTATATGTCAAATAGCATAGACATGAATTTCTGAGTTAGCAAGTTTACCGCACACGCAAAGGAATCTATGGTGTTTCCACTTCCAGGCACACAAAGGTGCACATGCGTTGAAACATCAATATATATTTTGCATGCTGTTGCGGTTCGGTTGTACTTTAATGTGATACTAACTTATAGTCTAGTAAAATTTAACCTCACAACTAAGCCACAACGAAGGATGAGGAACAGGAACAGTGTTTTGGGAAAAGCGTGCAGAATATTTTGTCATTATTATGAAGCAGAAATAGAATGGTGACAAGGCGGAACAATCCTGTTTTTCATGGAAGTTGGAAAAAAGGTTATTGGCATTGTAAGGAGATATGAAGTTTATTGGAAATTTCGTTCCTTAATTCAAGCCCATCTGTGTTGAAAAGCTAAAGCGCACACACTCAACTCCGCACTGGCAGTGCTTACAGGCTTTCAGCTTGGATTCACTTACAGCACCTACATGACGAAAACATTAGCACAAAGTTTTACATGCGCGCAATAGAGGTTCAGAGAAATCAACTAATCATAAGTTATATCGTATTATCAAATGCTGGATCTCCAAAATTTCAAATCCATGATTTGCACTAAACAAGGATTTGGAAACTGGGGAGGAGGAACCACAATTCCTGTGGTTTGAACGAAAAGAGTAATTAAATTTTCTGATTATATACTTTTGAAAGTGAACGGCAGAGGTGAAATCCTCAACACATATAAAAATAGCTTGAGTGCAAACTTTTGACTTGATAAGATTGGATTTATGGATCCCGGACAGTAAAAGAATTTTCGGAATAACTGAAACAACTTTCTCTGTACTGTATGAATAAGTTTATGACGAACGCTCCTGTGGTCTCTCGTGTGTGAAACACGCAGTCAAAATTTGGGCAAATTTACTTGACATGTCGCATAATAATCTCACAATATGAAGCGGGATTTTCAAAACTTAATGCTAAATACTTTGAAAGAAGGTTGTGTCAGAAGACCGTCTTGACCTTGCTGTAAAAAAACCATGACTGAAAATCTGTGTATGGACACTGCTTTGGCAACAGTGTATCCACGTTTTCCGGGTTCCGATGAAGGCTGTTTCCAACAGCTTTCAAACTAACACTGTGGGATTTGAATTGCTTTTGCCTACAAACGTAATGACCATTGGCATTTGAAGTGCTAGCCGACCTTGGCGTTTAACATGCAAACACTCGGTCGGTAAAACTTGGGAGTAAGAAACCCGTTCTAGTATGATTGGTTGAGTCACCCAACCACTCACCTAAACAGGCACTGACTAATTTGACGAAACATTTGCATTTAACTGCCAAGTTGGATGAATACGTTAACTGCCACCAAGCTCTATACAATAAACACAGCACAAGCAAAGACAAATTTCTAAGGAAATGGCCAGATCGCCACGTACCCAAAGCATATCCACATAAACAAAAGTACATTCATCGTCATGCTGAATTCCGAATAGCTTTGATGAATGGTCCAAATGTGTGTCACAAATTGTCATTGTTAAAAGTGCACAAGAAGGTATGATACTAATAGTAGAAAGCGAATTGGCCATATTTGATCAGGTGAAGTAGCAGTGAATAAGAAGAACAGTATAGAGCGATTATTATTCAGGCAAAACAGCTGCAATGTTCTTATACCCCCATTAAATAACACTAGGAGGTGGGTGTCCACCAAATGGCAGGGTTCTTAAGCAGCGAGATGTACAGTACAAATTAGAATGAGCGCCAGATTGCAACCACGTCACAAATACATGCATCTTATTTTTGTATACAAACACACAAATCGTGTCTTTAATTCTATTTACCGAACTCATTCGTTCCACCTGTGTTAGCTGGTTGTTTCGATACGAATCCTGGTGCATTTTTTCTACTACTCATCCTCTAAATCGTGAGAGTCTTGGTGATTTTCAGAACTCAAGCGAACGTGCCTGACAGCGAAACACTGCAGACAAATTTTTGGCTCGTGTGCTAAGAGGACTACACACCAGTTGGCTCTACCATGCTTTCTAGGAGTTGTCTTGAAGCCGTTCAGCTAATCTATCCAGAGGCACTACAGACAAACTTTGCTTCCGCACTTGTTCTAACATTCTTGATTCTGCATAACTTACGCAGAATGGACACCATTAGACAGACCAAGGAGACTCAACTGAGAATTTCTCACTTTTGGAGGGACTTAACCATTAAAATGTGCCAGATTATTGCGGACGATCTCCCTGAAAGACTGACTATTTCGTACGCTGGTCTATTTAGCTAAAGTTATTTGTAGATCTGTATGATATGCTCATGTGACTACTACAGGACCTATAAAACAACTCGAAAATTGCTTCTTTTGCAAATCTGCTGGGTAAGATTGAAAAGACATCAAAACTTATTTCAGCAATTCCTGTGCATTAAACGGACAAAGCTCAGCTCTGTAAAAACCGGTCAGAGTCGGAGCTAGCACGAATCCGGTCACTTCTGGAAGTATATAGATACCTAACTTATTATCGACATTGTTGTAGAAAGGCACGAGCCGCACATTGCATTTGCCTTTGTTTTAATAAGGGTCTAAGGTATGCAGATTAAAACTTACAAAAACCAAAAAGCTGTACATTTTGCTGCTTACATCCACGCCTTGCCCGTTTATAGTTACACACGATTTACTCCTTTGTTCCTTTAGTGCTTAGCTAAAATGCTTTTACAGACTTGCCAGTTATATCGGAAATATAGGATGATTTTAAAGACAAGCACCCGTGAAAATAGTCCAGGAACTAGTAGGTATTTCCAGTTTACACATGCTTCCCCAACACACATCTTCGCGTGTCTGACAGTCAACTCAGAACCCTGCGGTCTGCTTGTTGGTCTCCGCATTATTGCTAAACGAGGCTACGGTCAATCAGGATGACTTCCTTCACCCAGTAAAAGCCTTTGTAAAAGCTTGAAATTTGTGTTGGTCACGTCTAAGCCTATTTACTGCTGTCGAGAGAAACTGGTCTGGTAAGCACGCTTTTCGTTGCGACTGTTCAAACAGGTTACATGTGGGAGCCGTCACTCTGTCCCCAGAATTCCGCGATCTGGTCTCGGGTTAAATTTTCACTTTGTTAGGAGTGAAGTCGTGAGATTTCTCTTCGGGTTTTTGTCACAGCTTATATGGATTGAAAACATTTTTAACGAGCAGTCACTCAGCCTTGGTTCTAGGTTATGGTCCTTCGCAGAGAACGCCACGTATGACATTTGGGATTCGGGTAAGCCGGATTCTGGACCACTTCTGAGGGAGTGCTTGGATATTATGGAAATAATACACTGCTCTGTGAGGAGAGCTTCTTTGCGCATGTATGACTTACCCACACGACAGTATCCGTCTTCTTCCGTTAGGAGCACAGACTGATCTTTATGCAACCTTACCAAATGTGAGCACGAACTGTAAACAAATGGGCTTTGGGAGTTTTCTCTATAACACCACAAACTACTTTAATTTCACAACAATGGACAATTTTGTCTTAGTCCCTTTAAGAAGAAATGACAAGTTATGTTTTGCATGGTAGACAATAGCATGAATATCAGCCCAACGAATTTTACACCCAACAAGAAACTTTGCATCCGACGAGCCAGGATATTAAGAAAACAATGGTCAAACCAATGAGTAAACTGAAACGAACTGAATTACTTTTAAATACCTAAGATAGTAGTTCAGAGCTGGTAGGTGCATTCATAATATCTTAATTTTAATAAGATCTTCAAGTTCCGGAAACAAGTGTGTTTAGTGAGAAACTTAAAAGACACTAGAATTCACATGTTTACATTCGACGCATGGCTAAAGGTTGCACAGTCCAAATATTCAGCAGTTCACGACGATTTATAAACGTACCTGAACGGTCCACGTCAATGGCGTAAAATGCCTCGATAAAAGCATCCATTGTGGTGCGATTTGACCAGCTCTATTCCCTAAACTAACAAGGTTCCCAGCGTTACTGCTGTAGCACACGTTTAAGTTTCGCCTAGTGCACACCGAGTCAATCGCCGTTGCGCTGACGGAATCGACCAACGAAAGCGACCACGTGTTTCGGACGCCTGCGTAGGCGACTCGATGTGACCAATGAGAGAGAGCGCGCGCGTTTAAGTGGCACGTGGAAAACTTGCCGCTGATTGGCACGAGAAAACAGACATCTAGCAGTGAACGATTGTTCGGACGTCAGGCAGGCAGTTATATTCTAAGATCATAGCCACTGCTTCTGAAAGTGTGAATCGATGGGTATTTTTCCCCTGTTTTCTGTTTCGAGCGTAGTTATTTGAGGCTGGTCTGCTGAAGCATTCAAAATACCTACCTTGGTAAATCTGCATTTTAGTGGAGGGACATGTATTAGAATAACTGAATGTTGTTGCGGTCTACGAGGGAAAAAATTCAACATAAATTTGCCATGTCAGGAACTTCAGGCTACAGACACGTTTTGTTAACCGAAACCGTTGGGCGTTGGAAGTAAACTGCTGACATTGTTAATGATGACTGATTGATGGTTGGTAACTTACAGGACATTATATGCGAGCAGAAACCTTCGCATGTTTTGCTCATTCGACGAGCAGGATGCGATTCAAAAAGCGGATTAGAACCCGGTTTGCGATTGACGCCTCATATGAGTGCAGTCCACCGATTTTGGCGCATTAAATTATACTTGCTGAGGAAGTTGTTAGTTAGTAGAAGCTGTTAGTACGGATTGGTGCTATAAAAAATTTTCCGTTTCGTCGAAGGACTTGTCCGTAGGCTCGAGATTCCATCTTGCAACTGGGGCCCATATGCGCCTCTGTTTCATGGTTGCTGGAAATAAAGAACAGTGTGCGTCTAACAAATCCTCAGTGAGATTCAAACTCAGAACCTTCTGGAGAATCGTTGAAGAATTATCTATCTGACCACGAGGGCTGACCAACAGTGTTACTTACACTGAGGTGGGGTGTTGTGTCACTTTTTCCTTCATGGAATCCATGCCCACAAATTGGCGGTATTTCAACAAATTTTACTGAAAACCAACATCCAACGGTGCTTTATTTGTAGAACAAACTACGATAGAGCTAGAGGTTTTTGGCTATGGACTAGTAAAACCTGGTTGTATTCTCGTATTACTGGGTTATACTCCGCTGGGTAGGCCGATGGTTTTTGAGCACTTCCGTCCATATTGTCTGCCCACTACTCATCTCCGAGCTATGTCAGCTGGTGTTTTACCTCTCCACCAAACTACAACATCAGTGAACAGTTGTGTTTTGTTCCTTAGTTAAGTGTGCTCCGTTTCCTTGCGTCGACTGAAATAAACAACAGTTTGGCACTTGGCTCGATCGGTCAGTAGGCAAGGTGATACTAAGTTCAACCGCTACATTTTCTGTCTCTTACCGAAAACACACAGGGTATTTTCATTGTGTTAGACTTCTTTTCTCTACAGACAGCGTTCCTGGTGTGCATGTGCTACCAGCTGTTTCGAATCACTCTTGAAGTTTCTAACGAAACTTTTGGGCTGATAATAGCTCATACCTCCAGTATTTGGCTCACGAACCGAAGAACCGTGCATTTTATTGGCATAATTTCTAGCGGCCTGGAAGGACTTGTAGCGAATTGTAACGACAATAGCCATGTCCCTATATAAGAATTCTACTCATTCTCATGAATGGAAAACACATTCGAGGAAAAATCGACCATCCTTATTTAAACCTACCACATCCATATATGGCCCAAATTGGTCATTTCACATGGGATTAAATATTCATTAGAAATGACCGATTCATCATAAACGATCTTACCATTTTTACGGCTATTCAGTTTGGCACAATCCACAAAGTCCCGTCAACTTTATATTTTGCTTGAAACCAAGTTGGACAAAATTTGCTACATATTCTGATTTGTATGTTAATTTGGTTTTATCCGGGGGGGGGGACTCGAATGAATTTGGCTAAACATCTCGTTTACGATAACATTTTTTGGCTGAATTTGCCGCCCAATGTTTCTTTTGGCAAAATATTTTAAAGTATTTGAGATACCTCAGTATAGATGTTTGAAGAAACACCACTCATACGGTGCCAACTTAAACGTGATGCTGCGTTTGTGGGGCACATCCCTTAAAAATAGCATAAACGAGAATTTTTGCTGGAGTCGGTTGCGTCTCTCTCTCTGAATCCAAATTGGTTTGCGAGTTCACTTCGCAAAGTTGACTGAGAAAATATGAGAGCTGAGTCCCCCGACGAGCCTTAAGAAGGAAAAACAGGTCATGGGCTGCAGCGAACTTATAGGTAGCGCTTTGCGTTCAGACAATTTACTGCGATACCAGCCTATGCAGCTAAACATTTTCATAAACGAGCATTTCAGAGGGATTCTATGGACTATTTTAGTAGCTCGCGAGCAGCTTGGCGGTTGATCACCTTGCTTATATCCTTAAAGCTGCTGTTTTTGTGTATCGCAAAAAGCAGGTTTGCAATGGTGGTCAATTTTCCCCACCCACAACTCGCGCGCACGGCAAGAAAATAATTTCCAGCAGTATTTGGAATAGTACGGGAAATTTTATCTGGATTGCCACCAGAATTACACTCTGAACTACCTCGATCAAATTTTGAATGTCTCCCGCTTGTACTACATACATAAGTGGGTAACTTAAGCCTTCAAGTCAGAGCGACTAATAAGCACAGCTGGAATGTGCACTCTGTATAGGGCTATACATTTGCTGACATATGAAAAAACCACTTGTTGTAAGCTTTGGCAAAAACGTGCGATCACATAAATTCACTGTTTACGATTCTTTGAGCCACTATCCAACATCCAATGGTATTCGGAAATTTTTATTGATGAATTTGAAGCTGGCCAGTTGCGACAATTATATCTTCTGAAATCCGAAAGTGCGCTGAAGTAAACCAGATTTTTTAAAGAAAAAGAACTTTTAGACGACGGGGGACTTTCTGTGTTAAGCTGGTTGGGAAGTGTACCATGAAATAGGATTGTCTGCCCCCCAGGTCTATTTCACCGATCCCTGTGCTGAGCGAAGATGGACATTCTATGACATGTCAACGTAGTATGAACGCATTATATAATAAACTCGTGCTGGTTGACAACCACCCAACCAAACTCATCAACAATGACAGACATGCCTTGGTCATGAAGTCGGTGACACTCGTACGTCAAATCTATCGCCTACAATAAGCAGTCACACAGTTTCCCCAACTAACTCATCAAGGCATTGTGTCCGATGTTTGACTACGCCCTCCAATTTTTCCGTCATCGAGATTGTACCATCTAGAGAACCAAGGTTTTCTAGGAATATAGTTCAGTGACTAAAATCTTCAAGGAGGATGACTTTTAAGTCTCATGTCGACTTATAACTTGACTGCTGTCAAAGGTGAGTTGAAGACAAATAAGGAAAATCAGCTGCTGACCTAGTTGAGATTGTCTATAATTTTTTTGTGTGATCCACCCTCACCAGTTAAAACATCGGTTCCTTTTCACTGTGTACGCATGTGAGCCGCTTAAGTCCTCTGTGAGAAACTTCCATCCACATATGACCAATTCTTGCCGTCTGACACCGTTTCGGAACACATCATTATGAACATTAATTAAGCATTGTTCACTTCACAACGAGTGTCAGGACGTCAGAGTTGTACACGTTTCTGAGTTAGTGCTGTTGTTCTTGATATTTAATCGCCCAACCCTCCGAAGAGAGACCGAAAAAGCCTCGATGGCCAGTAGCTTGCACGACATAACAGAAATCAGGATAACAAGTATAATGAATAAAATATTTTTTACAAACATAATTGCAAAAGGTTTAAGGGTCAGTGTCGTTCGCAGAATAACTGGAATAATTAAGCATACATGCCTCAGGCCTTAAAACTTCCGTCCAGTTTTCAGAATTATCCATGTTGTGTATGTCAGGAGGAATATGGCGCACCGGAATAATCTAAGCTAAATTCAGCCAAGAACACTTCTGCTAAGTTTGATTATTTACGCAAAAAGAAGGTTGAGCCTTGGCTATCATAACCTTGGCATCCAACTTCAGAGAAACGACTTCCTGAGACTAGCAGTCAACGTCATTACATTCGTACGTCTAAATGATGGTCATTTTCTCGACCCAAATGTCGTATGAGTATTATAAATAAAGCCAAGGAATGCAACGCATGGTTTATTGAAAATGGCTGACTCTCCTATTGAGATTGATACGAACTTGTTTCCAATTAGAAACATGCATAGTCATTTTTCCAGAGGTTGTTTGCCACTTGGGTTAGGTCTTATGCTGACTGACGTGCTGACTGAGCGCTGCGAAGGCACTGTGGTGATACAAGCTGATCGGACACAATGTCCTCACTTGTCTGTTGCCTCAAAGTCACCCACGATTTATGCTGAATTATCTTCCTTCTACTATTTACTCAAATGCTGATCTCTCAAACCTAGCTAATGAACGGAAACTCTAAGTTACGTCGTTTTGTTTTCTAAACTGCCAAACTCTCTCCTCGTAGTACGGGAAGCTAAACAAAAAAGGAGATTCTTCTGTGCATACGGAGACAAATATATAAATACAACTTGTGCAAATCACACACTCCTATGTGTTGTTTCATCATGTTTTTAAGTTGTTAGTGTTCTCAAGTGCTCTTGTCGATTGTTCGGTTGGATGATCGATGTGAGACACTAAACCTACGGACTCATTTATTCCCATTAGAAAAATACATGTGCACATATACTTGTAGACGTATTCCTCCAAACCGAATTTTGTGCGTCCCTAGTTCTGGTAGGATTATACACGGACAACTGAAAACATGCATTTATACGGCTCTCTGACACATCAAAACAACGTTTAGAATGATTGCACTGCAGCCCGTTACTACAGTAAACCTGCCGCAAGTCTTTTGATGTATTTTGAACGAAAAGGTACAGATACTTGTTTGGAATGAACGAAATAGGGCATAACGAAAAGAAGGATCTTAAAATTTGGGCTATTCTTATAATTTTCATCATTTTAGTTTAGCTTTGTAGATGGGAGTTTTGATAAACCCACTGAGGCCAAGTTTACTCACGAATGTGGTCAAACATTTTGGTACGGACGCGCGTCGGAATTTATCACATACGGACAATATAAATGCAAGGGTTAAACTGAAAACATCGGAAAGCCTGTTAGATTCGAGACCAACAAACATTAATACTCAAGGGGACTTCCATCAAACTAAGAATAACCGATAACGATATGTACACGATTATCATGGATTAAATTAAAATGTGAGAATCATTTCTAAGTCAAGTACAGGCAGTTGAATCAAAATTACCTTCGTATTCAAAGGCCGCCGATTCGACCATTCTTTTCAACAAACCCGTTGTGATCACGGCCATATCTTTGACGTAGATTTTATGTGATAAGTGAAGCAGACTAAGTTTGAGGTACCATCAAGTAACGAAGCGTGGATTTCAGTTTTGCTGAAGAGAAAGGAACACTGGTAGAAAGATAAAGAGCTTGATGTTTCGGATTCCATAACTTGGTGACAATTTTTGCACTGCACTACCATTTAAACAAGATGTGAAAAAGCGCGGAATATAAGACAATTGTGTAAATCAACGTTAGACAGAAGTCTCTACTAATATTTGGCAGTTTTCTTTAGATTTAGCGAGTCTGCACCATGCTTTTAGGTTCTGATAAACTTTCTGGATCACAGTTAATTGAGTAGCGTTTTTTATGCCGTAGTAATGAATGCTGAATGATTTCAGCAGGGTTTTCAAAGCACAATAATCAGATTTGTGATTCTACACCGCGTTCGTTTTAGCCAAATAGTACCAAAAGATTTCTGCATAAATTAGTGCGTGATAGGTGTTTGATATCCCATTAAATTCTTCAAATTAATCCGAGAGTATAATCGCCACTTCACCCTCATTGTCTCTCTCAGGTCTTATTGGTAACGTTTTAAAAGTCCATATGTACCATATGTTTTATCGCAACCTTTATTTGTCTTTTCGGGAGTGGAGCAGCCCTGTGAAATAATGGAAAACATGGTGTTCACCTGTATGATGGTATCCCAACACATCTGGTGTACACAACGTCGTCGGTAACTATCAATTACTGACACATCGGTATTCCGTGAAGAGCATTCGTTGCACAGTCTTATGCCGGTATAGCGGAACCAGAATCACCGATAGCTTACTTGGTTAAATATACCGAACTCCATGAATATTTAGACCTATATGATTTAATCCACTAATCAGGGCATAAGCTAAACTCTTGGTCATTTTTAACTGTTTTGTCGCTCTCCGAAGTTGAAAACATTTTTACGTTGAACATACATTAGATTACATTTTGTTCTGTGCATCCGGCGAATAAACCATATCACCCGTATTACTTCGAACAGCAATCCTTCGTTTCACATCCGAAGACTCGTACAGCGACGTGTTTTTCATAATTTAGTTGAACTGTAAAACAAATTTCGTGGCAAACCGAAATAGTATTGCGTATACTCTTAAGCGTCGTGCTTGGGAAAATTGATTTGCAGTGAATTCTCGTGGCGAAAATCTTTCGTCCTTCAAATAATTTTCACTATTGCTCCCGTCCTTAGGAAGGGATGTAAATTTAAGTGAATACAAAGATCAATACATCCACTGACTTGTGCACTTACCTCTGCCACTTGTTTGTCATGGTTAAATAAAGCTCAGACTGCAGACGGTATACATATCCAAGGAACTCAATGGAATTTCCTTCATATTCAAATAACTCGTTTGAATGGCCGTCCTCCTGTTTCGGCATAATTATTCCCATGAGTTTACACCAACAGAAAGCACCGGATTCAAGTTTTGCTCTTATTAGTGCTAATCAGCAGTGCATATCCAAAGGCCTTGCCGGGATTTGAACTCCGGACATCTGGCATGCGAGGCGAGAGTGTTACCACTAATCCACCGACCCACTCTGGACGCACCTGAATTTTCAAGTCTGAACAGACAAGCTTGGGCGATATGATTGGAATTTCTTCACCGGGATCCTTTCCCTACTAGTAGCTTGAGAGCTAGCACAATGAAACGACTTCTGGACCTTTGGCAATGCGATGAAATGTCCTCACAGATTGTGGATATAACAAGATTTCTACCGCAGATTAGGTGCCTGGATTGTGGTTGTACCCTCCTGGCGAGGCGCTCAAGCGAACCCAGAGAAAATTGTTTTATTAAGCCTCACCTAACATCTTTTGATTTCCAAAACAACGTTTTGAATCGAAACTTTTCCCCTCCCGCATGCAACCTTAAAGAATTTATACGACTAAAGGTATTCCAGATGACAAGCGAAGTTGTCAATTGATGACCTAATAAAATGGGGGAAACAAATATTTTTATTACTACGTGTAGCGATATTTCTAAAGAATGGTCTAGGAAGAAAGCTTTGCACGCAAACACAAATAGAAAGCAGGTGTGTGCAGTTTTGAACAAGTTACTCTTGGAAGCACAGTGGGGTTCTGTGTTCATTATTGATTATGCGCAACCGACTGAATGAACCAGCGGATGCATATTGCATGGAGCATTCAGTTAATCTTTTTGTCGTTTCAGCAGCGACATCCTGCTGTGTGCTACGGGCTGATCGTTAAGAGTAGCACAACCTACTTAATTTAGGGGTGTGATTCAGCTTATATTTCCGAGAAGAAAATGCATCTTCAAGGGACTAAATGACCACCCTTCTAGGTGATGTTTGTATCTGCATTATAGAAGGTTCAAATGGATACCAATGTGCAGTGAACTTATTTTGTTGGTGTTATTGTGTTTTCAGGAATCCAAGGGCTTTCAGCAACTGGTTTCTATATGCTTCTGTCTTGCACCTTATGACAAGTTTGTGAATGCCGTCTAATGCGCTCACTCAGTGAAACTTCACATGTACTTGAAAGCTGATAAACAGCCTTTTGTTCTTATCAGACGGCGTACATTTCCCCCAAGGGTCTCTAATGTTTTCTGCATTAAACTCTCAGAACTAAGTCCGTTTTCGCTTCAGTTCTCTATCTGCTTCTGACCGAAACCGGGGTTATCTACAATTCACACTGGTTACAACTTAAATGGCCATTACAATAGGTCCAACAGGCTATACCTTAGTCAATACTTTGTCCAGGTTTTTGTATAGCGGAATGTTTATTGCATTATTTTGATAACGGACAGACGCATTCACGAAAGATAGGTAACAAGATGTATGTTTGAGGGTCTTTGAAAGTTAAGTGAGCGTTACTGACCGATCAGAGTCCAACTTGAAGAGCAACTCCGGAGTAGCAAACTGAGTGAACTCGAAATCTGAGGATACATGACGATTTTGTTCAAGAAATAAGTTAGTTCGAAAATGACAGTTGATTCAGCAGAATTTGGATTTGTACACAGACTTTACATAAACCAATTTGGCATAACGATAAATGCCCCCTTTCTAAGCTTACTGTGAAAAAAAGCTGATTGTATCACATACATACTTCAGGAATGTACGTCGGAATCTATAATAAGTTGCTAATGCGGTTTAATCCCCCAATGAATCCCTAGATTGATTGTAATCTACTATTTAAGTATACTACTTACAAGTAGTTTCCGCATTACCTGGAATATTATGGTTCGGGTTAACAAAGAGAACGGGGCAATTCTTCCTAATTAAAATGGAAGCACAGTGATTGTAAACAACTGAACTAAACAACTAATTAAGTTATAAGTTGTTCAGGTTAATTAGTATTACGCAACAAACCAAAAACTTGCTCGTACCATGTAAACTCTACATCCGCTTAGATATAGACCAGATGAGATAATCTGTCAGAGAACACAAGAGGACCGTTCGAACAAATTTAACGGTGGCTGAAAACGACCAAAAAACTGTCTGGTGGCCATCAGCAGTCCGTGTGGCTGCCTAACCGATCAGGGGGTAAATTTGATTGACATAAGAGCACGCTGTTGGGTAACCAACTGTGGCGTCACCACCTGAAGTGTGAATATTTCCACCTGTTCAACCTTGAGAATTCAGCCGTCGTTGACAGCAGCGTTCATTGGTAACGCTCAGTTGTATCACGTGCAAAATATCCAAAGCGTAAATTCCGGCATAACCAAAGATATGCATTGTAGAATGAATCTAAAACGAGATAAATTAGAGTTCATTATCTTACTCTCCCGGATGGGAACATACCAAACAGTTTGTCACAAGACATTAGTTGCATTTTCTTAGACTTAAATGAACGTAACATTGGCATCATTTATGCCTCAGTGTTTCAACCAGACTTTTTTTTCATTTTCCTTTCACCAGCTAAATTTGAGGTTGTCCTACTTTTACTTACATACTAGCATGCACATGTTTTCATATGTGAACCAATTGGTCGATAAAATGAACAGAACATTCATGGTTTTACGGAAGAATATCAATGACAAGATACGTAAGAGATTCCCAATACTCCATTTATCAGAACAATATACACCGTTGCCGAAACCTTAAACATACTTTCGTATTATGGGAGAACCAGTATTCTGGTGTATGTCCTAAGCTGCCTACTAATTACACATTCGATGTAGTTATCACATGCCAGATAGTGCAACTCAGGAAAATACGAGTTTACCTCCTATGGAATTTCGCCCTTCATGTGCTTTGTTCGATTTCTCAAACCACTTTACTATCATTACAGTAGAGCAAGGTTGTATTCATGTATCTTCATGAAAGGAAATGCCGCGTTTTTTTATACGTAAAATGAATGTAATGTTTAACAGCCACGCAGGCAGTATCTTGGGGTAAACTACTGAGGAATTGAAGAACTGAGTGCTTGATCTAAATTGTACGCAGCTCCAGCTTTGTGTTTTCCTTACTTATGAAGCTTAAATTTGTATATTCATTTTAAAGATGTATTTTGACCAATAAGCTGCAAAAAGGTTATCTCAATTCTAAACAACACCATTTGCCATTAAACGTACACTGTTGATTGACTGCTACCAGGCTGATAAAAAGACATATTGACATGTTTTCTGCGTACTGGTGCTAATCACGTCAGTATTATCGGGAGAAACAAATACGTGAAGCATTATTTCTAAAGATATCTAGCCTTGTTCACGAAATGTTACTGAATGAAATTTCAAGCCGGGGTTTTTGGATCTGTCTCACATCATTACTCGTTGAACAGTTTACTGCCTCAAGTCTTTTGGCCCAAATTACACAAATATTGTTCAGAAGTGGTAAACTGAAAAAATGCAGTCACGTCTTCCAATTTATTTTTCTTTAACAAGCCAAACCAATGGGAACTGATCTCTCACTGATTTAAACGTATTTTGACATCAACTTGAGTTAGCTCGCCCCTTAAGATCAAGTGAACGCAGATGGTCATCGTGCAATACCAGGAAAGAACCATCGTTTGAGTAGTTTAAGTTATCTTCGTTAGTTAATTGTGGATTTCGTCAATTTTGTTTGCATTTGTACATTATCACCAAAAAACCGGGCAAAGGGAAGACAATCTTTTTCGTATCAGCGTAACTAACACACTCAATTGTCTAAGATTTTCTATTCGATCATTCAGGGTCAAAATTTCCGTTAAAACCAGATGACACAACAATAAATTGACCAAACCAGGAAGGGGTTGATATAGTAGCTGGGTCAATTAGAAACACGTCCCCCAGTTACCCAGCTGACGCTGATGTAGTCCAACGCCATTTCCGTTTCTGCTGGCCGTTGCTGCCTGTTTTACACTCTGAAGGCTGCGAAATTCACTTACTTTTATCCCATCGCCTGGTAGTTATTTGTCCTATATGCGGGTCCATCATTTCTGGTGTGATGAAGAAAAGGCGAAAAGAAGTCTGTTGACATTTTTCACGCCTTCCAACTAGTGAATGTCTTGAGGAAGTAAATAGAATCAAAATGAGTATCCTCCTACACAATACCTTAAGGCCTGATGAGGGCGTGTGGGGAGCACATACTTCAAAAACGTCCGTAAATCCGACCACATTTAATAGTGTTGAACTTCACGGATAAGCCAGGCATGGAAGTTACTGGACATAAGGGACACAAGACCAAATCAAAAATAAGGATGGGCCTCATGATATCCTATGTCCTAAGGGAATCAAAAAGTTATCAACTAACCAGTAATTCAAATTGGATAGATTTTACTTCACCAGAAAACAGTAGAAATACACTCAAAGTTGAAATTCTTCTGACTCAGAGCCCTTAACTGACGAACATCAGTAAACATAATGTCACACTTAGATGAATTCTTAGGATACTTAACCCAGCAGAACCAGCACTCGGGTCACTAAAATTGTAGTGAGTGGGGAAAAAGACGGTAAAATAGCGAAACGATACACACAAGTGATGCGCGAGAGGTGGTTAAAGCCACAGGCAGACGATTTCATAGCTTGAGCAGGATAGAATGATGAAAAATCAAATTATTCTTGAATGAAACCTCACGCATGTAAGGTTCATTAAAACAATAGCTATGTCAGATTATGAAGACAAGGAACTTAGCATCATATGGAACAACATTTAGTTCCAATGGATTTTAGGCACTATTATTTTTCCTGATATTTGCTAATCTCATGTGCAGATGGCACATTTATTGAGAGAAAACAATTGCCGTTCAGTGAGATTAACATCAGGGACATGGGTGGTACGCAAAGCCAAATGAAACAAAAAAATAACAAGGAATTAACAAAATAGAGTGACTGACATTTTCCCGTTAAAGAATAAATGACGCTACTTGTTACCACACGTAATAACAAGTATTAGCATAGTATCAAGATAGTAGGTTCTAGATGGTAACTTAATTTCATATTCAGGTTAGTCACGTGCACATTTGGAATGTGACCCCTTTTTATTTCCAATCGATTTTTCGTTGAATGGTTATGACCAGCATACGAGAGTTTTCTTCGGCATATCAACAATTAACCTCTTATGGAACACAAATGCAGTAGAATAACCCTTTCCCATCATTTCCTGTATTTTCTCTACGTAAGGTCCCCTAATTGATTACGGACGCTCCGTCATTTTACTTGTGTATAAAGCTATGCGTTTTTTTAGTTTAGCACCAGTCTTTTAAAAGTCTACGTAATCCTTTCCTCGGGTATATTAACGGATAAAAGAGAGTGGAGTTGGAGTTTACACAGCTGGTTACAAAGTGGGTTTGTTTCACTTAAACATTTGGTCCTCTAAAATTTATCAAATGGGCTTCAGTTAGCTGAGTCTATACTCCATCTACGATTAACCTGTACAGAACCCCTAAAGCATGCGAAACGTTATTAGGTTAAGTTATATTGGAGGCTACGTTAAGCAAGTGGTGCTGGTGTCTAAGTATTTAGCCCAGAATTGTGAACAGACGTACTTGCACGGGTTCAAACAGATATCCTAAAGTTTTAAATTTGCGTTCAGTTAGGGTATCACAAACCCCGATGCAACGTGCCTAGTCTTGTCTCCTAATGGGATTTGGTGTTTCATGATTGTGTTTATCCAAGCGAGACTGTTATTTGTGGAAGAAATACTGATTTCGCGAAGTAAGCAACACGGATTGAAATTTTTAGCTTTCTCACTTGATCTTCACAACACAGTGAGCACCTCGTCTTTCCGAATTTTGACATAAAGATCAAACCTGGTTCCTACACTCGGTTCAGTCACCCCGCATTTGCAAATACGGAAATAAAGTTTTAGTCCGAATGAAGCCTGGCACACTGAAACTGTAAACTTAATTTGGGAAGCTTATGCTTATTGCAATACTGTTGGACAGCCCATAAAAATAGACGCTCTCGGGTTATACTGTTTATCATCGATGAACAACACAGCTGAATCGGTGAGTTTGGAAGAAACGACCATGTGTCTTATGCTTATTTTGGTCCTCCAAAAGTCTTCTCCCAAAGTACGAGATATTGGAGGCCTTGTGTGCCACGTAACCTTATTGTCGGTTCAACTACATATCTTCCATCTCACAAAGCCATTAGAGCCTAATTTTATCGTTATCTTAAATATGGTTGTGGCCGGCAAATCGTCCTCCAGTCAATATTACTTGTACTACAGTGCACTGAATGTTCACGGGGACTTAACATTACAAGCAGAGTGAATTCGCAATCACTATCTGACTTTGGTCCGCAAAAAGAAACCGCGTTTTTCCCCAGAAACAGGCAAACTAGTTGCGATGATGTAGTCCAACATTGCTAGAAACACGAGGAAGTAACGAAATTATTGCGTCGGTCATCATTCCATGGGGATGGCTCAACATAATGTTGTGTGACGGATGAAGAAAACAAGAATGCCCGTCACCTCTCTGAAAAATATATTAAAAAGTTTCTGGAACGAAACTCGATAAAGTACTCATAGGTTTGCGGAAAAGAACATCATAAACGAGAGATTCTGAAGGACTTTCTTGTCAAAATTAAATTGGTATGCAGTCGACTGTATCGGAACAAGAATGGGTTATTACGGATATGGTTCCAAAACATTTAACATAAATTCAACACTATAAACCCACCGTATGTTTGCAAAGAGCGGGTGTATACTTGAAGCAAAGCTTCAAAGAACACGAACGCCAAAACTAATTGTCATACAAGTGTCAGAATGTGGCACTCCGAACATGCATCATTTTGCCTTCCAGTTTGTTAGTTTGAGTAACGGCACTTTGTGCAACACACGCTATCCGAAAACCTGCTTCGTGCATCCTCTTCTCAAATACTTGTTAATCCAGAAAGTAAACAACGTCATATCCACAGTGGCTGCACAGTAAACCTCAGGATGATGCTGCAAGTGCATTATGTACACTACATTAACTGCTCATTTAGCAGGTGATGGATTGCGATTAATCTGTGACAGATCGGACGCGCTTTCCACTTCGAGGTTCTCTATTCGGCCATTAGTAAGTCGGCCCATAGGTTTATATAGCAGAATAACTCCAATACAGTTATCTCTGCAGTTTGCAGAGGCTGAAAAACCGGGACTTGTAAAAAACATCTTAGTGATTTCCTACTAGTTGTCGAAAGGGTCATCCATTTGGCGTCAGACAATCTCAATGCTTTATCTCTCCTAGCGGCCTAAGAGTTTTTGACCATGAAAAAAATGCGTTGCAAGTGCACTGGGCAACGATTTTTCCAGTGTATCCGACCGTGCACTCTAGGGTGTGAAAAAAATGGATCAGCTATGCATGGAATTTAAACTAAAGTGACAGTCGAAATGCAAATTTTACCGGTCTATGCAAAATACTGCACACCAGTCTTTTCTAGTATACAGAAATCCACTAATAAGTCTACCAAAAGGAATGAAACTGCATATAGCTGCTGGCTAATTATTGCGACGTACAAGTATACCGACCAATGAGTTTTCCCTATTCGAATCTGCGTCCCAAAGACAGGAAATAACTATTTGCCCACACACCAATTTTTCAATCACCATCGATAAGCACAGATGCGAACTACGGCAGAAGTACAGAAATGGTTTATTTTGAACAACCGGTCGAAACGATGGATACCCGATAATTTTAGAGTGCTCTTTTTATGTAGATGTGACCATCTGTTTTACATCCATATTTTCGTACAACTCACGTGATGTACAAATATCCTGTCAGCTGTTTAGTTAATGGAGGTAAATCAACGCGCCAAACGTTTGCAAACGCCATATTACGGTTCATCCTACGTCATGGGAGAAATCGGTCGGCTCAAGGAGGTTAAGGCGCCCTCTGCGCCGCACCCTACATTATCTAGTCTCAACACTCAAACTCGGTAGTTGTTGTTTGTTACCATTTGTTAACAAGCAAATCAACAACATCGAAATACAACATTACTCGCTCTGATTGAGAGTAAGGGCAAACCACCAAGATGACTAACATTTCGGAAGACATTCACCCACATAATATCGTCTCTCGACATTGACACTAGGCCATGAATAGCTGGTGAAATTGGATTATGTTGCTGTTACATTCCATGGGCCAAAGTGGTTAAGGCGCGAAGGCCCGTAATTGGAGCCCAACTTCTGCATCTCGACTGTTCTTTTTTGACTTAATTAACTAAACGCATCGCTTCCCACATGCCTCCTTCACTTGACACGACAGATAGGCACCGAAAAGGTGTTACGCTGAACCGTATTGATGGCTATGATGATTATGTCTTCGGCGACAAGGCACTATTGGAAACCTACAGCACTAGTGACAAATGAATCTATATAGATGGGAAAGACATACACTCAGTTGAGAAAAGGCTAGTACATAGAATTTAGAGTACCCTTGTAAGCCTGACTAGAATGTCCATCATAAAGGACCTCCTCGTTTCACCAACCCCTCAACTGCATCAGAATTTGATCTTTCTGCTGAAATCTGAGATGAAACCCGGGGTCGCTTCTAACTCGCGGACATAACTCACATAATTATTTGGGAAGACCGGCTACCCCTGTGAACCCAGTAAGCAGATATCGTAACGGCACCATAGCATTATGGCTTGCAAATCGAAGTATATTCTGGCAAGGATTAACGTATTCTCACTACAGAGTTTTTTATAATTCACTATTTTGACGTATAAAGCGTATAATACTAGCCGTTAGACAACTTCCTATCTTTGAGATTATAGCAAAAATCACCTTGCGTGACGGCTGCTATGTGCCAACTTTTTGCTCTTTGCTGCCATGTGTTGGTTCAGTTCCGAGCGACGAGATGGGAAGTGGTGTAAGGAACACGGGGCCAGTGCTACCCCAGACATTTGGAAAAGGCCACCCTATAGCTACGACTGAAACTGGTTAACAGTCATCCAGTAACTTAATAATATACAGACGCTCCGTGAACTGTAGTTTGACCCAGATGGGAGAAAGACAACGCGACGCAACGTATGCTGCAAACGGACCAATGGAATCACGGACGAGAACGTCGCAGTTTAGTCAGTCAGTTTGCAGGTAACGTGTATTCTCCGTAAGTAATATAAACGTATGTATGTTCATGTCTGCCCAATCTCAAGTGGTGGCGACGTTTTTTCAGATCATCCATGGATTACTGTACATTAAATAACGATTTTTTCACACTAGCTCCGGTGAAAAATGACCATCCATTTTTGATGTCATTGTTCGAGGTTTCGTGACTTGAACTTGCAAGGTGATACTATAGATAACCACCGGAATGTGTCATGTAATCAGATAACGGCGCAATCGTATGGCCCAATAGAATCTTGTTTGCTACACTAGCAATTTCTCATTTGTTCTTACCGCTGTCATGTTTGGCCCGAAGACGACAGACTACCGCGTTACAGTAACCCTCTAGATATTATGACATCATAATGGAGAATCAAGCATCGCTCTGTTGTTTCCCATCCTTTAGACTGAATAGCAGCAAGTGCTCAGGACTTTTATAATCTTCACCATATGCATCGATTCTCACGTGATTTGCCACGGTGAATATATTCCAACGTTATCATACGCTTTTATGATTTTTTCTCAACTTACACCCCTCCAGGAAGTATCAAAATTCGTGCGTGAGCCATTGGCCCGTATATTCAACCAGTGGCACAGGTCTTTCTTTCGAACCCCAGTTTCAGTCGAAATGTTGAAATATATTTCCTACTAATAATCACTTGATTCTGCTCTTTGGGGAAATCACTTCTCTTTTAAATAAAGCAATTCATGATACAACAATAGTTTCGGAGTTTGAGACATTCTTTTTTTACGTCACTTTCGAATTGTGGAGATTCATCTCTAAACGTTTTATGTAGTGCTAACAACAGAGCCATGGATTATTTACCACATTATTAACACGTGTTTTGTTGTTTTCCCAACCGTCCAGCAGTTACTTTTACGTCCATTCTGAGTTTTCTATTTAAACCCGCTCCTGGTCTCAAAGATTGTAAAAGATGTCTAAAGGACAAGTTGCTCGCCACTATACTGTGGAGTACGCATTCATTTATCAACGTAATCACACCAGATTTCATTGATCCTCTAAGCCAAACAACCGCAGTTTTGTTAGTTGTTTGACATCAAGCAGACATAGCAGCTTCACACAATTTCTGTCATTCATTCTTTTAGTGAATACTAGGAATATATTGTGTATTTTGACGTGAATCTAACTCCCTGGAGTGCCCGTGCTGTTCACTACGTTTCGCCCCTTTTTATCTTGAGTAATATCACTAACTCCTATTATTAATAATTACACAGGCAGAGAGCTCACGTCACGTAAACCTATCCAGGACTTGCACCATTATTGTGCTCAACACGTGTTACTCTCAAGTAACGTGTGCATCTGTTTGTAATCGTAGCTTGTGTTGGGCAATTGTGAATGCATGCTACCACAATACGCAAATCCCGCCTTTCTTCATCTCTAGAAAATTAACTGTCCCCATGTCACAATATTTTGTTGTCAGGGGGGAAGCAGGTCGGTTTACCACCAGTACAAAAACTTCATAAAGAAGACAACGTGTATTGGATGACCGGATTCTCTGTATACTACAGCCAGCTTCCAGCAGGGTAGCCAGTGTCTTGTTTTTAGGCCTTGAGCTGAAGGCAGAATGTTATGACAAAGTTTGTGCGTCGCTTTCTCCAAAACACGATGAACATGAATACCAAGCATAGACACACCCTAGCACAATTCACTGTAAATCCATTCGACTTTAGCACAGTGGGGCCTAGTTGCACTCAACTAAGCTAGGTTTATCGATTCACTCTGCCTAGACACCTGAAACCAAGTCGCCTACATTTCTCATGTCTAATTTAACCGATGTGCTTTCACTGATCTGCTTTCACTGGTGGCAGTAAACTGTTTTGGAAAGAAATAACACATCCTCGAAGAATTAAAAGTAACCCAAAATATGCCTGTGGACTTGTTCCTTTCCTTTTAAATGAAACCAGGAATCACTCAAACAATTAGACAAGAATGTTAGGATTGTCCTGCAACCATTTCGGCCCTAAACGAGTAACCAATGAAAATATTCTACAAATATAAGATTGTGTTCATTTCGTAAAAAATGTGGCTGCACCAGACGCACTGTTCTCAAAATGAGTTAGTTTTTGTTCCCCTCAAGAGCGGTAGCCATCACTGTTGATTGTCGCCCAATACAGATTGCTAACACTTCCTTGATATCAGAATATATTGCTTTTACTGTAGCATCTATTGGATAAATCAAGCAGCCAAGTAAAAAAAATAGGAAACAGGTCAGATACCTTTTTGCAGCTAAGGAGAACCTCAGCCTTTGTAAAATATGCTCTGAGGCAAGTTGGCTGCAAATTCAAACAAAAATTATATTTTATAGGATTATTTAAACCTGTGCTACTCTCCTCTAGACCCACGAAAGGCGTTGATGCTAGATAGTTCCCGCAGTTAATGTATTCGCTGAATGACCGTCTTGTACTTATTTTGCGACTCACCAATCAACGTAGTCGGATACCAACAACGCTCCTCAGAGAGTAGTGGTCAAATATCTGGAGACGCCGGAGATCAGCCGACCGAGTAGCTCATATCTCGAGACCATCCGGCAAAAAAGCCCCGTTAGCCTCGTATACCCAACCTTTGAGACCCACCGATACATCATTATGCCGCCACAAGTGACGCAATTTGACAAACGTCAATTTAGTCATCGCGTTCTGTGCAAAGACATTATCGCACATAATCTCGTCGGTGCGAATAAAGCCAGCGAGGTATGCAAAATTCTCACAAGCTCTCGCGGTTTTGCTGCGATTACCCTATTTTGGGTATTTTTATTGGTGAAAACGTATGGCTGTACCTGTTCCTCCATAACTACTTGTGCAAACGCGAACTTTTACTGTTTGTAAATAACATGATCGTTGGCACCGTAATTTAAAAAAATAACACCCTTACTGCCTATCTTAAGGTTCCTCACAATGGAGCACTCATCTTAACTGTTCGACTGCTGCAGATAGCCCAGCAGGTTTCGCCTTCCAACTAGTATGCCTTGTGCGAAATTAGTCCTTGTGTATGCAATAAATTGCAAACTCAATCGCTATGCCAGAAACCAGTTTGTGAGGCCGATGTGAAATCTGCTCAACGTAGGATGGACATACAGACGGCGCAGCATAAGGCGTCTAGATAGGCACCCAGAGATTGAAAACATAATCCAAGATATCAACTGGTGTTTTTGACTTCTAAAATCACAAAATTACGAGTTCAAACTTGTTAATTGCTTAATAATAGCCCACTGCTAAATGGTCAATATTCCTCTTGCTATCCCTAAAGACAGAACGTGTATCAGAAATACTTAATTCATTTACAACGATGCAAATGACCTTGGGACCTTCGACGTTCGAAGCTGTGTCCGAACTTGTTAAGTGGCACTGCTTATTCAAAGCTAATGTTTAAGTATTAATATACACACGTAGTTATTGGCATCTTTTACACACGTTTCAGAAACGCTCTAGACACGAGTATTTCGAAGTCTGGGGGGAAATTACTTTCTTACAGCTTTCGTTAGAATTAGTTGAATTTAGCTAATCCAGACAAGTTGGACTGTTTCCTGAGACCACAAAAGAACCCTTTAAAAGAAGAACCGAGAGGAAAAAATAGTAGACGACTTTTACTCGTTTCTACATGACGTGTAACCCAAATCGACCATTGGTCTTCACAATTTGCAACGTAGCTGTTTCTACAAGTGAGTGATGACTGATGATGTAATAAACATCAATCGCACTTCAGACTGATGACTCAACTGAACTCAACTCAACAGGCCTACGTTAATAATCAAGCATCAAGATTGAGCCTAGATGTTTGATTCAGTGTCACTTGAACTGAGAGATGATGTGTGCATTCCTCTGTCAGACAAAACTGCCAGGCACGACGCAATGATTCATGCAGAATGTCGTCAGGTTTTTCCCGCATAGCGATAACCAGATGATATGAATCGATATCCACAAAATACTTCGGCTGCAGACGAGTTGACGCTTCAAATCTGCAAAACCTGACAATGTCGTTTATTTGGAGATAAATGTACCCTGGGGTACGCCTCGCCACATAGGACACCATGGTCCACAGCCAGTAGTCGTATGATTACTTAAACGATGTTTTGCAATGAAACTGTTGCATTTTCTTCGAAGTCACCGGTGAATTTTCTGTGGAAAAAAGATTCTCCTAAGAGTGAAACGGACTTGCAAGGATTGCTTATGAGAATTGCTAGTTTTGCTAGATGGTGCCCTGATAAGACTTCTGCTCCTGGGAAATTTTAAAAAAGCTATCAAGTTTTCGAAAGCGATACGTCCAGTGCAAATATACGTTGGAAAAATAATCTATCTGGACGAAATTCGTCTACAGGTTTTTGAAAAATTCATCTTTATCAAGAAGTGTAAATTGGTCCCAGTTCTCTAGAAGGATAGCCACAATCCTCATCCGTGGAAGGACAGTTGGATTTGTTTTGTAGGTATTGTTTCTGTAGTATAAGTGATAGACGTGATTTAGTAGAATGGATTGGCGGGGCTGTCGAATGCAGCCATTTCGTAAGTCAGAAATGTTTTCCCAGATGAGCCGAACTGTTCCGACCCCAAAACCTCAGCAACCATCATGTGGATTGATTGGTCACGAATTCTTGATGAGGTCCTGAGGGTCTTTCACCTGTATTCCGATTATTCTCGTCAGAAATAATATTCTAGCTTGATGAGATGTTTCCAGTTAGTAACAGGTTCGTCACAAATTTCGTGTGTCAGGATTCTAAATTTCAGTACATCCAAGGCTTTGATCTGCAAATGAGCCATGATTGCATCTACACTTGAGTTCAGGACACCCTCAATTTAATTCGGACTAAGTAAACTAAATGTGCCTAAACCGATTGGAGACTGCTTCAGCAAGAGTCGCTTGTTTGACGAAGTTCCGTATGTCAAGCCCAAGTAACCATGTTATAGATGTTACAAATGAGAACTATTGACCCAGAACAAACAGGTTAAACCGTTCCAAACCTTTCTCTTACACCTGCATATACTTGGGTTTCGTAATATTCCGCGTGTCTAAGCTCCACCCTGCGTACATTGCGTCATGGTAATTGATTTATGCAATAAGTGAAGAAGGTTTCATTTTCACAGCCGTCAAATTGGGCCTGCTCACTGGTGTATCCGGTGGGCTAAAAATGGAGGGTTTAACAATGCTAGTACCAAATAACTTGTCATTTTGTCCGCATCAAAGTTGTTTTCACATGCAACTGTGGCATTAGCAGAATTATGAATGCTAAGGCAATAAGGTTAGTCGGGTTTGAAGTCGTACAACTTCGGCGTTTGATATTGCAACCTCCGGCAACAATGGGGTCCGAATAAAACGATTTTTGATCCTCTTGACCAATATCCTTGTTAAAATATCCATATAAAATTAAAACATTCCTGTTTGTTCGCGGACTAAAGAAGTGACAGAAATTAATGGTATACTTTATTAAGGAAAATATTTAGGTTTCTGGAGATATACCAGAAATGCATCTGGCTGATTCTTGCAGACATTCCAGTGTAATAGTATTTGAGTTTAACTGGATTCCTGACGGCGTCTAACCGGAGAAACAAACAATAAATATCTTCATAAAGGAGACTACTCACAGGGTTTCTGAAACTCTTTGACAGTCCATGACCAGCTTCTTCATTCTCGGGGCTCATCAGATAGGCACAGCCCCGAGTTTCCGTCATCCTCATGTTGTACTTGAAACCAGATTGGACTGATTGCGACAAATACACTCACCTACAAACCAATGTGGTATTCACGGGTGACTCAAGTAAATCTGGGTTTGCGATTTTCTTCAACTGAATGTGCTGCACGCAGGCCGCCTCTTGATACGATTTTCGAGATATCTCAGTATATTTTCATAAATTGAACTACTCACAAGAAGGGCAAAACCGGTCTTGGGCTGTCGAGGAGTTTTCAGCAACCTTGTGAGTAGTCTCCTTTATGAAGATATCGTATTGTGTGTTTCCCCGGTTGGACGCCATCAGGAATTCAGTTAAACTCAAACGCTCTTACACAGAAATGTCTGCAAGAATCAGCCGGATGCATTCTTGGTATATTTTCGTTAACAAAACGAGTAGCTCCCTTTATTACAATTTACTGTAATATCTCGAATATCGCACCAACCGAAACATGAGCCGGCTTTCGTAAAAAGCATTCAGTTGGAGAACATCATAACCGAGAGATTCACTTAAGTCTCCCGTGTTTTGCAAGTGAGTGCATTTGTCGCAATGTGCAATAATCTTTTTGTGAGCTGTGCTCATACAATACTATGTGATAGGTTTACAGTTATCTTTGGAGGCAACATCCGGTCGACATTTTATATTCGAACAGTTCATCAGAGCTTAAGACTTGATCATGTAGACTAACAACCGACGATGAAATTACGTTTTCAACGAAATATTTTGCCTCACCCCTAAAACGTTTGCAGGATGAGTTTGCCCGGTTTTTTGAAGACAGTGAGGACAAGGGAGAATTTCAGAGCCGCTGATATGAATCATTCCACCGCACAATAATTGACAAACCACGTTTGACTGACCAGCACGGGCTTAATGAAAATATGTGTGCGTGATTTTTACTTTGAAGCAGGATCCCACACACCAATTTATCTAATCTGCAGTGTACGATTAGCTAGTTTCAGATGGATGCGTTCCATCAAAATTTCCTTGGCACTCTGCCATATCGCCTGCATTTTGTCTTTGTGGAGCATCTCGTTCGAAAACCCATCGCAGTTTCCCTTTTAATGAATGGTGAACTTATTTCCATTCAGTTGACGTTAACAATAACCAACATGCAGCAGAACTACAACCGGCGGTCGTTGCCACAGATATCCAACTGTCATCCCAGTAAAGCTTCTCAAATCTGTCCGCTTAGCATTATCCCAGCTATCAGTGAGTATTGTACAGTTTGCAATCTGATATTTCTTCACTTCGTCAGATGAGTCTACTGGCACCCTCCAACAAGGGTGAAATAGGAAAAAGATTTTACTCCGGGCTTCAAAGCATTTTGAGTTAGTCGTTATTTTCAGTGCACCATCAGTGTTTAGCATTGATGCTTCGCTGACGTACATCCATGGTTTATTTGAAAGCCTTATTTTTAAGAATAAAAGTGGACGGGAAAGGAACTTAGTGCAAGTCAACCACAACCATTCCGACGTGCCTACACTTCCAGACACTTATTCAAACGATCTGGATATGAACTGACAACCAGCACACCACCGACACCGATTTGGGGACATGTTGCAGCGCCTCCAAACAGGAGATCACGCGTTCCCCATCCTAGAAGGCCAGTCGCATCGACTGCACCAAAACGTTTCGTGATTTCTTTCATACCCCTCTGCTTACGCCACTCTGAATATGGCATGGAAAACAGCGGCCTCTTCGGCAAACGATAATTAAGCATGCGCAACACACGTCCAAACCAACGCAGCTTCTGCTGCTGGACACATTCTTCAATCGAAGTACCCGTTGCACAAACCAAAACTCGCTTTCTAATTGCCTCGTTACGGATTCGCCGACATCAACCCACACGAGTTATGGGTTGGAGACAACGATCGTCGAACACCTAAAACGTCTTGGTTCCGCTGCTCAAACAGGCCAAGTCTCGCAGCCATACAACAAAACGGCCTGATACACACGTTCCTTGAGTTTCAAGGATAAACCGCTTTGACACCATAGATGTGTCAAATTAGTAGGCTCTACTGATCTTTGCAGATTAGTGCTTTGAACTTATCCGTCACACTACATTCAGATCTACTAGAAATCCCAAAATGCATAAAACGATCCATAAATTCGAGTACCTTTCCCTAGATTGCAAGTAGCTTGTTCAGCGCCTGCAAGTAAAGGAGCATGAATTTAAAATTTGTGGTTACAAACTGCATGCCAAAGGACGGGATGATTTTTGTCGGTTAATCTAAAAACACATGCACCTTCTCCTCTTCAAGGGCGAGAACTGTTACCTACATACCTCAAATTCGGAATGTTTTTTTCAGCGACTATTCGTACGCTAGGGTTTTGGAGAACATTCAGCGTTCATCTTATTTTCTCCCCTAAAGAATGATGAAGAGAATTGGCACCCGTGACGGAACCACATTTTGTGCTGAGGCTTTCGGAGAACTCTCCGTATATTTACATACGCCCGAAAACCCGAGAATACATATGTTCACAAGCTTCCGGGGCGTTGCTTGACGGGCTAGCGTGTCAAGGAGAACCGACCGGAATATGAAAATTGTGGAACGCTTGTACGTACGGCGTTGTTCTAGCATCCAGTAGAGTGTAGAGATTTGGTTGGGTCTTTCGTTAGCACCACATTTGCCTGCATTCATGTCTACTTTGCCAGCATATATCTTTTAGAAAAAAGATGTGTAAATACTAAAGCCTCATATGCGTTAACTGATTGGGAGAGCTTCAAATGCCGCATGTTGCCTCTCATCCGAACCTTCCATATCGACGCTAATTGTTATATCGCGTTAAGGTTAGACCACTCCGTTCGCCTACGGCAATCTTGCTTTCAGCAACCAATTGATTAACGGTGTCCGGTCAGTGTTATTGTTACTTTTTGTATTCTTTTCACCAGACTGTTAGCAAGCATTGAGATAGTTCAGCTATTCTTTCGTGTAGTGTTGTGCTGAAGAATTATTATCTCGCAGCTACTTTAAGAAAGCAATGTCCAGATTTCTTTTATTACCTCTTTCCAAATTAATTCATCTGGGATTTGTTTGCTGTTTACTAAACACGTGATTCCAACTAACTGGACGAGGTATTTTTGGTCATAAGTGAAATATGCCCGTTTTTGTCTATGCCCTGCTAAAGGGATTTTCACGCAATTTCTTTGGTGTTAATAAGCGCACTTAAAGCATACGTACACACCCAAGGTGTGTACGTTGCCTGGTGTGAAAATCACATCGTTTAATCACTTTTGCATACCTATAATGATATACGCTCATTGACTGGTTCAAGCGATACTGTCAAAGATTTTGGTTGATTTATCAGATCAATAGCGACCTGAAATAAGAGGTATGCCTAAGCCACTGTGATTGCACCGTAATTAGTTTCTTTACGAAAACCTCCATGTACAGTCTCTAGAAAACTGTTATCAGTGGTTGCGGACTCAAAACCCCTATATTTTATTACATGTTCCTTAATTTCCGGCTACCTAACGATCCTCGGACATCTCACTTAGTATGAATTTATCAGTCTTGATTAGCTTACCAGGAAATCAAACTACCAAGATGTATGTCGAGACTTCCAAAGAGAACGTTGCGCTTAAACTTTACTATCGTAAAAGTTAAGGAATTCTGATATTCAGTTCAACTCTGAGTTTATCCTCAGTTGGCATCGATCATTTGGGAATGTTTAGAGAACGGCCACTTTGTCAGTATTTTTGCATACAATACTTACCTTAGCTGGATAGATTTGAAACCTTTGGAAAAGAATGCCTTTAGCAAGACATTTTGTGTAAACCTAACGCATGATTACGTATTGGACTACTCAGTAACGACATCAACAGTGTACCAGTGGAGCGTCCTGTGTATATGCTTATCCATCTTGGGTGTGTAGTCCCAATCAGCTGATCGTGTGTTCAGCTTCCTTTTTCGTATTGAGCGGCATCAAACTTCAGGCGGGTGACTGCATATGTTTTGAATAAGAGTACACCTCTTTCTCGTACTGTTTGGTGTGGGGCAGTAAGCTGCGGTTCCCTTCGTGTTCTTAGTGTCGTGACCGTTTGAAGACAGTAAAAGTTGGGTTTTCTGTCTGTGTTGGTGTACTTTGTGGATGACAGCGTAGCTAGCCTACCAAAGCTGCTTTCGGCAGCTCAGTGCATGGCAGGATTGATGGCGCTCGCACAGAAGTACACCATTAAAAGTTTGTTAAAATCTCCTGGAAAGCGTCAACAGTGCTGTGCTGTCATGATAGTGGACTGAAACTTTCAAAAAAACCCACAGGGTCAGCGCAGTTCAGTTAGCTTAATAGGTAAGTGAACTAGTAATAATGGACGTGAGGCAGGCTGTTGTCGTTTTTGTAAGTTAATCAGGCTTAACGAGTTTCTAAGACTGAAAAACTCAACAGAAGAGCACTTTTCACTTTTCAGCCCAGCGTACCATTCGGTTCACGCACTGGCACCTTACCATGCTGCTGTCGGATCTGCAAAAAACAACCATATCACTGAAAATATACCGGGTGATCCACTCCATCGGTGGCCACTGAACCCTGATATCATACAGCCTGACGCAATTCCAATCAGTTGGCATGACGTGGAGGTCACCTATCGTACCTAGGTACCAAATGGCTTATCCGCCCAATCGCCTATTTCCTTTTCTGGTAAGAATCCACCCACTCATTTATCTATTTCATGTCTCAAACCTTTGTCAGCATATAAACGTTTGAGACTGTTGCCTGCAGTGATCATCACTTGAGCCGGAGTACTTTGGTCAGCACTTGCCATTCACTCACTTGTGTTTCGACGTTTTCTTCTTTCAGCTTTTTCGGGACCTTGGAGTCTGCTAACACTTAGCCCCCCTAAGGTGCGTCCAGTGACTCACTATGCCCTGGAGATGTTCCGCATTTTGACTTGGAAAATGAATAGAAACCTAACAAACACAATTACTTGCAGTTCTCATTGGGAGGGTGAGACAAGTAGGGCTGTGTCTTCTCGACATGAGAGCAGCGAACCGGTTCCGTAATATGTTAATTTTCGATAGCAATTGCGAAATATTTTTTTGGTGTAACGTTAACGCGCAGTCATTCCGATGCAAAAGTGAATTATCTGAGGAATCAATTCTGAAAACCGGACTGATGTATTTAAGTCTACCAGTTCTGGTGTCATGATTTACCTGGACAAGATTCCCTGAAAATAATTCCACTCCTCCGCAGATTTCCGTGAAATATGTGGAATACCCCAATGAAACCTGGAAAAATAGACAGCCATCAGGTCAAATAAAAAAGCAGTATTGAAATCGGCGTATCGCAAATTATCCAAAGTTTGATTTTCTGTGAGTAATCAGTGTTGAGATCTTGCTACTCCGTAGAACTGAAGGGGTCGAATTCGACCTAGGCTGTTGCACAATGACACTTCATTTATTTTCTTCCTGCGTACTTTCAGAGTACGCAGGATCCAACTAGGTATGGACATTCTTCTTCAAACTTTACTGTAGATAGGGTTCAGTTTAACTTCTCACACTTAATTTTTCAAACCAAGTGCTTTGAAATAACACCAACTTTAAAAAATAATGCAGTCGCCCGGTAATTTCAGAAGTTGTCCGGATGCAAGTAAGATACCATTAAAACTGACAGCCCTGGCAGCTCATGAGTATTTTCCGAATTAAGCCAACAAAATTTAAGCCAGTCTACGCACCTAATGTTGTCCTATGTATTCTTCTATGTAGAGGAACAAGTTAGTTTTACTAATACATCGTTCGTTGTACTAAATACACCTTTATGCAAAGTTACCTCTAGGAAGATAGGTGTATAACATAAGTGCCGCAATCAGCCAAACCTTGAAAACGTTTGGTGCAGCTGTGGATTCCGCAGGTGTTTTTGGATAAGACCCAGTGTTTTGCCTAGAATGCTGTGCGCTGATCACAGACTGTCCGCATGAACTACCAGCCTTCAACAGAAGAGTTCATTGACTGTTTTTTGTGGCTTTTACACTTTACATAGTGTATTATACTCATACGTACACATCTGATGCACCTACTCTACCTCTATTTTCACAATATTTAACTGGGGCTGAAAAGCAACCTTGAGAACAACTCTGAAAGTACCTTATGCTGGTTCGTCAGTACCAAATCACTAATAACCGGAAAAAACTGAGGCTTCATTATGGAAGGGATAAGTATGTGGCTGGAATTGTTAAACCTGCTAAGTCAGTAGAAGTCAGGGCTTCACATAAGGCGGCCTTTATCAGTTGCTTACGGTGTTAGAATGTGTTAGAATAAGTGAGCTTCCATGACTAAGTAAAGCCATACATGCGACGGTCCGCAAGTCAATGACTGTGACGATGCAATATTCGGCATGATTCCAGACGTGAAGAGAGGTGTGTAATCTTGATCGCACATTGGAACTCCATTTGAAGTGAAGCGTGCGCCGCAGCTACACATGAGATCTTACCACATCAAGCTATTTTTTCTCGAGCAGAGATATCGCTGGCTGTTGATTCTGATGATTAGCTCAAATCTTTTTAATGTTGCCCGTTTCTAGCTGTTCCACTGCCAACAGCTTGAGTTTCATCAACCAGAGTCCAGTTGGTCGTGAAAAGTTGTGGCTTCCAAGAATTATTCGCAAGCTATTTGTGGATAGTTGACCGGCAAAAAAAAGTTTGCAGGTCTGTATAGTTTGAGAAACCAATAAGTAAACCAAAACGCAGTATTGTAGAGTAGGATTTTTATATGATCATTCCAAGGTAGTACAGCGCCAGCATAGTCTAAACAGTTACTTGCAGGATGAAATGCGACTGGAGTTGCAGTTTGTTCACGGTTTTCTGAATAGGATTAACATGAGTCTCCCCGTGTGTGGCCGTTCCTCGTGTGACTTGGTAAAACCACATGGATTACGACAAAGCATTTAAGCTAGACCTCTTTCCCACCGGAGGCTTACAGTTACAACAAAAACCCTTTGCTGAGGTTAACGATACGGAATAATGAGTCACGCGGAGGTTTGACCATCCCGAAAATCAATAGAAAGAAGTAAGTTTGAAAGTCTACGGTATGGTCACACAAAAGTGAGCAAAATTATAAAACAAAGCTCAAATGTTTACGTTCTCGGTGTCAACACTACACAAGTCTGTCACTAACCCACCCAGTGTAGCGTCAAGGTCTGCACACTAGAGAACGTTGAGCAGAACGTTGGCTCGGTAGGGTGGGTTGCGGTCGTCCCTTCTGAAGCCATCATTATGGTTCTGATTAATGTTACGATCCCAAGGAAATCAAGACAGACCTAGGAAGAGCATTCTCAGCAGAGGGGGTACGAACGCGCATGGGTAAGTAGGTCATCTGCGCACATTCACGCACATACACAAACGCTAATATACCGGTGTTGGACGGAGCTGTCTTTAGGCAAGGTGAATGGCAGGTACGAGTGAGCAAAGCGAGGAGGAATACATGGGTAAGGTAAGTAAATGTATAAGGGGATTATCATGATGTAAGTTTGGATTCAATTCCCCTAATCTCTCAGCTCCGTTCGAAGCTTCATATTGTCTGTTTTAAGGACGCACAGCTAAAATATTTGCTTATTTTGAGTCAAATGGAGTTTAACATTGTGGTGTTTACTACGAACAGAGTTAAAAATACTCGTTTTAAGGTAAAATCTGCATCTAATTGTGCGGAACTTAGTTCAGACGAAACAAAATCTCAAATGAGGTGACTGAAACATTTGCTATAATACATAATCGTCTACCAAGACCCGCTTCAGGTTTCCGCAAACCGTCAAGTAAATGTCGTTTATCTAGGCCGAGAGGTGAGAAAGATAACCAATAATGTGGATCAAACTCGTGGGGTCCGACATCCGCGATGGGATTTCTGTAATACTTTTATTGCTTGGCTAGTGGGTGTTGCGAGAAATGGTGTCCTATCCATTACACTGACCCTGTAGCGTTCAGTTTATTTTCGGATTGTCCGACTGAGCAGCTGAAGACTTGGACTCCTCAGAAAGCATACGCTAAATTACAACAGGGCTTTTTTCTTACTTTAACGCTAAAAGTTTATTTGTAAACCTTGTTTTTGTGGCAGTGGTGCGCACACTCCCCGAGTTTGCTGTCCACGATGATGGTGATGATAGTTAAAGCAATCTCTGTGATGTTTACTAAAATGCAAGCGTCCGGCCTCTTTGGGGATCTTTTTTAGTGTTGAGAATAACGAGCAGAAAGGTAGCATTAAAATGCAATCCTCATTTTGCTACTGGGCGCTGTCTCTGAGAATGACACTGCCGTACTTGTGTACACTCCGTCTATTCGAAACTGAACAGAAATAATTCTCTTCTTCTGGCTAATCAAACTCCACCAAACGTTTTGATAGTGTTTGATTGTTAAAACGTTTGTCCGAACATGACCGTGGTCACTGGTGCGTTACACGCTTGCATGAGTGTTTCACAAAACTAATGCAATCCACAGCAGATATTTATTCTTATCTTCCTCTAAAAGCCTCTCCCCTCTTCTGGCTTTCCATGCGGATCAGCCGTCTTTTTTCTCCATCCGGGTTGATAGCACACTTATCAGTAATTCTATTTTATTGCCAAAATGCTAGTTTTGTCTTTTTCCAGGATCTATGACTTTCCGTTTCACCCCTCTCTAAATGGAGCGACAGGGCAAATATGAGGCATCCTTATGTAGGGATGATAATGGCGAATAAGGTTCATTTTTGACCCGTTTTTTTAAAAAGTATGTTGAAATTTTTGCGTGTTTTGGTCAAACCTGGCGTCTCTTTTTACCACTTTCCACCTGATGCGCTGCAGGTCATTAATCTTGAAGAACAGGGTTAACCATTTTTCTGCAGTGACATTTTTGGTGGGTTTTTGTCTCATCACTATTGGAGACACATTTCTGTCGAAGTTCGAGGAACTTGTCGTTTCGGCATTATTTCGTTCCCATGGATACAACCGCGCGTAGTTGTTGGTGTTTTCTTTGTTGTTACATACTACCTGGCTTAAAAAGCAAAGAAACATTTTTGATTGCCGAGTTTGTCTGTTTGTCTCTTAGATTATTATCCGCGTGTGATGGTCCATTAACCAATATCCTGTTGAAATTCGTCTTCTGCTAACACTCAGTGATAAGAAGACGTCGAATACAGAACAGGTAAACTTTTTCCGGACTACGAGCACTAACTTGGGGCTTAGACCACGTTTCACGCACAGTATGAGTACAGTGGACCTAGATGCAAATTTGTACTTGTGCCACCACACCCACACCTCAAACTATTGCGTAATCATTTCAGGAAATCAAGTTCCTAAATTTCCAGTGTACCCATTAAGTTTCATGATCTTGTATATCAGTTTTCACCATGAGGGTTTGAACGTTTCCAACTGTTAAGCCTTTTCAGACCACCTTCTGCAAACAAGCATAGGTTTATTACTTAATCTACGCTTAGACCATCCTAGGGAGCTCTTTCGTTCACCGCGTCTATTGTCTGGAAAGTTCAGAGGAAGCCTGAGGCCATCAGAGCAACTTCTGCACTTTTGTTTTGCAACGGACGTCAGGTGCGCCATTTAATGAATATTGTTGAAAATATTGGCCATCGCTCAACCGGGATCGCGGCGTATACCGATTTCACCCATAGTTCCACTCTTCTAGTTCCCGCTTTCCTGAAGAAGAGAGCCTTGAATTCATGGCTTCACGAGATAAAACAGCGCAATAATTTCTTTATCCATTACCGTTGACTATGGTAATACTATGAGAATATTATGGCACATTTACAGTTTCTATGTAACTATGTAACACCATTCGCTCTGAAAAAGCCCAACTAAGTACTTTTCATCGGTACTAGCTTTCAACAAGCTGCTGCCATTAAACACTTTGGGAATAAGTAACACAATTATTCATGGATGTTTATTTTGATTGTTTTGTACAACAAATCAGTATTCAAAAATTGTATAAGTCAGCTTTTCCTAAGAGAATTGACATAAGGCATGATGATTCTGCGGTGTTATCAACTGTCTTCTACATCTGGTGTTTTGTATACAAGAAAAATGCAATCGTTCTTCCTAAATGCAAAATTATAACCCATTTCATAAGTGTAGAAGGAATAGTAGCGTCCGTGGACAGTGATCACGTGCCATAGTTTGCCAAACTGTCTATCCAAGGTCTTCTTGATGTACTGGACAAAAGACTAGGAAAGGAATGAATATCACTGAGTATTCTGAAGTTAGGTTTGCATGCAAAATGGATCTAGCCTCTTATTAGACGGGAAAACACATCGGTTTAAAACTCCTTTACTTACAGGCTCGTCTGGACAATGTTTCTGACCTTCGTTGATAACCTTGCAAACCTGAACCCGCATGACCAACGGCATATCACATTCAATAATTTCCACATCACGCAGTTCATCGGGCATCGGACCGTAGAATTTTCGCCTGAGAAGTGTAATCTATTGGAAACTTGCATCCTTACACATCTTTGATATCCACACCACGGGTTCGACAAACATCCACCAAAGTGATTTTATCTGAGTTATTCGGGTTGAACTTTTGCTGCCAGTCCTGAAATATGCAATAATATCAATGTGACTGTGAGAGTATCATTGACAAGGTGAATTGTAAAGGCGAAATAGTGTTTCAATGTGGCTCCAAATATCATTGAATGAATGGGAATCGGTCCCACCAACGGTCTGTGGATAAGTGTTTGTCACCATCATTACCCAGACGTAGATGATACATTTCACGATAAAGATTGGCTCACTTCTAGTTCCAAAGAGAACCTTCTCTTCTGAGACAGCCTGCCGTGCACTTATCTGCACACCAGAAAGTAAGTTGATTCAGCTACCGAACTTTGTGTAAGATCGGAATAACTATCCCAGTGTTTTTTTTTCTTCAGGGGAGTGTATAAAGGTATGTAAGAAGTTGATCCCGCAGATACTTGGCTCAAGGAAACCGGTGTTTCTTGAAATTCAGTACGCCGGAGACAGTGCATAACTTCAGCCAAAAAACAGTGGATGTACTACTGTGACAAACGTATTGTGCCACGCTACTCAAGTTATCACCACACATGAGGCATATTCCAGTGTCACAGATCTAAAAGCCAAAGTTTGTTTCATCCACTAGCCGCCTACCCACAATTTCACTTAGAGTTGGGATGAGAATTACGTCAGTAGAACGTACGAAAGTCTTGATACTCAGGCCAAGAGATTTTTGCTAAAAACACATGCATCGCTTCGTGATGTGGACGATAACTTGTTTTCACAATGAAAATGTTGGTGACTACACGGTGGATGTATTGTATGAAACTGTCCGACCTTCCAACGAGTTGCACTTGTTCACGAAGAGATGAATCACATTAAATCTATCAATATGGCTGACCAAAGACTTTTCAACATACGGTCAAGTGTGCTGTGATTGGTAAGAATGTCATGTCGCACCTCCAAATACAGGTGAATCCTCATGTCACGTGCATGTTCACATGCTTTTTTGCACTTGTGCGATGAACTAGGCCGTACTAAATGGCAGACAACCCAACACTGTCAGACTTGTTAACCCATTAAAGCATCATAAGAACTGCAACTGATACAACAAGTGCCTTAATGCATACATCGAGATTTTGCCGCAGTATAAACACGCTAAGATAGCTGAATCGGTAGTTTTTTGCCAACGCATAGAGTGCGATAGATAAATTACACTCCATTCTGTTCCATTTTCTCGCGTTTCTCAGAGCGGTCGGAGAGTGTCGTTTATTTTTAATGATTTGAAACTCCAGTTGTGTGCTCAATTCGCTCAGTATAAACACAATCACAATTGATACAATAATCCTGTAGACAGAGTTGATACGCTCATCGGGCTTAAGCGGGTCTTTCTTGTCAACTAATTGTCTCTGCAATGCGTTTTATCGTGTAAAAGTGATGCGGATGCTGAATTAAGAGGGTGTGCAACGGATGAGTTCAAAGGTGTGCTGGCAGCAAGCAATCCGCACCACTGCACTCGCCATAATCCTTTGTGTGGCTGTTATATCGGGGCTGGTTGAACCAACGGCCACCAGCTTCTAAACACTTTCAACTCCTTCGAAATTCACTTTAGAAATTATCGGTAGAATTTTGACACGTCGATTACGATACATACGACCAAATTTGTTGATGAAGCTAACCCATAATTAGGTCACAGCGACATCGAATAGGTCAAGCAGACTGAAGCTTCGACAGCTACTCGCATTCGCATACAAATTTGATTTTAATGAAATATTCAACTGAATGCAGCCGAATCTCTCGTTTACAATTTCGAGGGGTTCAAGCAATGCGTTAAGTCCAGACATGATGAAACTTCTCCCGGCATTGTTATTCGATCAACCGATGTTAGTGCCATGACCCCAGAAATATCTGTGCATTACCCCGAGATTACCATGGTCTTATTGACCAGTTCACGTTGGCCGAGAGCCACTCCCATTTTACTTGTTGTTTTTTATTCCACCCATCACATTCCACTTTATATGACTTGCGAAGATCATGATAGTTCCAAGCGAATTCATTTCACAAATTTGTTGCTCTGACTGCGTTGCCCGTTTGTTGAGAGGTGGTCAAACTATTCATAGTTTGGGTAAGTACTTCAGGTTGCCTTGATGAATATATATATTAATGGATACGCCATTGCAAAAGGTCGCAAAGCCGTTCGCGAGCCATTAAAATAATCTGTGGGTTCGGTAGAAATTGCTCGTGGTGCTGCGACTCGGATTTCACACGGTAACGAGACATATGATACCAATGAATGAGAGACAAGCTTTAACGTAGTGCTTGGATGATTTGCGGCGATTGTGATTCAATCACATGAGGATGTATTTCAGTCTAGCGTCGTTGCTGTTTATCGTTTTGAAACTGGAGGACCTGTGGAGCACGAAAAAATGCGCACACTTCAGAATCTTGTGCGAAAGAGCCAACTGCAAGGTAAATTGCTACTAATGCTAATTTAGTGCGTGCAACAAACGGAACAGATTGTTTAATTAAGTCATCCTGGTTTTCATGACACACAAGCATAATTATTGGTCATGAACTCCAGCTGCCGACAACGATAATAATCGGTATGGGACGTCTTGATTGGAGAGTAAGGTTTGACATTATTCAGCACTATCAAACTACTACGGTCACGGCTTTTGAGTAGGTGAAACACGTTGAAATCTGGGACTGGTAAAATGTACACCGTTTCGAGGATTTTGCTTCTGTAACAAACCGCCGAATAATGGTTGACCACAGTTTTGATTTCAGAATGCGTGCGGAAAACCACATATGCTCATCTAATACCGGGCAAATAGCATGCTGCTTAAACGACAAGCACATCTTTCAGTCCTTTGGGTATTGATTGATCTTGTCACGACTGGCCTAAAGTTTTGTCTGTTTTGAGAGCATGGATATACCGTTTTCCGAAATCTGTTTTGATGTTTTTGACTATAAGTTGTTTAGAGTTAGACTATTCACATCCTTCATCAATGTTTCTGGTTGGTATTCACTCATGTTTTCGTCATATGTTTATCGACGCATACTCAACAAAGGAAAAACAACTGTGGAATTCCCCATATCTACAGTTTTCAATCGTCCAGTAACTATTTTCTTTATGCCGTTTTCTTTATACTATGCCACCTATCGCTGCGCCGATCTTACCCTCTTATTCCTAATATGAGTCCAAGCAACCATTCGAAACTGTTGATAACGAGAGAAATTTTTGACGTCTACGGATGAGGTAATAAGACAAATAACGTGGGTCCAATCATCAGGACAATAACTCATGTCATCGGGTCAAAAACGAGACCACATTAGACAGAAAACTAGCTCATTTATGGCGTTTACACCCGTTGGACCGGTGGGAGCCGAGCTTAAGTGCTGTGTGGTATGGGCGCTAAGGAAGACCAAGCATATGAACATTCCTACGAAATAAATGCAAGCTCCCCTGGGCTGTTACCACCGGGTTCTGAATACGCGAAAGAATTTTCAGTGGGCTAAACACCCATAAGGTCAAGTCAGCCACTCACCTGCACGAAGTCTTCTTGGAGTTGCTTCTTCTGTTTAAATTTTTGTAGATCTTCTGTGCAAATATATTCTGTTGAAAAAGGGAGAAAACACTGACAACTTGTACCTAAGTGATCTCTGGGTGAGATCTGGTGTCGTTAAAGAAACGGTGTGGATTTTATTTCTTTGGTAAATTGCTGTCAGATGTTTGTCCTCTTCACTTGGCTTGGTCGATGCGGACAAACCTAATACAGTCAGTAGTTTTGAACTTGCGTTCTATCTTTTGAAGGGTGCGGGGTTTTGTGTGGATGAGACAGTGAACACCTTGCACCTAACGGCACTAATCACAAATACAAAAAAGGCAGCTTTCTCTTGCATGATACGAACTTCCATCAGAATCATTCTTTTGCGATCAACTAGTGTGATAGGCGTGCAAATAAACCTGCGGCACATTTCCAATTTCAAAAAGCCGTCCTTTTGGAATTTGCAATATAGTTCCAAATTTTGAATTTGGGCTACTGACCTGCTGAAAGTTCATCAGCCTAACTAAACATGACGAGGAATCCGCTTCCTACCCCCTAATAATTGGTCTCATCAAATTGCCTCTATGCGTCCGTTACTTCCCAAAGTAGCAGTAAGAGTTTCTGGGTCTCGAAACAGATTTTTTTGGTACGGTAGTGGTCCAGGTCTCCACTTCTTCTTTTGCACTGTCAATATTACTAATGTGCAGGAGATAAATATGATTAAACCAGGTCGTATTAGAAAACCCGGTTGTTCGCTACTGGGCTTCAGTCTTCATCCCAGTTTCACCAGTTTTCATACTCACATCTTTTAAATAATTCCCCACCTTCCTATTCGCAGTGAGACACAACTATAGACAGGTTTACTAAAGCTGGTACGATTTATTGTACCATAATAAACACATGTCGATATGTAGCTTTTGAACAACGTTATTGGGTAAATCGGTGCCTACCTTTGTGTTCTGGGTCCATATCAAGAAACTGTTCCACGTAAGTATCCATCTTGATTAGTGATTTCTCTAACTTCCGTCTCCGCTTACGCTGCTCTTTTTCTACCCGGCTCTGTCAATAAGATCGGTCTACCCATTAACCAATAGGTTAGTTGGAGTCTGTCGCAGCAAACTAATTGAGCGTAATGACCAATGGTGCGCAAATGAACCTAGGTGCCGTGCAATTCTTTGGCTTCATAAGAATTACTGTGTTCTTTTTTGCGTCGTCAAATATGTGCACATAGTTATGTGTAAACCTAGAACCAGATTGATACCACCTTTTGTCGATCGATCTGGCAATTCTATCAACTGGTTAAAAAGTGACGCGATTCACATGTCTCATTACTTGGGGTGAGAAGTTCACACGGTGATATGTAAAGCAAATATTTCTCAACATGTTTTGGTCAGTTTATTGCTATAAACAGGATGAAATGTATGTGGGTTACTATGAATGAAACTCGCCGGCGTTTTTGTGAACTTAACCCATTTATCTCGCTCAACTTAGAATATTCAAATTTATGTTGAAGGTTACTGGAAGCGACCAGTGCGCTAGAGTGTTCTGCGATCGATCGGTATTTTCGAAGAATCATTTTCGCAGCGTCGCCAAAGCAGCATGCGGAGAAATGAAGAGCTTCGAACAAGTGCCCTATGTTGCTACCTTGTGGGCCGTAACTAATCAGATAGCTGATATCTCGTACATAAAGCAGATTCTCGAAGTGACCAATGACTGTTAGGGGTGCCGTATGGGTGATCGGCGCGTTCAAAGCACACAAACACGTGAACTCACCTTAGTCTGCTACTGTGCGCATGCAGTACAGAGTCAGTTCAGTAAGCACTCATAATTATGGACAGATTGATACGTTCAGTTTTCGTGCCGGGATTCGAACAACTGCCGTACTGAATAACCTAACTCACTGTCTCATGAAGTGTCCTGCTTTTCTGGTATAGGGGTTAAATTTTAGCTCTACCGTGCAGCTTTTAGTGCGTATCAAGAGAGGTGCAACATTTATGACAACCAATCGTACCATAAATTTATTGGACGATTAGGTAAGTGCTCGAAAACCTGGATTGTAACCATACTTTTAAGAATGGTTTGTCCCTGCGCTGGTGTGCAAAGCAAATGGCGATTTAAGGTAGAGCAGTTGCTAAAACTAAACACAAGCTATTCATTATTGCAACGCACATAACAGTGAATCCACATTCTCAAAAGGATCTCAAAATAAATATGGTCCTTGGTGAAGACCAGCGGAAGCCCTCTAGTTAAGAGATCCCGGCTCACATTGTATTTTTCACCCAGGGTCAAACCAAGGTTGTCAACTGGCAGTCTTGTAAAGAATCAGGGGCAATCTGTCGGAAATTCCTAATTAGTTTAACAAAGCAGCAATTTCTATGATCCCCATAGGGTTTTAACTCGTGTACATGCATTACAAGTGATTACTAGAAAAGCAATCAATGGCCATACCAAACGTATAAAACCAAAGAAGAGGAAATGCGATGCACAAACTGAACCCACTTACAGAAGTGCAACCCGGAAGAAATGCGTAAATCGTCCTGCTCATCTATCTAGCTGAGCTCTAAGGAAAGAACCTGTTGTGTACCAGAAGGAGATCTATACGGAATGTCTTTGTTTAGGCTTACTAAGCCCGTGACCTCAAAACCAAAAGCCTCATCACTGTCCGCAAAATAAAATTAAACCACAAGTACACTCAACTGCAAATCAACTTGGTTTTCACGGGAGATGCAACTGAATCTCTTGTTTATGATATTCTTCTACTGAATGTGCTGCGAAACCCGTAGTGGCTGTTGAAGAGTTTTCACCAACCTTTTGGGTAGTTTCCTGGATGAATCTTAAATAACACCCAACGTTTCAAAAACCTCTAGCAATCCACACTCAATAGAGGTCGGGTGAAAGGTGTATGTTCTCATTTGCACCGAAACCCGTGCCTAAAAGGCTCCACCTAATTTGAACAGGTTATCAAATTTATTCACGTATATAAGTGGAACTGTCTACTTGACCCAATAAATGCTTTTCTCCTTGAAAATATGGGTTTATAAAGCTATCTCCGCATAACAACTAGTGGCCATAACACAATAGGAGAACTAGACCGCTAGTTTATGCATCACTGATTTCCAGTCTCCAAGTGAAATTAAACCGGTATGCTCCAAATTCTTTCTTCTGAACACTATGCGTCAGCACTATAATAGAGACTATTTTCAGGCAGGGACCAAAATTCCAATTCAAACACAATAAATATTTCACCCAGGCGTTACCATAGCTACAAGCGCGACGCAGTAAATTACTTGCGCTTACATCACATTCCGAAAAATACTGACCCAACATGGTAAGCATGAATTTCCACCAGGGATAATACTATTGTCCATGGTTTAAACGTGAATCTCCTCACTGCGAAGTTGTCCCCATTAGTTAATATCTCTTAAAAGTATAATAGATGGCTTGTCTCTATCTTCACACGAATCCAACCAAATTTTCACTTCAACTCTTTCTCTAAAGTACCGGAGTGTAACGAGGTAATCGTTGCTGAACCTTCATATGCTGCGCCCACAAATGTCCTAGAAGTTTGCATTGTTTCGTTAAAACTTTCCATCCCAAGCCTGCATAGCATTTTGACCGACAGCATAAGTGTCGTCTATTCTCATATAAACGGACGCAAAAGAAATTTTAAGCACGCATGATATGGTGGTAAATATTTTAACACCAAATACGGTAGAAATCCATTTGTGCCATACAAAGAGGGGGTGTGTGTAGTAGACCGCCATATCATTGCACTCCTCTATATGCTTTGCCCCGTTGTGATTATGAAACCGGTGATATTTTATTGCCGTTATTCAGAACTTTTGAGTGGTAATTCACGCGTACCAGCCACGTGAGTGTAGCTCCGGTCTGATGCAAAATAGAGCTAAACCACTGGCCCATACAATAACTAATGCGTACGCCCAGGCGGTTAAATTTCCTCACCAAATTTGGGAATCCTGGTTTACTTTATTATGCATCATAGTCGTTTTTGTAACCGAATGTGTTATAAATCGACTGTAAGCAACGTAAAACACACTCCCACTGTTCCACACAGAGCCTTGAACAAAATTACCCCTGAGATTAAGCAACTGCCCTTCGGATCGTGACGATTTGACTCAGCAGGCAAAATTTGATGCGGACTAGCCCTGGTGCTGACTTGCATCTTATTACTAAAGCAAAGTTTGTCTTATAGCCTTCATAATAATTCTAATAAACTTTTGCGCTACCCCACCTGCCCCTTGCCCCCGCGTTCCCATCAGTCTGGTTTTCGAAGCGTACAAACTCCTCCCAAGCAAGTATCATTATGAGTTGCTTGACTTTGTCGGTCGGTTCACAGGTTGATGTATGAAACTGGTAGAGTTAGGACAACGAAGGCTAACAAGATAGTCATTACATCATCCGGCTTAGTTACGATATTGCTCTAATAGAACCCCTGAATACTCAATGATTTGCTCGACGTGTTCATATGTTTGCTAACTATTGTGTTTGAGCCTTAGCCAATCATCATCTCAGGAAGCTAACTACGGTCAGGTTTAATAGAAGCAGACAGTGAACCCAAATACACCGAGTATTTATTATGATGTTAGCATTAAACATAAAACTGATAGTTCATAAAGCTTAAACGAGAGCAATCCCTTCAGGTCATAGAATTTAATTAACTGTTTACACGCAACAAATAGCAGCTTCAGTTGATGGTATTAGATCTGTGCTGAAAGGTCGTGTAGATGAATTCTACTCTTGCAAACTGTTAGAAATCGCCCTGGAAGCAGTAAGTATCGATTACGGGCCATGTCACCGTTTGAAGTTAACATTAACTAATGGATATCACCTGATTTGACCTGACCGTGGGCTACATAGTATAAACTTCACCATATAAAATCACCGTGAATCAGCTTACGTCGCTCCTCCAGTCCAGCTAAATGCACCCGGCGCAAGTGTGCATCTAGCATTCATCTGGGTAGTCAACCTGTGAAGTGCGCAGCAAGAGAAAGGCAATATTACCAGTGGAATAGGATAAAATATTATGTTTTATTAGGCGTTTTGATGAATACATGTGTGGACACACATGCGGGACATTGACAGTTTTTCGGGAGTGTTCTCCTGAGAATAATGGAATAAGGAAAGCGTGTTGGTTTATTGGCACACCGCCATTACGTAAATGTGCCCATTAAACAGTTATTACTACTCACTTCACTTTATAAACGGAGCTTCTTTACGTCAACACTTCTGCAGGGTGAATCAATCAGTGGTCATACGGTTTTTGTATTGATGGCTGCTGGATAATGGGCCTCAGTAAATACGGAATTCTTACTTGAATATCCAGAGAATTAAGGCTGAATCCAACTGTCTCAAGTCTTCGCATGGAACATATACACGGTGCCATGACTAAAGATTTGAAGGGGGTCTTTTACAACCCGTGAAAAAGCTTCCTTCTTTTTTTCCGTTTTTGTTTCAGGTTTCTTGGTTGTGTCCAGACTATGGCGGTGACGACAGGAGCACGGACGTACAGCTGGCTTGCTTTTGTTAGATGAACGCGATTTGCCAATGCTGCATTTAAACATGGGTAAATGGGTCCTCAGAGTGTGGTTTGCCCATATTGGAATCACACATAGCTCACTTCGAACTTTGCTATAAAGAAGCTGCCAAATTTTCGCCATCTATAAACTCTAAACTTGCGGCTTTCCTTCTACATAGTAACCTAATCCTGCGGGTCCAGTACTCCCTGTTGGCTTCATAGAGATTTCAAGAATGGACCACTAGTATGTGGCTCATTATAAATGGGAGAGTGCAGGAACATACTGACAAGTCGAAAAACACTAGATGAGAGGCACCTCGTCTTAGCAAGGTGCGCAACAGCTGGATTCACTGTGTGTTCCCGCAACATGATTGTACAGGAAATAAAACTTGAAGCAAGGTTTATTTTGAGGTCGTCAGAGCAACCAGAATTAAGTGTGTAAGTGCTATGACTACGGCACTAATCAATGAGACTGTAGATGAGTGAATTTGTCGCCTCATCAGATGGAAGAATGAATTTCCATCACCAGCACAAGAACACAGTTACTTGCTCTTGAACGTCACTGCACGGGAGGCAGAAGGTTATCATGCATGTAAAACTGCTGCCTTAAAGTGAGGTCACTCAGAAAGATCTGACCAAAGCTGCAAAAATGTAGTTGGGTTTGCCATTACCGAATAATTGTTACAACCTGCAGATGCACCCAAATATTGTAAACAGTAGTTCTTGTTCAGCGCGATACAGAAACTTAGGTATGGGCATACATTGGCACCTATCGTTCTATGCAAACTTTGCGCGGACAATAATTCTCGGTGAACTCGAAAGCACTTGAGCTTTTCCTCTGAATCAGTTGGAAATTCTCGATACTTCGTTTTGTATAGTACGTTACGAATCAGCTCCAAAACAGTGTGTTGAAGGATTTGTCACCTGAACTCCGCATGTTGTTTGTGAAGTTTAAGGTTTAAGCGTGCGACACAAAAAACAGGCAGTCTCTTGAAAAAGCTATGTGAGAAAATCCCACATGCAAATTTCCGTAGATCCCGAGTAAGAACCTCCCCAATTCATCTGGGGGTATAGATTTTTTTCGCTTTATATAGGACGCTTTTTCTGGCGATAGTCACATAGACACAGAAAACCCATCTGGGCACTTCTGCGCACAAAAATGAGACTTTGTTGCGAATTCGGAAGCTGACTTAAAAACTTCAAAATCAGGTCTAGGAAATGCTTGACTTCAATATGGATAAGCTACGTTAAGCTACAAAACTATACCTGCTAATCCGAGGGACAAAACCTCAGTCGTCTACAAACCAACTAAAATTGCTGGCGTAGTTTTACTCAATGGCAAGGACTACGCTAAGAAGATGGGCTCACTGGTGTGCACCTCCACTAATGAACCTACTGGACGAAAAGCTGTATGACCGCGACCTCGAAGAGTCTAATAAAAGGGCAGTAGACCTACCAGGAATAGCCTTAAAAGTGGAAGTCAAGTGAAACGCAGGTCTCACAAATCTACAGCTCAACGATACTACACAAGACAGCTGTTCGATTGCAGCCTCTAATTGATATACGCTATTCGTTTTATCACACTACTGCTCAATGATACCGCTCTATTCTTAAAAATGATTGTCAGGTATAGCCTATAATCACACTTTACTGCATGACTGGATACAAAACTTACACTCGTCTAACGTCACTCTGCTTTGATCATACGCAGTTTCACTTTTTGTCATTATTTTCAATATAAGCCACAACATTTAAACAAAACACAAACACGGGAAGTCCTATTCATTCCCCAAACCACTGATTTTCCATTGTACTATGATATTTTGACGTCAGAGAGGTTTAGTCATCATGGGGACACACTTGGGACCGATTAAAGCCGACATACACCCAGGCTAAAGCGCAATACACTTACCGCGACAAGACCTTCCTTCTAAGTTTATATAGGATAAATTTATGCCAACTTATTGCGTCATGAATCAACCACAGCGTGCCACACACCAACAGATAGACCTTCCGTGATCCTTACGGAACAGCGTTCCTCAATGTCGCCATTGGTTCTTCTAAGTTTTGCTTCCTTTTACCTTTTATCACCTATTATTCGTTCCATTTGAAGATGTGTCACGCGGCACTCACGACTGCGGAAGACGGGATAAGTTGAAATGTGAGATGATTGGGTGTATGGCCAGTTTTGACAAAATGCCATTTATCATGAATCCCAAAGGGGATGGTATGACTTTGCGCTGAATCACTAACCTTATTAAGTGCGGACGCCGGGAACTGACGCAAACAGACTAAATTAACTCCAGAGTCCACAGTGCGTTCACCGGAAACACATTTCACGTTGGTACGGTATGTCATTTCGCTTGCATATTTAATTTATTTTGCACACGAGCCTTGAAACAGCAGGTCATCCCATATATTAGCAGTTTAATGAAACCGAAAAAGGTAAAAATGCTTTTAAGTAACGCTTTGATCACTGGTCATACTTCCAGTACAAAGGTTGCTATATGCTCATTCAAATAAACTACTTGTAAGTAGCTAAAATCCAATCATCCGCCCTAAAAGCACAGGGGCGAGTTAGTCCTAGGTGTATAGTTCAAAGAAAAATACAGTGCTCGAGTAAATATGGTCAATCATAAAAGTTATTCTCAATTAAGCCTATTTTAGTGCGCCCCTGCCCTAAAAGCACAGGGGCGAGTTAGTCCTAGTTCAAAGAAAAATACAATGCTCGAGTAAATATGGTCAACCATAAAAGCTATTCTCAATTAAGCCTATTTTCGTGCGCCCCTGGTGGAAGATGGCGACTGTGGGAACTCGACAAAACCGTCGTTTTTTGAAAGGCACACATTTTCATTCGCGAGCTTGCAAACGATTCCACGTGCTCGTGTAATTTCGTGGACTCTCGTCCGACTGTCTACTGGGCTTACAATAACTATAGGATAAACTGAGAAATCGCGTGCCAGATGAACGCCGAGCAACGCGGAACCGGAATGGAAGTGATTGGTTCCGATGAAATGGTGTGATGAATTAAGACTGGGAGATTGGGAGCCTGAGGTCATGGGTTTGGCTGGGGTCTGAAAAGTGGAGGCATGACCATGTTTGGTAAAACCTAGAAATGAGGGTGCAAATAGGTTTTGAATGTAAAATATATGAAGTTTTACTTTCACTTTTTAATCTGGCAAAGCCAAAATTAAAAATACGTTTATAAATGTAACGAATTGAGCTCGTATTTTGATGGAAAACAACCAGGATTGATTCAGGTACCAATGGTGTTCCACTACGTCTGGAAAGTGTTTGATCATGCAGTAGCTCAACAGAAGGTTGAAAACCCACTCCACCTGGCTTTGAAAATATTCAGACAAAGAGAGAACTCTTAATTCTAACGACGGATGTGCTTATACACGTACTTTTACTTTGGTATGCCCAGTCTGAGGTGAACAGGTCTTTCAGGCTATTTTTTTAAAGTACTCGCGTCATTACGGACAGGTAGACAAGATAAGAAACCATAACTATGTGCTGAAATGCGCTTTAAAGTTGGTGACCTATCACGTTTGAAGTTCTTTGGAATACGGATGTTTTATTCTGTTTTACTCACAGCTATAAAGAACACCATAAATGTTGAACAGAGAACCAATAGGCTGTATTACAGAAGCAGATTCGGTCATTCTTACCACATTTTATGCCGTAATAACCCAAGCTGGCTGTGTTGGATTTTGATTACTAATAAGACCTGACGTTAGACATTATGAATTGTTCCGCTTTTTTAATACCCATAAAAAACACAGTGGCACGTGATATGATTTGAAAATGAGTTAAAAATTCCTAGAAAAGTCACCGGCAACACAAAACCACATTGAAATACAAATATTATCATCTCGTAGGTTTCTGATTGCTTCCCCAGTATCCCTGATGGATCTAGAACTACAAACTCACATGCTTTCAGTGCTGGTTGGAACAGTATCACAACAGTGATTGAACAATTTATTACTGGTAACAAATTTTATGCAATTTACAGCACTCTACATCAAACTTCCTGTACCCGACTTGCTGAATGCCGATTTACTCCGAGTTACTCGTCGGTAGTGAATTAGCCAAAGAAAATTACTTGTGATCCACACCATAGCATACGCCTTATGCAGTTACGTCGGCCTAAATCGTCTCAACCGACAATTCAGAGATGGCTATTTACTTTACAAATCACTTTTCTGTTCGAGTGAGCGAGTCATGCAACTCACAGGGCAATCCACCTTGAACCATCAAATTGGTTGATGAAATAGATATTTTAACTCGAATTGCGTGGTGGAACTCATTCTGATCGAATTTACAATGAGGCGGATAAATAGTCCAGAGTAACTACCGCAGCAACTAACAGAGAAGCCTGAACTCAATCGCTTCATGCAATCACGTGTGGATTGTCACTGTATTGACAAATCTGATGTTGCTTTATGCATGGGGAGACCCACGTTCTTCTGCTGTAAAACGTATTAGTTGATAGCATGTCGAAATTGTGTGGATCGATCATACGAAAGCAACCATACATGCATATTGATTTGCAGGTAGACACTGAACCAAGGTTATTCACAGCTAGTCAGTAAACTGCATACAGGCCAGTATAGCAGTGAAATGCAACCATGTGCAGTCATTTTTGAAATCGATTGCCTCCATTCTTCTGAAAACTTCTGTGGTTTGCTTAATCAAGTCTCGATATGAGCGGCCTGGAATGTGCTGCGTGGACCAGCCCAAATGTCTAACACATGGACTTGTATTTCGGCTCACACCATTAGACAGCTGGTTCGTTGCGTACAGGCTAACAATATTCTTTCTTTATCCTCTATAAAACTAACACACATACAACACAACAACATGGCCGACGAATACCAGACGTGCGTTATAGAGAAAAGGTTACGTATTTTATCTCTCGAATTGTGTGGCCGTCTGTTGGCTTGATACCACACCGGTTTTGGTGAATCTAAGAGATGGAAACCATTTTCGACAAAGAACTGTTCACTTCGACAGATTATAAATTACTCTTTTTTCTAGTAGGGTTATGGAGAATACGGACGCCTGGTATTCTCCCGTAGTGGTTTGCTAGCCAACTAACCTACAATAGATGGCGTTCCTTGAGCGATTTACAAACAATGTTTTAGTTGAATTACACAGTTGGTCTGCTTTATTCGCTCACACGAAGAAACAAGGACCAAGAACGCAACCACAGATATGAGCAAGTCTTTTAAACGTATATGACCCGCAAAATTTACCTCTGCACCGGAAGCACTGATCTGCGTTTTCAGACAGAAAATTTCGAATACCTAATAAAGAATAGCAAAATACTCGCATCCAACAAAATTGGTTCTTCACTTTTAGGCCCGAATAGAAGCATATTAGTTGTTCTAGTCTCTTTGTCACGTGCGCAGTCCGATGAACATACTATAACCAGTAAAGATTGCCCGCTCCTTCTGAATTCAATGAAGAAACATTTTGCTTGGTTGAGCAACTCAGACTGGTCAAATTCAGGGTTGTGCCATTTAAATCTAACCACACAAATTGAATTATCAGGGTCGGCTATTCTTTCCCTCACTGTAGGTTGTGAGCTTAGTTACAGATCTCAGTTGTCAACGCCAATTAAAATGTTACTATTGTAAATGCATAAACTCTACAGTTTTGGGCCTCCAAGGAGAGAACCTGTGGATAGATGTTTTTTGTGGATATTTCCAAACATTTTCTGTCCGAATAAAAACGGTTTAATATGACTTTAGGAAGAAGGTTCGTTTCGTGAACAAATACCAGTTAAGCTCAATCCACAATTAATTCGTCTGATTGGAAACATGTGAAGCATGATGAGCTTCCACGGGTTTACAGACCAGGTTAGCTATCTAACTGAGTTGTGAGCAGACACCATAACCATTATTGTAGCGAATCCTTGCAAATATCCAGAATTTGTTATTGAAAATTCCAAAATATTGTACCGAACGGTGGAACCCACAACACCTTAAGCCGAATTAAATTGTCGCCACAGATCCGGAGGAAGTTTTGTGTACCCACCAGCAGCTCGATGAAAATATTAGGACGTTGAAATAACACAATGAAGATATTTCCCGCTGAGTGAAAGCACAATTCCCGGTATTTGACAGTGTTTCGATTTGCGTGGTGCAATCGTACGAACTTATATTGCGTGTTAACTTATCGATCATAAGCACCATAAACAGCATACATAAGATACACAGAATTTCGGATATTGACGGTAGTACTGACAGACTTTTGAGAGTCTGGTTTCAACCCAGATTATCACTCAGCCCAAATATTTTATAGAAGACCAAGTAGCCTCAGTGCATAAAATTTTACCATCAGATCATACAAGGAGGTCTATGCCAAAGACAGAAGCACCTATTTGGGGTTCATCTAGAACATGAGGTTAAAGGAAACTCGGGAACTGCGCCTATCTGATGAGCCCCCAAAACATAGAAACCGGTACTGGGCTGTCGAGGTGTTTTCAGCAACCATATGAGTAGTGTGTTACGTCTAATTTTCCTGTCCTGACACTTATTATCGCAGGTGGAACTCTGATTGATACCCTCCACTTTTTTATATACAAGCTGGTATATACAACTGCGACACCCGGACGGCCATGTAGGCCGAGAAAACTTACTCTCACATGAAAAAGAGACCCTTCCTCTTGTACTGAAGTAGTACCGATTTATGACACGGAAATTTGTCACCTGAACGCATTAAAATGACAAGTTCGGTCGCACTATATTAGGGTCCGTGGAGCGTAAAGACCTCGCTTTTCTACTCATCAAAGCTGAACAAGAAATAGCCTCTGGGAATATGGCTACTAGTGGCACCAAGCGAGTTTATTGGCTTGACCAGCGTAAGTCTTTGTTGGCGGCAATTAATCCTGAGAACCTATATCATGGTGGATCATTGGTGGTTCTCCAAATGCACATACTTTCCCTCAGGTCAACTGGACTGACGAAGCCTTTTAAAATTACAGCACGGGGTTAGTGACGTTGTTTTGAAGGCGCCACAACAATCATTTATCGCTTATCTCATCAACTCGCCATTGTTTCATTATACCAGAGGTCTACACTTCAAATGCACCCACCTTATCCGAATAGGTAAACTTCTGTCATGGTCATGAGTTTTTTCGGAAAAAAGATAACGCCGCCGTTTAATCAGCTGAGTTTTAAGTGCAGGTTTTTCATTTGATTGAGGGCGCTGAACACACTTATCATCACACGATTTACCCACGTTTGAGCAAAACTTATTGCGACCCCAAGGTCTCTGATCACGATTGAAATAGTAAACTTCAGCAATATGGCAACAGTCGCTTGCTTCCTCTAAATCATTAATGCAATCACCATCGCTATGAGTTATAGTTGTCTAGGAAAAAGCGTGAAACCAGGGTTTAAGACCCACGCTAAATACCACTATAACGCGTGTAAACTAGCTGGAGTTCAATAGTTGGCTGCAGAAAGTTGTGTTGGAATGTGATGTTTGGTTAACACAAGTGCTGTGTTTGCCATCTTTCGGCTGACTACAATTTCTTTTGCGCACTACCCTAATATTTAGACATCTGAAGATCGGTGCCCATGAATGTCGTCTATTGATTCAGGTATCCGGCTATATATCGATTAGCTGCAGATACTTCTGTAGCAAGGTTTGCTGCTTACCCTCACTTTCGATGAGATGGCATGTGCACGCACTGTTCGAAGCGACTTTTGCGGAGCACAACAACTCCATCTGCAAATATTTTGCTTCCATATAACCAACGTGACATTCATTGATTACCCTTTGTATTTAAAACCAATGGTTTTCTTTCCAACAAAACATAGAATATTTCCTCTATATCTGTGATCGTTGTTCATCCGAACTGACCTTTTATGCTTTCAACATTCCTAAAGGTATTGCTTTGGACAGTCTCTTAGTAAGTAGCGTCCAAGTGAGCATGGTAATGCTGGATGCATTAGACAGTGCTCCCAAAAGTTGTAATGTGACTAAGAATAATTCTCTTATTTAACAATTCTAATAACTAGGAGTGTGTTCTTTTACCCGGATAAACACGAGCAAGCCAGACAGAACAAACCATGTAGTTCAGAAGCTCAACAGTATGGGCTGTTAGATAGGAGTAACCAGTCAGTGTAAGTTACCATGACAATGACGTAGATAGTCCTGGTCGTAGGTTTCCAAGCTCCACTGTCACTACTCAACTAGATGACGGCCATTTGCATTTGTGAAGAATGACGTAAAATACCACACACAACTGTTGTTTGTGTATGCTGCGTTGAGTGGTGGGAGACTGGCTGAGTCAAGGAATTTGGCAATCAAGTGAAGCGGTTATTTGGGTGACCAATACAATCCGTTTTTCCTCTGCATTTTCAGTACAAAGCCGCCAGACTATGTTGACGTAGTTATTCACGAAACGCGAAAAATACCTGATGGAAGGATGTTTCCGTGAGCGGAACCAAAAAGAAGCCCAAATGACTTGTTCATATTGTTGTCGCTTGCTACTATTTTGCAAAGCACGACCAACAATTATCACACTTTATATCACCGTAACTCATATTGTCCACGTAATTTGGCAGCTATATTCTGGGCTGGGTGTATGCATTTATACCGCTATAAAGAACCTTGCAATGGCTCCTATGATACATAAAAACGGAATCATGTTGTTTTGGAAAACTAAAAGCATGATGCCAAAAGGAGCATTCTTGTTTATAGAGTGCAAGACGTCATATTATCATTGCCATGGAAACAATTACCCTCTGGCTTATAGGAACACCAAAATTCTCTAGGTCGGTGTTTGGATTTACAACAAACGAACACTTACAGAGATTTGCACCGGATGGTCATGATGGTGATGACTTATATTTTAGGAGCATTAAGTTGGGATGACACATATGACGTAGAAAACAAACCATTGTTGCGTTGTGTTCGTAATGGGGTAACACAAGCAGTCACATTAACGAAATTTCGGGCGTCTTGTTTTCGAACTGCACTATATGACTGTCCACAGACAAGCTATTTCCAGTTTCTGCCAAGTGGAGAGACCAGAGTAAATATTCTCCCACCAAACTCCATCCAGACTTAATTATGTTCACTTTTCGAAGAACTCGTGGTTTTGTGATACGATATGTCCACCTGGTTCTAATATTACGAGTAAATTAGGTTAGTTGTCTAAACTTTTCACTTATGTGGTTTCTAGGTCTGGTCGCCTAACTGTCCTGAACAGAGCCCAACAACTCGATGGACATCAATCTCTGTATCTGTGGGCAGGTAATACTTACCAAAGGATGCCAGATGCACTGCATGTCCTTTGGAATTCTGCACTCAGTTTAAAGTCACCCTTTAGGGCTGTAGATACTATGCGGCCAAGTTAACAAAAATCCAAGAAACGTGCCATCTCGCGACTACTTAGTTGAATAGTTACTGTTTCATTTTAAACCTTTAGTTTGGGCTACGAAAGGGAGGTATTTTGACTTGATCCGGTGCAAGATGCTGGTGTGGCAAGGCGGTGACTTTGAATTAGAAACTAAGAATGACGGGGGTAGTTTGTAAACAGAAGTACAAGGATATCGAAAGTTTATATAATGATTGTGCATTCTCACGTCACACGCACTGAGTGCTTTTTGCGGCAGAGATCAAGTCAGGTGTGTCGTAACCACTTAAACCTATACACGATCCTTAAGTACCTTCTCCTTAGTACCGGTGACAGGGGAAGTAAAGTATACCAGCTACAGTTTTGCCCATTTTAAACGAGGGGCAGCTTGTCCTACGTAAATCTCCTTTCCTCTCGTTGTATGGTTGATGTCTTCCAACTCTCAGATTGTACGCAGAAGATGGATAAGCCCTTTCTGCAATCCGGTAGTCTCAGCTTGTGCAACTGTGCTAGTATGCCGCCTTTACTCGCGTCTTGTTTTGTGGTGGATTTGTAAATCGTTCGTAAGTCGTTTGTAACTCAGCAAACTGGGTCGTATATACATGCCGGAACAGGCAAGCTATATAGCTTATGTGGCGCCCTAGAGCTTTTATTTGATTACGGGCTGCTGTAGATTTTGGACCTCCAATCATTTGATGACGGACACATTCTCTCCCAAATAGAGGTGTGCATCTACGATTTGTTTTCATCAAAACTGCGTTGCCTTTTTTCTTACCTTATTTTGATTCTATTCATAACAGCAACTTGGGGCAATATTCTTATTTGGTCTCACTGTCTAACTAGTAGGTTCTGCACAGAAGCTTTGCAGAGATTCGATGGATGTCCCTGGTTCCCCATTGTCTTTATATTCATCTTGACTCAGTTTCCCCAAGGTTCAAAATGTAGCCAGTTCCTTTGTGAAGCATATACGTTGACACCACCAGAGTGAGCCTTAATGTAATCAGCTCCACGCAGTTAGTATGTCACCGAAAACCATATGGTTGATTAAACGTCCCTGTCCGATTCTTGGGTGAACCAATATGGCTAGTGGTGACTACCCACCCCGCCACATGTAGGTGGGGATTTGTTTACTATCAAAAGTTCTTAAGTTGTACATATCTTAAGTAAATATTCGTAGTAGCCCTTCCAATTTGTTGATTCCGTAGGTCTGGGAAGCTTTGTTTGGGCCCCTGATTTCCTAACAAATAGTCACTTAAAAGAGCAGATCTCCTCAGGTCCGAGGGCTGGTCGTAGACTTTACATTTTTGCTCGTCTGAGTTCAGTACTGGGGAGATAGGGATGTTGAAACCAATCCATGAATGTAGTAATCGGGCGACCATGCTCTTCAGCTTGATGGTGTTTTACTTACTATTCGCAGATACACGTGATCCAGCTTTGTCCTCCTGTAGGCTTTCTTGCCTTTTTCTGAGCTATTTGGAAGCTAGACGAGAGCCAGGATTTGTCAATTGCTTAAATTGGATAATGGCTTTCACCAAGCATTTAAATCTATCACGTAGCGTTTGTGTTACCCGCCAAAAACGGTAATTTACGTGCAGAGAATTCCTAAACCTCCAGATGGCGTCCTTCATTACCTATACCAGCCGGCTTGAAATGAGGCTTTATTTTATGTATCCAGTTCAACACTGCCTCCTCAAGGCCTGATTTACAATGCAGTAAAGTATAACCTGAATGGATGGTGCAAAACACATTGCATCGAGTTCTGATTCCTAATTTATTACAACTGTGCCATCAGCTGTCTACTGAGTGGTGCCAGATACATGATTGTTAGAAGATTCCGACCGTACAGAATATTGTGCATGGTGGTGGTAAACCAGTAGATAACGGAGATTTGCGGATTTTAATGCCGGTCGATTCTAACTCTGTTTTTTCTGGGAGAGGCTGTGTTGTTGCCTCCAAAGAAATAAGGATTCTGGTCGCCCAAGAGTGGAACCGTATCATTGTCACACTCCATTGCCATATGACAATAAGAATCCACCTTCACTTCGTAATACCAAATAAGCTACTCTTCAATAGGCTGTTCATACTGATATTTCAGGCAGGGATGTACTGTAGGCAATTTAGTTCAAATCAGTTTTGGCAGCAGCGTCACTACAGCCTTAAGTCCGAAAAACCACAAGAAGTTGGTATCGTTTAGTTCGGTGAACGATATATTGATGACAGCCAGCCATGTGGTGATGACTCTCATCATCATCATCATCATCATCATCATCGATAGCATAGCATCGGTGCTTCGCTGCAATGGCTAGTCATGTGGCTTAATTCAAAAGAACTGGGTCTAGTTCAGTGACCCAAGTATAACTGTCTGACTGGAGTTTGAGTGACTGGCTGTCGTCAGTAGTATTCCAGGGTGAGGCTCACTGGCTTATCAGTTTGGACATGTTCGTCTGCCCGGACGTCATTATTCAGGTATGCCCAGTGTACGCAATTGGAGTAGTAATAACACCCTCGCCTTGCATGTCGGAGTTCAAACTCCGGCACGGCCTACAAATGCATTGCTGACAGGTTTCAATAAGAGCAAAACTCAAATCTAGTTATGATTTGTGTTGGTATGGATGAACCACATTAACTGCCTAAGACAAGAGGGAGACTGGTCCCACAAAACTGATGTGAAAGTGGGTTACATAATAAAATCAACAAATCCAGGTTGTTTTCCTTCCAACAAATCACAATAAGTTTGCACTGTCGTTGTCATTACCTTCGGCTAACTCGATATTTTACTTGCACCATGACCTTGAACGCTCCATTTGATTCTGGCTTTATTCCCAAAGAGTATTTTTATACATTGATAACAGATGTTGCCTCTGGAAGGCCTTAAGTTCGATTGCTACCGCAGTCGTCAGCTGGGAACCTTACTGAACCGTAGGCCAACGTATCCAAGATTCTCCCTACTTAATCCAACAGAACTACCCAGCAAATATGACACCATCCGTCTTCTAAGTTGCATTCATGACATTATATCCTGTAAGAGAACGTTGATGTCGACTTAAGATCTATTGTCAAACTCGTCTCAAGTCAGTAGTCCCTAAATTCATATGGACTACTTTCAGATGACTTATCCGCATAAACAAAGCCCCTTCTCAGTAATCACTAGTGTAATGGTGACAAAATAAGTTTGCCATGATTTTATAGTTGCATTTCAAAAAACCAACACTGTACATTTCAAAAAAATCATAACAATAATAACCTGTTTTTTCGCAAAATTAGAGCTGACTTCCTTGTCCTTACTTTGCACGTGCTTGCCTAGGTGAATTCCTTCGGATCCGGTGATTTGTAAACTAAAAATATCCTTTCGTAGAGTTTGAAGCAGAAGTTGTTGTTTGTTTCGTAAGAGTAATAAGAATTATAGCGTCCATGGACAATGATCACGTGCCACAGTCGACCGAGTTTCCTATCCAATTCTTGTTTGACATATTTTACCATTTCCTGAAATTGATGCAACACAAAGCAGGGAAATTAAGTTGCGTCCCACCTGAAATGAAACTTCAATCATGCACGCTACATCTAGTTTTGCCTATCAAGCTGTGAAGTAGGAGTACTATCAGTTTGATTTTCCGTGATGGTAACCAACGCGTAAAGAGTTGAAAACATTAATCTCCTGACACCAACTGTTTGACTGGCGGATGCGGAATGATATTCTTAGGCGAATAACACGCTTACATCAGCCAACGGCGAAAAAAAGAGAGAAATAACTGGAATGGTACTTATAGGATACAAACTGATTTGATGCACAGGAAAACGTCATGATAATTTATCTGTTTCACGTGAACGTAGGTGAACAAAACGGCCCTCTGCTAAAAATCATCCTTCGACATCGGTGCCGATAGAAGTATGCTAAGAATGCGCACGCAGAATTGCCACAACAGCACGACATGTGGAATGCTCTGGTTAGATCATATATCCTGCTCAAAAAGGGGCCTATTTCAAAACCTGAGAGTATTCCAACTTCAGGTTAGAACGAGCGCATTGCGAAGAGAATAACAGTTTGTTGTTACTTCAGTTGGTTCAGATAACCATGGTTATATCGAGCTTTCAGTGCACGGCTCCGATACCAGGTTTACATCACTAATGAAAATGTGTAACTGCGATCAATTCCTTACGTTTGTTCCATTATTAAAATGTAAATTAAATGATACCATATTCAAACTGCGTTCACTCAACAGGCTAAAACGTACGTTGAGATCACTGATTATACATTAAACAGAGTACAGTTTTCACAGAAGCGCTTTTTAGGTCAGTATTGTCTATCTAGTGAGCTAAGACGGTTTTTAATTACTCTCGCTAAACTTAATAAACCTAACTCATTCGGTGTTAGTTCCGATTTAATGATGTTTTTCAGCTTTGGTTTGCAATTCTCTGTTGTCCTTCTATTCAGTTAAACCCTGATTTTGCTGGTATTCATTTAATGAATCATTACGCTATCAATTCAAGAGAATTTTTCATGCCGTATTTTGCCCGGATTGATATCTTACTAGCGGTGCTTTGAGGCTTATCTCAGCACATTGCACAAAGCCCAGTTCTTTGTAATGCTGTGATATACGAGGACTAAGTCATCTTAGTGGTGCGGTAACTTGTCATTTGTAGCTCATCGTCCACCAATGTACTCATACACGATCTACTGTAAACAGCTGATATCTAGTAAGCATTTACCAACTCCTCACGTTTGAGGTAACCCGGTTGATAGATGTTTCATCACTTTTCCCCTAAACATCTCTCGGGCAAAAGGGCAGAATGCAGCTTCCCAGTCATGTTTGCTTACCTTTTCGTCGTCGTGATATCTGCTGTAAGCATCATGAATGACACGGATAATTTGAACCTGTAGCCGTCGGCTCATATCAGTGACAATTGTCTCAACCGCCTTTAATTCCTCTGTATCGAACTGATCACGTCTGAAGGGGAGTAGAGTTTAGGTACTCCGAATGCTTGATGATGGGTGAAACCTACACATTGCTTTCTTGCAAGCCAAGTACTTCGCAGAACTTGGCCAGCGTTATCCTGCCAGTGTTTTCCGGATCAAAGAGATCACGCCATCGCTAAAATGAAAGTTGAACTATGCAGTAGAGCTATCAGTCAAATGGCAGTAAGTTGTACGTTGTATAGAAAAAAACGAGGTCCAGTAAATGGATGGGACTACTGTGATAGACGTGAAACAAATTAACAGGATATAAACAACACGTCACAAGGTGTAAGCTCACTACAAAACTACTGAAAACGATGTATTTCGTGACGTGTAACTGTATCGATATGTACTTATCTACATCACTATCAGAGTCTGAGAATGAATCTGTTGGATTTAATGAAGTTGACGCAGACTAAGCGGTACCACAAGGTCTCTGAGGAATGTACTGATGAGCAACAGTACACACGGAAAACCCTGTGTGAAGCTGACTCCCTGATTTGATCTCCAGTGAAGGTTCACCTAGATAGGTCTTCTTAGGCTCCAAGTCTGGGTCAGCTTGCATCAGCGAAAATTCCTCGAAAAAGAGGCGAGAAGATCTGGCAACTGTAGCAGTAGGGGATGACACAAAAGCTGCAACAAATTTCAAGACGACTCGATCAGCCAAAATCAGCCCAAACCTGGGTTCGAAGACTGCTGATCCATCTCCTTAGTATTTTCCAGTGATTAGCTATAGCTCATTGCAAGCCAAGGATATCCAATTATCCATTTTCCTCAGCAACTTAACTGAAAAGTAGTGATTAGCTATAGCTCATTGCAAGCCAAAGATATCCAATCATCCATTGTCCTCAGCAACGTCACTGAAAAGTCGGAGTATCACAAACACTTAATGGTTGCCCGACACAGGCTATTACCAGAACAATCAGGACCCAACCGATCGCAGACGGGCAAGGTCGAACAGCCAATGCATGAATCAGAATAGCATCTGGGAGGTTTGTTTGAATACCAATAAACAACACAGGGAGTTTGAATAATAAAAAAGAGTTTCTAGGAATGAACCGACTCTGAGAGGCACGACAACGTTCATTGACGAAATATGCGAGGACTGACATTTACCAGGCATTTTCCAAAGTGCCAAATGCCATCCAACTCAATCTTCGTCTTTAAATTTTTTTGCATACGCAGGCATAAGAATCCCAACAGTCACCAAACGCTCCAACTAACAGCGCTTCAGAAGTTTAAAACATTAGCAGCTATTCGCGCCTACCCATTGCAATCGTGATGACAGTCCATTTTGTCTACTTAAAACTGTTCAATCTGGCAGAGAAAAAATGAGACACTGGTAAATGCAGGTAAAAAAATAAATGGCAGCAACCGGCAGCCAGTTGGCTGGGGAAATCACTTGAGCAAATTCGAAACGTAACTGAACACCATGTTATGTTTAAGCAGACATTTTCGAAAAGCAGTCCAATTTGGGTAGAATATAAGGTTGACGGAAACTCGGGGAATGCGCCTACCTGATGAGCCCCAAGAAGGGCGAAGCCGGTCGTGGGCTGTCGAAGAATTTCCAGCAACCTTATGAGTAGTGCATTACGTATGTACAAACATTTCCCTCATTACCTAGTTACTGAATGTTCACGGAAACTTTATGATAAAAAATTTAGAATACAGTACACCTTCATGATGTATCCTATACTAGAACACGACAGATATTTTCGAGATTTACATTTTTGGAAAGTAAAGGTAACTGAAATTTCAGCATACGCGCAGGAGAAACGCCTCATGTTCTTAATAACTGGAACGTTTGCCATGCAGAGCTGAGCGTGAAATTGCATTGGTCAAAAACTGCCACAACCTTAGATATTAAGTGGTCATACACACCTGTGGCACCCACGAAAAAATGTCACACCGTCCATATTAGATTGATGAGCAGGAAAGAGTTCAGGGAGATAAAACAGTAGCAGTCACTAGCAGATACAGAATATACTGCAGAAGAATAGACAGCTCCTAGTTCTATGCATTCCCCATACGTGATACAATAGTTGTGGCTAGCTTAAAGGGAGGTTTGGATTCAAGTTTGAGGAACATACTGAACAAGGAAACGTGGCAAAGACCGTCGAGGGCTGGAAGACTAGAATGACCATGAACACACCTCTTTAGAGAGCTTTTGTAGCGATAAGCTGTCCGATATGCTTTCGTGTGTTTTGTTGCCCAGCGGGTAACTTCTCATCATATACAATCTACATCATCCTCAATCTTTCTCAACAACTTATCTGTCAAGAAAATGCTCGATAGCCCAATTATCCATCAACAGTTGATCGTATGCTCACTCACTGAATCGGCTGATGGCACTGGCTAATCGGTAGTCTTTGTGAATGTCTTCCCATTCAATGTTTTGAAGAATACCTATAAGCAGTTTACAGCAGAAGGAATTCGGATATTTGGTGAATGGATGTTTGTGTGTGCTAAGTTCAACTCCCTTTCATTAAAGATGTTGTTCTTCTATGACGATTGAACCGTTCGGCTATTGATTTTGCCCCAAAACCATGAAAATGTTATCAGACTTACCTTGAGGAACTCCTCGTCTAGTTCGTTTTCTTTCATGTAGGCAGCAAGCTCATCCATAGACAACCATTCTGTGCAAAAACGAAGTTAGTGATATTGCGCATGAATATTAGGTGGTGTTTCATATCAGCTCGAATGTTTTTCTTCCGTTGCAGTCTTTAATGTTGTACAGCAGTATACTATAACTATTTTAAATTTGGCCGCAGTGCTTCCCCTTAGGACCAATGGTGGTCAAGTGAAAACGCTGCAAAAGCGAAGTCAGGAAATACACAAGAGATCATTATTAGGAAATCCCAGTAAATCAGCTACACATCCTTTAAACTGAAATGATAACTAATTGCCACTTTATAGGGACAAATGCTAATAGAATTGATGAAGCAACTCAGAAAAGCAACCCATTTTGCAACAAAATCAATTGAAATGCTGAAACCAGTGAATAAGTACAACACACAACTCACCCTTTCTTTGCTTATCGATTTCAAAAAACGCTTGGACAAAGCCATCCATTTTTTCGTACTGTGAATTCAGCGAGCGCACTCAGCGTCTGACTTTGGGACAGTACATATGAGCTCAACCACTATATGTGGTTAAACGCAAATAAAGTAACCAATCCGGAGTTCGTTGTGCCAGCACCTAATGCGTGTTTACCTACTCAGTCAGTTGAGTAACCAACAACCATAAAAGCACGTGTCCTGCGATTGATCATCGGTGCGCGTATGCAGAGAGGTTTGTTTAGTTAGGCTGAAAATCTGCCAAGCTTTTGCACAAATGTTGATCAAGGTGCTCGTTCTGCAGACAACTGGTAAATTTTGTAGCTCACCTCTGACCATTTCCAAATCTAGAAACCTGATTACATGAAGACGTCCTTTCCGTTCACCATGTTCTTTTTGTCCGTAGACGGTTCAGTAAACAGTAGGTAGGGTGTTTTATTGTTATTGTTATTGTCATAAAATTCCACTGAGCCCATATTATGTTTCCCACTCCAATGAATGACCAGACACATTCGTCATGAGTGTATGAAAGCTACTGCACTGATGACTCCAAATCATTATCACAGACCACTGATAACGGCAGTAGTTATAAATATTTCTTCATCTCCCCTAGTATAACAACAGTAGCACGAATTACCTGAGTGGAAGCCGGTGACCAGCAATGGGTCATATATCAGAGGTCAGATATAAGTCGTCTAAATCAAGTTATCAATTCTCACTCAAAATGAGACTGACCATCATTAACTAAAAACAGCTTTTATCGACGAAATCTCATCTTATTGTGAATGGCGCATTGAGAATTATTGAAATTTCATACTTGGTCGGGATTCCCGTTGTGATTTAAATCTTCCTCAGCGTAGTCTAATAGGCGCCTGGAAGTTTGATCGATAAAGTAATATCTTACCTCAGAGCCATTACCCATATTTCAAGACAGGACAGAAAGTACGTGTCTTAAAAGATTTCTATCGATTATTTTGCTGAAAAACCTTCGGCTTGAAATTTTGGCTTCGCATGAATCCGGCACTTTTATTTCTACATTGTAAGGCAATAGGAGTTGGAGTGACTCAAAAGTTTTGCAGGTCTGCAATTCATTTTGAGCTTACGGCTGAATTTTTTTCAACACGGAACTTCATAGAGGATGAAAATATCCTTCAATGAATGTGCCACTCTTTCTATCTCACAAATAATCCTTAGAATTACATATATCTTGGCTCTTGGAGAGTTTTAAACTAGTAGTTAACGTAAACGTAAAAATACTATATGGGAACGAAGGGATAGAAGTAGAGTAATATGCTCACACTTATGCAGTACATGTTGGAGAGCACCTCAAGTGCAAATTCTCAGATTCCCGTGATTGGTTGGGTCGTGAGAAGCTTCAGAATTTATGAAACCTATCTGAACAGCTAGCTTCTTTGAAGGCTATTTTAAAAGCCATTTCAGAACGGTACCCATATCGCGGTCACTCTCGACATAAGGAAGCGATAAAGTGCAAATTACTGGTCTTTTTATTATATTTAGTGGGGAAGTCCAAGTAGTGCCCAACTTATGCCCTATCGATAGCGGGATAGTTTAATGACACGAAGGTTAAAATAGCAGTGCATTCATTGTTTCCTTTGGGGAAGCACCGATTACCTTGAGCTAAACAGCATACATTAAAAGTCTGCTGCTATTTCCATCATATCAAATATTTGCACCCTGCACAAGCCGTTACGTCGCGTACGGCTTTATTACTTGAGGCATCCACATCGGTTAGTCTACCTAAGTAAACAAGGGAAAGCGGAAAAGTCTACCTTGTGAACCGACAGCCTACGTCGCGCAAGCCACATTTATGCAGCTCAATATATTTTTAACATTCCTCTGCCAAGACCACTACACACATTGTCACAGAAGGCTACTGATATTTTTTCCTTCAGTTACTGACCCCTTCTTGGTGCAGGACTACCGTGCAACTATAGGTATGAAAAGGCTGTAGACGAGAATTCCGTTCGCTCCTTTTACGTTGCCGTGGCTATGCAGAAGTATACATCCTTGGCGCGCGGTCGCTACAACTAAATAACTAATGAATTCAAGAGCATCAAGGCCAATTCGCGGTCCTGCTCACCAGAAGAGAAGAGGAAACCCGCCTGACCGGTCTTCAGACAAGGATGTGTGTAAATGAGTGAAGTGCACTCTCTTCGCATAAATTAAAGCCGTAGCCAAATGATGCGCAGTTGTGTCACCGAACATATCCGAAACGATTCTCTGTCTTGACATGACACGCCTTTTAGAATCTAAGCGTGTCATCGATTGTCTTCAGTATAGCATGTGTTTGCAACAACTGGTCGCATCCCAAACGCGTGTGTCTAGATCATTTTACTACATCAGAAGGGGTACCCTTGCGTACTTTGAAACAGACACACGAATGGGCGCAACTTATGGGCTGGTTTACCATCAAAATCTAGTTCTACAGGGAGTGAGAAAAGTTAAAAACTCGAAATTTGAAAACGGAGTGTGTTTACCACGGAAATACTCGGTTTCAAAAAAGCATGAAGATTCCCATCTCTCAGCTTTCCCGCTCAGCGGACTCTATTTTGGCAAACTGAGCGAACAGTCACACGATCTTGTTTGGCAGATTAGCCTTTTTCCCAATTTGGTCTTTATTATTCTCCTCTTATTGGGTCGGAGTATGGTAGAGAGCCATCCTCTTAAAAATGCACGATATTTGTGGTGTTCAGTACTCCCAGCATTGGAGACAATTGATGGTGCTTAGTGGTATTATAGGGCCAATAGGAAGAGAATTTCGAGTAACTATGTAACAAGTGGCCAGTAAAACGTAATTTCCAGAAAGAAGACAGTCCATTTTCAAATGGATTTAAAACGGAGAAGGATTGGTCGTTGGTTTGTTCGATGAGCTGGGCAATGTGATTGCAAACGTTTCATTACCAATAGAGGTGACATCATCAGTGCGTCAGCCTGTGTGATGACTTACATAAGTGGCGCCATGCAAAGGAGTTTTACATCATAATTCTTGATCTGTTTGATAAAGAACTCATCCGAAAACGAGTGCAAAGTAGCCAGAGGGAGAAACCCAACTAAGTAAAACAGCTATTACACACAACCACCAACCCATTGCTACGCATCACTACACTCCCCAATAACGCAGTGATGATGTCACCTCGACTAGTGATGAAACGTTTGCACTCAGATTTTCCAGCTCAGCGAACAAGCCAACGACCATCTACGCTACCTGAGCTACCCACATTCTCCTCTAGGAGGAAGGATTCTTGGACTGAAATAAAGTTCATCAATACAAGCCGCAGTGTTTCGGTGCCCTTCTAAAATTGTCTAAGTAATGAAAGACATTCGCCCATACAGCAGTCGGCTTCATGTTGGTGCTTTACTCAGTCATCACACAATCAGAGTAGAATCAATACGTTCTTATTCGCGGTCTTTCTTTGCGTATATGCTGTTCTCTTACAAGCGCAAATGGCTTGGTGTAATCAGAAAAATCCACCTTAATTGTTTATTATGAACGCCGGCGAACGTCAGCCTCTTTACAATGAAGAATATCACTGCACACTAACGACTGTCTTTTAGGTATCTCCGGGACACATTCAGCAATGTGCTCCTCATTGTCTTGATAACTTGAACAAAGTGCCCATTAAACCTGTGACATTCTATTGGAACCTGTAAAGTAATCCGAATTTACGGAGTACATATGTCCGTGCGATGCCAATCTTTCACGAAAAACCGATTTTGTAGAACTGACTTGGCCAAACTGCCCGAAACCTGATTGATGAGTTTAAGTCTGGAACTGTTTTTCATTGATTTTGTCTATTATCGTTCGTACACCATAAACAAGCATTTGAGGATGCAAATAGGCGACTTGTCGCACGGAAGTCTTAAAAGGAGTCTAATTTTGTCGTTGATGTTAATCTGGTAGCGATGTTCTAATGGGCATACGGTACGATAAAATGGATGGAAAACAGGAAGACAGGTAGTCATGGATTTTCACTAATATCGGACGTTTATCCCAAGGCGTTCTTGAAAATGTGCCGGTTAACGCTCACATTTTATGCTTTGTTTTTTCAACCATGACATTAATATAATTGTACTTTTTTATTGACAACAGTTATATCACCCTGAGGTGGTAGGGCCTACTAAGAGTATCTGAAAACGCAAGTCAAACACGCGTTCTCGTCAAAAGGCACAATCTGCACTCACGTTTAAAATAACAGATGAAGAGCATGTGGCGAGCACATTTAATCAAACATACATGCTTAGTACAATCAACGGCCTATGAACACAGACATCTTGGGGAGAATAGCAAGGAATTTACATGGGAATTGAAATGCAAATTGTCTTAGCAAGCGCAGAACTCCCGGAAAACTATTTCGAACAACAACGCTGCTGAAAACATGCGCTCAAAGCCAAGCTGCCACGTTAGAAGGAGTGTAGCTATTTGGATAAGAAGAGGAGAAGAATTTGGCGTGAAAAATTTAGCGAAGAAGCAGACAGCGGGTAAAGATGAAACGCTAAACTCAGCAACATCAGGAGGAATATGCAGACGTCTTTGACCAGAGCCTATATTCCAATAGGCAAACCATGATCAGTGTTCACTAGTACCTCAGGTATATTACCCTGTAGGCTAGTTCATCAAATTCTCTGTGTTCCTTGTGGTCTGCGGCGCAAGAAGTAAATAGAGTGACTTGAGGCTAATCGGACTATAATTTAGTTTTTGATATGTTCGCCAACCTTGGCATTTGAATCACAACACGGAGCAATACATGCCTAGAAGAGAGATTAAAACATTATCGGTATGAACTGTGGCTGATCCGCTGAATTCTTCATCAGTCAGTCATTTAGCAATGGTTAGTGTTTTCAAGCCACAGTCTCCTTCAACTGGCTGTGCGGGTAAAAATGGTTCTTGGCGCATATTTCCGGCCAACTGTGAAGAAACGTGGGCACCGGCCATGATAAAAACAGTAGTCAAGTGTACTCTCAGTGCTTGATTTTTCTAGTATCCTGACTAACAAAGAACGCTTGAGTATAATGTGCTTGTATTATTGTGCGAGGTTGCGTCCTCTGTACTGCCTTCCGATTCACCAAATGTTGGATTTGGAGAGTACGGTCTCACAGAACTGCAGAGTGACGGAACAAAACATCCGAAGAATCAAACTGCTCTCTCTACTCTACTCTCTCACTCTAGTCTAACCACGCCGTGGACGAAAAGTAAATTGCAGACCCACAGTCAGCAATGAAACTCTGATTCAAAAGACAGCAAAACGTTTAACCTGCATGAGAGCAGTAAAACCGCTAGAATAAAAGTAATAATAGACGTAGCAGAAAACCGGCGGAAAGCAAAGTTTCAATGAGGTATATGTAGGTATGGTTGGTCGGTCGGTGCACAACACAGTTGGTAGCCTACGTATGCCTGTCTATTTGTGACGTCTGCGGAGTTTACAATGCGCACCCAGACTCCAGTTGAGAAGTTACTCTGAGGGCCTTGGAAACATTGACTTTAGCTGCACATTATGGGTGACATTCCAGTAGTTTGTTGTTCTCGATAAAACACTGAGAGTTTGCAAAACTTTGGACAAATGATATTCAGATGATATCCTTGCATTCTTAAGTAATATTGTCACGCTTCTTGAGAAGATTTTTCTCTTAAGATCACGAGTGCGCGCGCTGCGTCATTTACGTACTTACGTCTTCACAATCGACTGAAGAATTCCTATTCTGGCTCGACAACCAACTTATATATATATAGTGATTACAAGATGATCCTGGTGCCTCCATGCTTATGTCTTTACTAGTCAGTTGAATGAAGCTTACTCGGAACAGCAGCGCCATCATCGAAACGTTAACCCAAGCCTACACACGGAATGCATTTCGTCGTCTCATCTTGCTGTTTACTGCGATATTCGATTCTGCCTGAAGAGTTTTGAGCAAGTCAAACGTCGTCCTTCAACTCCAATTTTTTTCCAAAAGTTATTATTCATCAATGCCTTATCAGGTCTTTATTACCAACTGCTTCGTTGGACGCTTTGAGTTACCGATCAACAAACGATTGATAATGAAATTTTATTAGCCTGGCCCACAATATGTCTCAAAGTGTTTTGAGCTACACTGAAATTCAAAACCAACGACCAAGTGACCTTCGCTCGATCAGCCTCTCTAACAAAGGATTAACCGATTAATCTATCCATTCTTAAACTTATCATTGTTAACTAGACGTTGACATCACCAAGAAGGCAAAAATATTCAAATGTAACTAAAGACTTTTGTAAAATTCCACTTTTCGTCCGCTGCTAAACTCGGCGTCAGTGTGTTAGCCCTCATGTAGGCGGGACCTGTCTCATCTACATTACGTCTGTTTTACAGATTTGGAAGAATTACGTAAAGGATGGTGACTAATGAAAATTCATTTTTACTACAGTTGCCAATTTAGTTAGTGTATATGGGTTCTACTCCCAAAAGGCATGGATAAACCGTGTTTGTACGCATTCGATTATTCTTACAAAAGTGAATATTGCACCACAGGCGTTGATCATGAAGATGTGGGTGGCAGAAATAGCCAATATTCCGCCCATATAACGCTAGAGCTACCGAGATCCTTCCAAGGGTTAAAACTGTGGAGATTCCCATGTCACCTAAGCGCCGTTTATAAAATGTGCAACATCAAGTGATGTTGGAAACCAGGTAAGGTTTAAGTGACATATTTGTGGGTAAGTTACTTTTTACTACACGCAGAATCACAACATCGGTCAAACACAGGTATGCTTCCATCACATGTCACATTATGTAAAGATGTAAACATATCTCGAATTGGTGTACTGCCAGCTAATCAGTGGGCATGTGAAGCACCTTGAACTTTTGCGGATCCTTCTGCAAGGAGTACCTCAGGAAACTATCAATAACAGAGGGTAACGACCGGGTTTCACGCAGCATTCAAACATTTCGGTGAAGCAAACCGCTGACAGCTTTTAAGTTTCCGCCATGGACTAAAATAGTAGGAACTTCAGCACGGTGGCTTATTCACCGAGTAGCGGTTAATTTTTCACTGGAGGTTTGTGTGATGAACAAGACCAAACATGGCTAAGTATGTCTGTACTAATGATCAGATGACACGTCAAAACGACCAGAGAGACGAAATGTGCTAGCGGTCAAGATGCAACAACTACGTGAGAACAGAAATGGGAGCTGAGAGTATTACAAATAAAGACGGTTCCACGTACCAACTGGCTGAAATCAGACAATGGGTAAAGAGACTCCGAGTTGATAGTTAGGGAGGAATAGAAACAGGAAGTGTCCTGAATATTTAGACCAGAGGCTGCAAATATAAGGACGCATACTAAGAGAGCTGAGGAATCCCCAGGACGTCCTGAAGCTAGTGTCAAAGCAAAAAGTTGCGTGAGTGTTTTTCAGTCAAAGTGAAAAATGTTAAGGGTAGGAATCTTGCTGGAGGGCCGTATGCGTTAGTAATAATTGGAAGACCGGGGCAATTAATTCTAATACCTGAACAACATACTTGTTGTGACGAGTTAGGTGTAAAACTGGTCAGTTCCAAGATAAACATGAGCTTGGAATACAGACTGGCCAATAACGCTAGATAACTAACTCTAGTGTAACAAAATAATACAAAGCACTTTTCAGCCGATCAACGAATAGCTGAAGTCCACAAATTGTTCAGGAAATGAAGCCCGGAGACCGATAACAGTGGCAGCTTCATACACTGTCATTATGCATGTAGAAGTCAGAAAACCGGTTTGACAACGCGACCAGCGAGAATTGGCAATCTGAGATCCTCATCATATATAATGAAGGCAAACGTTGTGTTGGCGGTGACCTCTACCTCTGTCTGGCCTTCTGTCGTCGACACCGTTTCGATTTCTTGTGCCATGTCAATATTTATTCCGGATTCGTCTAGAGTCATTACATTGATCTGTCTCCACAGATTGACAAATAAACGTTCTGAGTCCGTTATACCTGTAGAAAGCAACACAAACCGTATTCAGTTTAATCCCTCTTTTGTAACAACAAACAATTCAGTAACGGCATTCAGTGGACAAAGGAACAAAGTGTACTTCCAAATTACCAGCTCACCCGTCAAAAAAACTGACAAAATTTGAACAAATAAAAACTGGCTGTTCAGCCAGGGGCGTGGGAACTGTCATTTTTATCACATCTAAATCGACGAGGAGCCTAAAACTTGGCATTCTTGTCGCGCCGGCTTGCAACTACGTAAGTTTAGAAATTTTCTAGTGGAAATTATTCACTCCTGATAGTCCAGAAAGCTGTCATTTTAGCCACCTCATATGCAAACACGATGCTAGGTTCCCTTGACCCGTTCTGTCTGCAGTTTTTCTTTTAATCAGGACGACCGTTCAGAAGAGACCATGTGTGAGATATCTTTTAGGGTAGCCTCTCCAAAAGCAGCAAACATTCGTGAGATACATAGGTTGCTCATGATTCAACCAATTGAACCGAGCAGTCCTGTTGCTCGGTAAAGAAAGGACAATACTTTGGCTATTTCTCCGTCCTAATAAAGAACGTGATAGTCACCGTTTTATTGGCTTAGGTCATCAGAATTTTAATAGTGTACACACGTGAGTAGAGAACTTATTCTTACCGCCAATTCAAATCATTCGCACTTTGTAAACGTCGAAAAGTCTACATAATATTTATAGGAACCTGAGGCAACCCACTACTGATTCGGCATTTTCGGGCATCAAAAGTACACAAACCCCCGAGTTTTGCCAAACCCTTTAACACAAAGTTGCACGCGGATCGCAAAATACATTCGCTTGTAAGTTACTCCACAAATAATGTAGTAATTCAATTCAATATACCAAGTGAAACAGGATGCCGTTTTCAAACGCCGTACCTAATTGAAGAACACCATAAACGAACGCATCATTTAAATCTCTTGTTGATATCAAAGTGATTTGCTATTCAGCGCACTTTGCCAACTGACGAGATTTTTCCAACTAGTGATGCTTACCAGAAAGATCGGCTCTGTCCTTCCGGAATAGGCCATATACGCCAAACTTTTGCAGTGAACTCGTTAAGTCAAGGAAGCTTTCCAGTTTGAACTTCGGGAGCTTCAAAGAGACCGCACGCTCCTCTTGCAATCTGGTCACAAAATCCATAGGATATGTCCCATCCAACACTTTTTCCATTCCAGATGTGTTTTTGTGATCAATAGGCACAATCAGGAAAAAGGAGAATCGTGTGTTCTGTATGAAAATAGATGATGGAATTACTTGGGGGAGCGCAAATTTTGTTCATCGCAACTCCCGTCGTATTGGCCAAACTGGTAAACGTAGGCCGAAGGTATGTAAATAAATTAAAAAGTTTATACAAACCCGGAATATTGGAATTTTCTTAAGCAACTTCTGCAAAAATTTGGTTTCTATCCTGTTACGGAATTAAATTAAAAGGGTGCAATATATTTTGAAAGATAAGTCCTTTAGCATAACTACAACTTTAAGGTAGCTAGTGATTTCATTGAGCTTTGTCAATGCAAAATAATTTGACATTATTTTCTAGGGTATCCGGCTGTAAATAAAAACAAATGTTTCTCCTTCAAGGGTCTGTCCTTGAACAATCGATCTCAAGTTATTACAGAGTTCCCCTTTGACTGGGGTAGTCCAAAACCCGTAACTAATAATAAAAGCTCTCATTTGCAAGGTGTATTGGTGAAACCAGTATACCAAGTACTCCTCTCGATTTCGGCACACCTAAATTGCAATATATTCCATCGGCGACTATCTCTAATTATATGATAGCTAAAATAACCTCAAAGTGTCTTCAGCAACATTCCAAGTAGTGATTTGTGTGAAAGAAAACAGTAACAATTCCCCATTTACTCTCAAAATGAGGTACCTTGAAATGCTAAACATGAGATTTTGAACTAGTATGAACGAAAAAGTAAAATATGGTCAGCCAAAAGAACTCCAAGACGCATTCCTGTTACAGGTTACCCAAAGTTTCAGCCTGATCTACTAAATGGTTTGACGTGATAACCTTGTGATCTAAGAGGTTATGACTTCAGATTTCTCTAATTTGACCTCATCAGTGATGCATATTTTTGGTCGCCTCAGGACTTAATCTCAATAATCCACCAGCCCACAGTGGCTTGCACGAGCTCTCAATGACTTTTCCGGTTGAGTCTATCTATCCATCTATCGCTGAGTCAGTTGATACACTGCAATATATTCACATCAGCTATGCTGCTCATCACAAGCTTAAAATTTGTTGTTCCGGCTTTACATCATGCAAGTCAAGGCAAACGCACAGCGCCACCATGGGCTTCCTGTCACACGCTATGCCACGTGAATCTCCAAGCTATGCCAGATACAGCGTCAGTAATAACCCCATAGTCCAGCCCGTAGCCCAGCTCGTAAAGGACTGAATCAATGTACAAGTCAAAATGCACAAATTTACCGGCTTTCATCAGTGCACTCTAGCCGATTGCGCACGTATACTTGCAATGAGGTTAATAATTGCTTCCTTTCCAAAGGTTCCTCTGGATTTTGTAAGGAAGTCCCCTTTATTCAGAAGCATTGGCACATGATGACATCGCCGGTGTAGAGTTCTAATTTTATGTTAAACTTTCCTTCAAAACCTACGAACATCCAGCATATCTATATTGCCCACCAGACTTTGAGAGCTAAGTAGTCCACTTAGTCATTTTGACACGCAATTCGTATGCTTTTATGTATGCTTTTATCACGAAAAATCGAATGTTAACAACAATGAGATCAAAATCATTATGTTCATAATACGTCTTAGGTGAAATCTGCAAATAACATGGGGACCATGGAGATATTATCTGGTAGTTGCTCCGTGGGTTGTTGATCCGTTCGTGGAGCTTGACAATTTAGAGGGACATCACCTGCGCTGCATAAGGACCAGGAAGTATCCACGTGTAAACCAGCGCTTGTACACTTCCTCTTGTAATCCAAGCGATGACCGATCAATTTTCTTGTGCCCATCGACCTTTCCTTTATGATAATGCTCTCAAGCGGACAGTCGAACCTAACCGACGTCCACTGCTAAATAGTTAAGCTTTCTTATAATTCCAAACACTGTAATAAACAGTAATACTCACCTAAATGTTTCAATAAAATTTCCGCTTACCTTGAATGGTTTTCGAATGGATACAACTCCCATTGTATCAGATCTCATATATAACACGGGTTCTACCACATGCATCATTGGGACATTCAACCGTGTACCACTTTTCAATGTAAACTCTTCAGATTGTACTGTTGTGAAGCCATTCTTCCATAAGTCTGTAAAACGATATCAGCAGTTAAAACGCCTCCATGAGAATAGGAAACAACCAAAATCCATGAATATTTCAGTTAGAAGTTTTAATCAGTAAGGCGGCTAATGGTACAATTAGGTCACTAATTTTTAGTGATTAGTTTTTTTTTTGCGAAACATGTCTTGCTGCACCAATCAGGATACCAGATTATCTTCTAATTCCAAGTGTTCGTCCTTCAATTGTTTGCCATAATCTATCGTTCTCAAGTAGTCCCTGTTATAGTGTGTAGATAAGTCTCCTCGCTCTGTCTCACATTCATGGAAAAATTGTGCCAGTTGTTTCTCTTTAGCAGATTGGACACAAATACAAACTTTAAAGCCCGCAATCAAACTAGGTCAGACGTCAGTTACAATGGTGGAAGTGAAATTTAATAGGCCATTTGCTATCCAGCCTTGAATATTCATAAATGCAAAAGTCTTGTGATGAATCGTAAACCGGGAAACATTGCGACAGCATGACATCAGTTTTCAACATCGATGCTTCACTGCTCCTTCTTTGTACATAGACGATTATCCCGAGGAAAATATCTGATGTATGCTTTCTGCTAAAGTCCTTTGAAGCTAAGAAGCATATGTCTGCATATAGAAGGGTTTTTGAGAAATTTTCCGCAAACCGTCTGTAACGAGATGCCTCTAGACAACAAAGAGCCACTTTGAGTTATAGAGACAATTTGTTAACGAATAATTTTTATTGGTGTTTAAATTATCCTGACGAAGTTTTAACACTTTGGTGTCGAAAAGTGTTAGCAAAGTTCTCTATCACTTCAAAAGCTTGCGGGCGTACACAAATGTTAGATTTGACATAGCTGAAGACTGTATGAATAGGCGAAACTAAGTCCTAGACCAACGCAAATAACAATGAAGCTTTAGACTAACATGCAACGCCGCTGACGTGTGCCTTCCTGGAAGCTCGCCCTCATATTCTGCAGTCAAAACATTTTGCACAAAAACAAACGTTAAAAAAGAACCTTGCTGTCACTTGTTGTCGTAAACTCATTCAGGAGCCAGTTGTTTTAATTTCGTATTGATTAGAAGACGGTAGTTGGGCGCACAAATTTTCCTCTAGGGACTCAAACGTTCTCAACACGCTAGGCGACGCTGAGTTTGGTATTCCCCTCCATCTTGAAATGACAAATGTCGACTCCGCAGATCAGCATTGAATTCGGATTTCTGTGAACAGTGCAGCAAACTACACTGTTTATTTGGTTTATCCTTTAGAAATATTAGCCAAACTATTGGTTTTCTAATCCTAACCTACTGTAAGTTATCACCTTGTAATTCGTTACAGTGTACGAACATAAGGCAGCTGTTTAAACCCATAAAATGACCACGTTGCGAAAGCGTGTATTCTGTACTAGACGATTGGCTTACTGAAAGCAGATTTTTTGGAGAAATGAATCTGCTCGTTATACTTCGTACCGTCTTGCTGGCTTCAGTATATACTGTATGTCTATCTGCATCAAGAATTGTACCGCGGATGCTAGAGATTTCAAAAGCGCGTCTAAAAGTTTTGTTCAAGGATTACGTCGGTAGGAAACCATGAATATACATTGTAATTAACTTGTATGCAACTTCATAAATGTCATCTAGTAAACTAAACACCACGGCAACATAAACCAGGAAAGCTTCTATAAATGTATATATCAGCTTTAATAAACAGGTGTATCAGCAATTCGGTTAGACAAAATCCAAATTTTCGATATCGAGGTTTATCGCGGAAGTAGCGATGCAGATTTTGGAGTTCAAGTTACTTTGGGTTATAAGCATAAATTACCGTGTACGCTACATGCACAGCACGTTTTTGTTATAAAATTCAACGCCTTTGAACTCCGCCCGCAGCTACATCGATTTCATAATCTATTAGGAAAAGATCGACCGGGTAAAGTACTCGGGCGTTTTAGCAGAGAGGAATGTAGATGTCATTCCTCAAATCTGCATGCATCTCAAAAAGCTCACGCCTACCGAACATTACACTGAGGCATCCAATAAAGCAATGTAATGCATCCAGATCTTCTTCAGAAAAGTACAATGCACTGTATTAACAAGCAGTACAGAATAAACTAGGAACGTTTTGTATTATGGCTGTTTGACTACGACGAGTACCCAGGACATTTATGGGACGATGTTTGGAGTTGGCAGATTAACAGATAACAAAGTGAATGGTACTTTAGTACATCAGGAACATTTATGACCTAATGGTAGCTCATAGATAGACTGCCGCTTTATGCAGACTGATCCCAGGACCAAAGACAATCGCCGACAGCTAGGAACATTTATGACCTAATGGTAGCTCATTGATAGACTGCCGCTTTATGTAGACTGATCCCAGGACCAAAGAAAATCGCCGACAGCATCGGCGAAGCACATATGACACGTTTTTTGTTAGTTAGGTTGCTGAAAACTCTTGGACAGACCATAAGCGGTTTTACGGTGGTTGGAACTCATTAGGCGGGCGCGTTTTTTATTTGATTTAATCGTATATTCTACATGAACACCACATTATACGCAATTAGTGAAATGTACACAGTTGCAAATTCGGTTGCTGTTACAAGTTGAAACAATGAGGTGCACTTGGGGAAAGCTGGACTGAAACTATGTGTACGGATGGAAGAATATAATACAGCAATCAGAACACAGAAACACTTTCATTACCTTCATACACAAGCACTTGGACGGTCGAAATTTCGACTCACAAAAAGTGGAAAGCTTCGCCAAAGCAAGTAGAATACGATCAAAAATATAACAAGTGTGCTACTACTCGAAGCATGCAAATAACTGAAGTGACGAACTGCTATTGGCCTGGACAGCCCAAGATGCGAGAGGCCAGTGGCTCAAACATGATAATCAAACGGAACCAAGCACTCCATCAAAGAGTGAGTAGCTGGAATCAATCTACAGCCGCGGGACACGGAGAGGTCACTTCTAGAGTTTTCGTACCCGGAAACAGACAGAAACAAAGACAAGGAGAATGCCTGCTCACAGGTCGCATGCGTGACAATCGATTGGAGAAGTATCTTACATGCCACCCCGCTACAACGCATACAAAACAATGAATCATATGTGAGATCTAGTCCCAACTAAACGTACACAAATAAACACTTGCACCATACACCTTCACTTTACAACGATGACGTTAACAAGACTGATGATGAAGCTTTTGGGAACCTATTGAGCAGCTCGGCAACTAAGCAAATAACCCATTATATAGCATTACATTTTCTGTGTCCCGAGGGGCTTTACCTTATACCTGATAACAGATCGCTAGACCGAAAGCCTCTTCCTTATTAGGAAATTGTCAAACGCCATCAAAATCGATTTGCTACATAAATGGTGCATCTAGGGTCCTCACTAATTTCATTATAACACTCGAAACCCAACAGTACACAGCAAATGCATGTAAATCTATTAATTGTGTAACACTCGAAACCCAACAGTACACAGCAAGTGTATGTAAATCTATTAATTGTATATGCAAAGCCCCTGAGGCATAAAGAAATAATCACTGTTTATTGAACTAAATTTGATCGTTACTTAAAATAATGAGTTGTCATACCGTTTAAAAATTTCTATCAAAATGAACAGTACTGTTTTTTTTACATTTGAAGAACTTTGACAGTAAGCACTCCCACTTACGGAGCACTGCTTCCCTGAAACCGGACTAATGTCCTAGTTAAGCAGTACAAACTATTTTAATTGCAGTTTTACTGGTAATATGGCGTCCGTCCACCATTTCAGGTACCGGGTTTATTATTTAAAGGTCGAATAAAGCTTACCGATAAATGTCAGCACGTTGAGTAGGACAAGCCTTGATGACGGCAACATTTCTTCTGGACTTTGGAAACACTGTGGAATTCTTCCAAATGTTTCTCTCTTAAGCCATACATTAAAGAACCAAAATGCCTTCGTTTTGTCCGACAAATCCACCTACAGCATCAGCAAAACCATGAGAAAAAAATCTTGCTTAAAGGAGCTACAAAAAGTTTCACTCTGTTTAAATGGAATAACATGGCAAATGCTTCTGTCCAAAACTTGTTAATTCTAAGCCACAGAATTTAATTTTCTACCAGAGTCTTACTTTCAAATACGTCATAAACCTGACTCAATCTTGGTTCTTTCTGGCAGCGTCATTATCGTTTATGTTCCCAGCACTTCCTAAATGTCCACCGAGATTCTTCAAGACGTAGGCATCTAAGGTAAACGGCACTTGACCAATATCAATAATTCAACTTAACAGCTAAATGTACATAACTGAGAATATGCAATTATGAAGTTTCCTCAAGAACATGTCAACTAGATTGTTTACTACTTTGTTCTAGGCAGAACACACAGAGGCTACCGTTAGACTATATGTGTAATAAATATGCTGCTTCATTTCTGATTTTATCTAGAGGTTAGCTCTCTGCTTTTGCCTCCGATCGTTTTCTCTAACCAATGGAATTACCTTAGAATCACAAAAACAAACCGATAAGTTGCATTTGAGAAGTACTCAGTAATGTAAGTGATAGGTTTGTAAACAAACTTGGTAATGCGCAGGAATCCTGTAGATTCCAAAAAACCCTGGTAACTGAACAAAGATGATTATTTGTCCTAAGCTTACGCGATTTAATTCAGTTGCTTAATTTCGCACATCGTGTTGGCTTATACATTTGATCTAACCTACTAATAAGGTGAAATCCAAATTTTGTCGAAACATTTTCAAAACTTTAACATTACACGTGATCAATCCACGCCAACGTGTTTAACGCTACACACTGGAGTAACACTCGATATGGGTCCCTCATTCATGACACAATTGTTTCATTCATTCTTTTCCGATGCAACATCTTGGGTTCTTTGGTCTCATATCAGCCGGAATGTTTTACCAATGGGGTCTGTAAGGATTTGGAACTTTGTAGTTTTTCATGTCACCAGCACAACTCCTGATGCCGCTTCCGATCATACGAAAAGGCAGCTCAAAAGCAACGCAAAGTAAGATTATAGAAGGAACAGTAATAAAACGATTCTAAACCAAACTTAAATCTTGACAACCTGCAGGACATGTGTGAAAAACTTGTGCCATGTGGTCATCCTGAAACTGGGCTTGATTTCGTAATTATTTTGAATGAAAATTCCGTTGTTGATTTGGATGTTTTTTGTCGTTTTCCTGTGAATTGTCGTTTCTTCCCCGGTGTATTCATTGTAGAGCTCGTTGAATAGACCCGTTGATTCATCAACAGCTGGTTGTAAATTCAAATCACTGATACCCGTTCGCAGCAGCAGTGCGTGACCAATTTCTCCACCGGTTCTACCTTTGGCTCCTCCGGAACCGAGTAAGGTAGCCAATAAAAGCACAGCATTAATGGGAGAACTTAGAAAGTTCTCATCCAGTGCTAAAGTTTGAAAAGGAAAAAATGTTTGTGAAGCGAATCTGGTTACGAATCACGCATCTAGTGTAGACTGTGAGGCTTCTCGGTTGCCTATTCATAGCTAGGCCTTTTCCAAATGTCTAAGATATATTACCAGCCAATAGTTAGATGTTACCAAAATTTAGTTTTAATCGGGTAAATTGGTACCAGATAATATACGGAAGAGTTCTGTTAGGATCCACTGAACCCTGTTCCACGGAGACCTATTAGGGAACCAAGTGGCTTTTTAAACATTCGTTACAGTTTCGTTTGTTCCTGACATTCCTTAGCGTGACAGTGAATATCCAGACTCAACTTTTAGTTTGTTCGCCAGTATGCCTTGACTGAAAAAGCAATACATCTGGTGTATCCTGGTAAAAACTAATACGCTACAAATATTTACGGTTAGTAGTTTGCTGCTCCAAGTTGGTTAGCAACGATAACGTTTGATTCCCAAACATGAAGTTCTATTTTGTACGTCAGTCTCAGTGATTTCCATTGAGCGACCGGCCTAGTAAAGTATTTGTCTTGACCAGCAGAAATTTGGCTCTTGGTAGAAGTTCAAGTGAACGTAAGGATTATTATTCCATGCATTATTAGTTCGGGAGATTTTTGTATCAGACCAAAACACAGCAATACCCAGCGTACATATGGATACACAGATATAAAATGTTTTCAGGCCCATTCAAGTTCCTCTGCCTAGTAATTCATTCACGATTAATTTGACATTCACAATTACACCAAACGTAGTGAAATGCATTACCAGTTCTCCTATGAAATATCCAGAATAAACAATAGGCAACAGCAAACACGGATTAAGATTGTTCACTCTTTTATTATGTGGATCCGCCTCAAAAGATTGCATGCCAACTTGCAGATCACAATACAGGCTAAGTCACCCAGAGTTACTGTAGTTCAGCTGGCTCCCTCTACGAATGCTCGTATGCTGCACCAAGTGAAACATTCAGCTGCGTTATCGCGGGAAATTGTTTGAAAAATATCGTGGACGAGACATCCAACTTGGATTTATTTTAGCCTCCTGTTAGCTTTCGTTTGAGCTGCGTAGAATTTGGTGTTCAGGTGAGACGTAGGGTTGACGAAAACTCGAGAAATATATCTACCTGATGAGATCTGAGGAAGGCTAGGCCAGTCTTGGACTGTCCAAACCTTTACAGCAACGTCCTGATAGTGGACACCGTCGAGAACACTCCGGTGGAAGTTTCAGTCGCCGTGAGGCACTACCAGCAACCAATAAGTCTCGCCAACATGAAGGAGAATATTTGGTGGTTAGTGTTGATCGGCTAATCAACAGACACTTTAAAGAATCACTACGTTTGATCATTCGACAGATAATCACTTACTTAACTTATAGCTAAGCTTGATTGAAGATCATCCCCACTTACTAATCAGTGCGGAATTGGATCACGATTAGGAAATTCGCGCTATACATCACATGCCATTGCAGTTTCTTTTACACTCGTTTTCACTGATAGAAACAACAACCCCGTGAGTTTTGTATTCAAAGATTGAGCCGTGGCGTTTGACAATGTCGGTTACACTTCGCTGGTGCAGCTCCGCACCAAAGGACTATACAAAATAAATCTCATCAGGCTTTTAGGTCGCTATTTTGCTTACCGGACACTGCACAATCGCCCTTGTCACCATCTCACCTATACGGCGTTTTCCGGGTAACTGATTCGTTTCTGTTATATTTCATCTGGTGTATCTACAACGTGCTTAATTTTCGCCCTTTTTATTGCCTTAGTTGTATTAGTAATACGCCACTTGTGGCTGCAAACCAGAATGAATAAACTTGGTGGGTGGCTCGGGTACTCTCCCCGCTTCCTAAGACTCCCGGTTTCTTTGGCAGTTTACTACGCGGATAGTTGTCTAATTTTCAGGACCCAACAACATCTTACTTCAATGAACATCTTTAGTGCAAGTTCTTTTTTCATAGTCCGTAACTTTAAATTTATCTCCCTTTAAATCTTATTGGCTGATATCTTATTGCATGTGTTCTTCGCCGGAACATTTTCAGCAACCTTGTGAATAGTTTTCTTTAAGAAAATGTAGTGTGAATCCCAAATAAAACATGGGTCAGGCTCTGTACACCACATTCAGTTGAGAAATACCACAAACAACGGATACAGCTTGGATTCAGTTCAGTCTCCCGTCAAAACCAAATCGGTGTGCAACTAAGCGTATTTTGCAAAGCTGTCTCATGTACGACCCGTTGCTGCATTCCGATGCGAAGAAAACCTGGTAATTCGTAGTCAAAGGAAAGTGGAAATCGTGTAACGCATCTCTAAGCTGGGAATCCGATAATGTGAAATCTAGCGTGAAGTACTGAATGCCGTAATTTTTTCTAGCTAAATACTACACAGAAGCATTTATAATGGCGTGAGCCACGTACAAGTTGGTGGCTTTGAGACTAGGTAGTCTACCGCGGGTTTAAAATCCAACAGACCTAATATTTACGTGTGCATCTGTCTGCAAAATAATATATAGTACTTAGAGACCTAGTTTCCACGCTGGAATTTTGATTTCTAAATAGCATTCCAGTAATACTGACTGAAAGGATATTTTCGGTTCCTTTAAAGCCCTGTTTATTCTGAAGTTGGTTTTACTAGAACCTAAAAATGCATGCTGTGTTACAGTGGTTCTGTGCTGCCCTCTTGCATTTCGGCCAAGAACTAAAATAAATACAACTGCGTCACCTTTTGGAAAAGAAAGGACACGCAGAAGAGTAAAGGTAAAAATTTGCTATACAGTCTACCAACTCTAACTCGCTTTCTTCCGAAAGGATGATGCCGTTCTCTACGGCGCGTGTTTTATTTTTGCCGATAAATCTTCAAGTTCAAGATCACTTGAACTCAATGTATGAAACATTTGTAAAAGAAGACATTCCGCTTTAAGCGCGAAACCTGTAGTTGGCTAACTAAATGCCCCTTACTGCTACTCAAATACTCGCCTTTGAGTAAGAGCTGAATAGCTAGCTTATGGAACTATTTTTGTTCGAAAAACCTGAGATAAAACTAAACGAAGAAACTACCTGGAGTTGACATTCAGTGGATAAGGTAATAACTGAAGCGCAGTCTGAAAACCAGGATGGAAGCTTTAATATGGTATGGCAAGTGGTCAGTGAATATGCTACCTAGTTCGTCATCAGAATATACTTGGCAAGCTTTCGCGACGCAGTTTTTTATCGGTAACGTACACTAGTACGGTAAAAAAATAGAAGACGCAGTTCAAATTTCGAGTAGTAATTATCTTAAACTAAAGTCCTGAAAAATCCCATTGCTATTCAGATATACGCGCAAAACTCACGAAAATCAGGCGTGGTTCTCGATCTAAACATTCGTGTCGACCCATCCAAGGGGGTGCGACTGATGTATCCTCTCGTTGGCTCACTGTGGAAACACATTCGTCTGATTGTGATCCTGCGCCGAACTCTCGCGATTCTAAACCACACTTCGACTTATGTAAGACTTGTCCAATCAAACTAGTTCGGATGACCTTGTAAATTTGATTTTAGAATATGACAGGATTGCTACTGTCGTTCGATAACATTTTACTGCCTTTAGAGCCTTACAGAATCTTCTACCGCGCTAATGAAGTCGCAAAAGGTGCTCTTATCATGTTTTGGACGGATAACGAATGCGGAATAATAAAATATTGAAAATCGTCCAAATTTCAACAAACACGTTGTTTATAGCTGACCAAAGAACGAGACATAATCATACAAATGATCATACGTTTTGATGAGCAGTACTGAATAAATCAAAACACTGTACCCATCCGAGCTCATTCTCCAGAACTGACACGACATACAAATCCTCGGTGAAAAGAGGCTAAACTCTAGACTGAGGGTGTCATCTACTGTCTGGTTTTAGATTTCGATTTGATTCATTTCCAAATTCCAGTTTCTGAGTTACTTTTTCTGAAAGAACATTTTGTATATCTCTTTATCAGTGGTACCTACAACATTGCCCAAGCGTACTTTCCGTTTTTGCCCACTTCCAGCTGCGTCCATGGACTTCCAGATATCACTTTAATCAATTGAAAATTGTCCCGAGCACACTTGCCTTTTTCCAGTTAAAAATGTGCAGGTTTCAGAGTTCGCATGACAAAATTAGTCAGTTCTTTCTCAAAATCACCGAAAAAATTTAATCCCCGGGATTTTATGTTAATCATGTGCTTTATAAGAATCTTGTAAAGCTAGAAGCCATCATTTGACTACTGAGGGCAGCTGAATTCCGGATAAAATTAGTTGCCTAGAATCACCAAAGAGATAGAACAATATGGTTTCAAGCCTGACTGTAATATTAGCAGATAATGCATCCTGGTTAACTGCACGATATTATCTTCGAAATTCAAGTAGAAAGCTTCCACTTTATGTTCTGTAACTTGTTCAAATTCTGACTGTTAGAACAGCTGCGGCAGTGAAATCAGAATATTTAAATTTGAAAGCGTGTGGTGACATGAGTGCTGGTTTCACACTTGTGGTTTGTTCCAGGACAAGGCGATAAACAAAGAAAAATGGATATTATGTATCACGCTGTCCTACACTTGAATTATGCACACCCTTAACGGAGGTTAGTTTTGGTTAGTCTGGAAGCAACGTTTCTGTTGTGAGTTGTCTAGGATTTTCCAAACACCTCCTGCAAAATAAAAGGAGGATACTGGAAAGACCGTTCTCATAAGTGCCACAGCTATTGTGGTCATACAACCCAAATAACAATATATTTGACCTTTTAGTTGTGCTCTGTGTCAACGGATGATGGTCTTGCTTGTCCCTGGCCGGAGAATTGATGCTTGAAATTGCCGTCTCTCATTCCGGAAGCGTATATTGGGGTATTTAGTTGAACGATTCCATGTTGTGGAGGCCCGTACCCAGGGCATGCACATGTACAATAAACATAGAATGACGAATGAGCCCATTTCGTACTCAGGCCACCAAACATACGATGATGTTTGCTTCGGGTGACACAGGTTTTTTCTCCCGTGTTAATGGTCTCAGGAACCGATCGTTCGTCCACATGCTCTGCATAAATGCAGCCATATCGGGAGCAGTTGTAGTGACTTTGATAAGTTTCAGGGCGCATTTTCGGGTTTGAAAGGGTTATGTGTATGTCAGATCCGCTATACTATGTTATAATACCGCTGTTCACACTGAGTGGAAATTCGTTAATAAATTCTCAGTGGATACGCTGATTTTTATAGACGAAAATGTTATCGTCAGGCAACTCAAGGATTTCTTAATGAAGATTCCTTCCTGGAAGTGAGGCTAGTCTACGGTAAAAAGCGAAGATCCTAAGTGGCCACCGACGTCAAAGTAGAGGGACACTGATTGACATTGCAAGCAATCCCTTGTTGAAAACCTCGAAATTTGATAAAAGCGGACTGGCCCGATAAATTGCTGCCTAATATCTTAAGACCTGAATACAGTTAACGACACAAGGACGTTTTTTGTACTGCCTTCTGCGACAGCCTGGACGTTGATGTCTGCTTAGAATGGAAAACGTCTCAATATTTACGAGCCCTCTATCTATTAATTCCCCTAGCTGACAGCCAAGCAAGCATGTAATATGAGTAGCGTGAATAAAGAATAAGTGGTGAACCATCTTGTATATGTACTGTTTAACTTTACTGCTGATCAGCTACTTCTACTCAAGCGGTATGGATTTTAACTGCTGGCCAAATAATAACAAGTTCAAGTATTTCCGAAGAGGAAAAAGCTTTGCAGATATTTTCTGCGTCTCCACGCAGGTAAAACTTCGTAGCAGGACGGAATCATGAATAAAAATTTCGAAACCTGATGCAAACACTAGAGCTCTTCTGCATCAAATAAAGAGGTTACTCAATTAACTTCAACAATTTCTGACGTATTGTGTAGCCTAGCCATACAAAACCATGGTGAATCCTTGAAAAATTCAAAAATACGGGTCAAAAATTAACAGTTCACTCCCAAGATTTCCGGGTGAAAATGAAGCGCAATAGTGAGTGGCTTGAAATCAGACTAGAAATGTATCGAGCTAAAATCATCATCATCGACAGTGTTCGAAACCGGTGCTTCACTGCCGTACAACCATGATTTATTTGAAAGCGTTATTGTGAAGAGAAGAATAAAGGTAGAGGGGAAGAGACTGGTGCTAGCTTGCTACAATCAATCCAACTTGCCTACACCTCCAAACACTCATTTAGGCAATCTGGATAGAAACTGACAACAAGATCGCCACTGACATCGGTTGGCAGTCATATCTTGTAGTGTCTTCAACCAGGCGCAGTGGGAATCACGCGGTCCCCATCCTGGAAGACGAGTAGCACCGACAGCACCCAAGCGTTTCGTGATTTCTTTCATACCCTTCTGCCAGGTCAAGGTTTGGCCACCCCTTTGCTTACGCCACTCTGAAGTGGGCATGGAAAACAGCACTTTCTTCGGCATGCGCAACACATGTCCCAACCAACGCAGCTTCTGCTGCTGGACACATACTTCAATGGAAGTTCCCGTTGCACAACCGAAAATCCGCTTTCTAATTGCCTGGTTACAGATTCGCCGACACCAACCCACACGAGCTATGGTTCTGAGACAACGATTGTCGAACACCTGAAGACTTCTCAGTTCCGCTGCTCGAACAGGCCAAGTCTCGCAGCCATACAACAAGACAGCTTGCACTGTAGCTTGATATACACGTCCCCTGAGGTTCAGGGATACAGCACTTTGACGCCATAGGTGTCTCAAATTAGCAAACGCGACCCGAGCCTTGCAGATTCGCGCATTGATTTCATCTATCACACCTCAGTCAGAACTAAGAGAACTACCACGATACGTAAAACGCTCCACAACTTCCAGTGCCTCTCCCTGGATGGTAAGTGGCGTGTTCAGTGACTACATGTCCAGCAGCATGACCTTACACTTTGTGGGTGCCAAGTGCATAACAAATGACGGGATGACTTTGGTCAGTTCATCCAAAAACATCAATAACACATCCAGCTAAAAAGGAATACGTGAATGTTTTTAGGATCGCTGGCGTTTAGATGCCCGAATTGATTTCCCTCTGGACTGTTTCGATGATAGTCAGTGTGGACAGGATGGCGTTAGTGATTGAATATACTGAAAGCAGATGTGAAAAAGTATTAAAAATGCCTGAAAAACAAAAGTACTGATACGGTGATCAGGCTAATCAGTGCACTTCATACACAGCCTCTTTTATTAGGATGGTAGTGCCTTGCAAACTGATCAGTAAACGTGAAAGGCGCCGGAGTACACAAATCTAAATATAAAATTTCTACAGTAAGTTTGGTGTTCCAATATTTGAGAAATTCCTTTTTAATGCACACCTCCAAAATATATAAACGATTGGCTCACTCTTGCTAACTGGAGAACTTAACGTTAAATGGACACCTTGCAAGGGCAGTCAAAATCCGGGATAAAATGAGAAAGCCAATTTCTCATGCTTAGCCTTGGCTTGACGTTACAGGACGAACATGGCTAATTCGAAAAATAGGCAGCGATATGGACAATTCGTAATATGCCGTCATTTAGATCATCAGCACGATATTTAGGACCGTGAGGGAATGCACATTTAGCCCCACAGCTAGTTCTGTCGAGCATAGTTTGAGAAGAGGTGTCAAACTTTCCTGAGATGTTAACAGCCCTTTGGAGGTTAGAAATGGAATAAAATCATGAGTAAACAGATAACCCAAGTGTAGGTAGTTCACTTTTAGGTCATAATGCATACTTCAGTCCAGGTTGTTGGTGGTATCTTCACACTGAATACAGTCAAAGTATTATTTCAGATAAGTTATTTATCACGGTTCTTCTCACATCGAAGGAGCTGCGCAACCTCAGGAAAATAATCACCCCCATCCTCATGAGAAGGGTTCGGTTTTTTTGGGGGGTTGCCATATACTGGTGCGTTTTCTTCTGTGGGAATATAGTCGTTTTGTAAAAACAAAAACAAAGGTTGTGCCTTCTGCTAATGAATTAACGGAACAGGGAAGGCCGCATTACTGCAATACCTAATTATACCAGGATTTGAGTGTGTTCAAATAACCGAAACCGCGTTTGGTGTGGTCGATAACTGGTGGGAATGTTTTTCTAACCCAGTAAAGGAGGAAAATCCGATTTGCCTATATCAAACTTTCAAAGGTACAGCGAAATTCCCTACTCTCAATCCGGAACTTTCATCTCCAAGTTTATGATGCGGCTCAGCATAGCAGCATAATATGGAAGGGCCTACAAATACCACACGTTTTCAGCTAAACATGTGACCAAGTTGGTAAACAATCAACCTCAGATAGACTACACTAGATACCTTTGAATTCTCTGGGTTTTAGTTTGAACTAAACATTATAAACTTAGGTGTAGTGTTTGGCGTATACAGGATGTGGACTATACGATTACGATTACGATCTCGCTTCCTGTGAGAAAAATAAATACCTTATTAATCACGCGGTCACTGTGTGAGCCGCATCATGACTCCGGTGACCCGGTGCGACCATTGAATACATTGTTTGAGTACTTGACACAAACGTTCGTGGCCTGAGCTTGCCTAACATCGTAAGCAAAAAGGATATTGTTTTCAATGCACATGGAGTCCGAATCATTGTATACTAGAATACACTAATTTGACAATATCCGGTGATCAAACAAAATCATAATATAGTAATTTTTCACACCGGTTCTCCGAGGAAAATAGTCTTGCTTCATATTACCATTTCAGACTTGTTGTGATCATAATATAGTAATTTTTCACACCGGTTCCCCGAGGAAAATAGTCTTGCTTCATATTACTATTTCAGACTTGTTGTGCCTACAGGGTAGTCCGGACGTCAGTCTGGGCGAGCTAAGTGTTCAGTAACTCCAGAGTGGGTTAAGCACCCTGTTTGGTTTCAAAATGCTGCTTACTTCCAACAACGTACAATACGAATCATCTGGCGCCTCCGCACCGGTCCCAACAAGTACACAAGACGGATTTGCATAGATCACGTGTAATGTGGCAATCTCTGCAAATCGAAAGCTGGCTTCGTACATCACAGTCGAGTTTCGGTCTATGAAAGTTTTAGCACGAACGTGGTCGCCCAATTAACCTCTGCCGATTGTTCTCACCTTTTTGCGGACAAAAGTTGGCCTAGTCATCATCGCCGGCACTCACATCCCACCCAGCATAATTCAGATAAGCATGGTCGAGTGAAGAATTCTGGTGTCCGCAGGTCCAAACAAGTATCACGGTCGCTCTTTCTCCTGGTTAACAATCCATATCCATCGTGTGACACGCAAACCGCTCTGTTTGCGAGATCGGAACAGTGTTTTCTTGGTCGGTCGGCTGTCAGCAACGAAACCAGGTTACGGGTGCTTAAATCGCAAGCAGAATTGGACGAATCATCGTCTGTTGGCTATGAGCAAGCCATTGGTCAAACAGCTGCCTTTTTGTCAGGAGCCGATGACTAAACGCGGTTTAAACAAACCGTGGGTTGCGCGCTGTCACACTTGTAATCACATGCTGACATTTCGCTCGCTATTGCTGACCTTCTGGCATTTGCCCACCGGCTGCAGTCTGGCATCATGACCCCGGATCAAGTCCTGTCGTTTCTGCACCTCAACGCACCCAAGACATTTCCACACACCTAGGAAACTGTATCCCGACGCCGTCATCAGCTAGCCCATCGGGTGCCGGTCGACCGAAAGCAGGTTAGCCGAGCCAACCACGCCGCCATTTAGACCCTATACTACCAAAGACCGAAAGACTCAGCGTCTGCTGTGCTCGATGGGTCTTGGAAGGATCTATGCCTGGTCGATGTGATGTGACGCGTGCTCCGTTGAAGCCGCGTCAAAGAATGGAACTACCTATTTTGAGGCTGACATATTCGCTCCTGCCGGGCCAATTCTACCAAAACACGCTCAACAGGTTGGATAATTACAGTGAGCAATCAATTTGTGGCTGACCACGTCTACCGAAGTACCCCCGATTAGCTACATCTACTTCGGGAAACAACATGCGGGACTTGGTATCTCAAGTTTGAGCGCAACCATCCGGATGTGGCAAAGAGTGTGTATGGAAGAGCTTCTGTCTACCCAGTGCCGAGTATTGTGGTCAATGACTTCGAGGTTCGCAAAGTAATTCGGGATCTCACTATTTCGATCTGTGTCCAGGGTGCATGTGTAAATACCAAGGAAGAACTGGTACATACTTGAGGATAAGGCCTGCTGAGCAGCTTTGACGGTCGTGATTTACAAGAGTTGGTCACTTTGCCTCCAACGAATCGATGGCTTGCGTTTCCAGAAAGAATGTTCCCTCGGGTATTTATCCGCTGTATCCGGCTCCGATGCAATCTGTTTGGGACGAGAGTTAGAAGTGCCCGGTGTAGTCATAGTGACCAAGCAATGCGCTGTCGTGGAACTTGGCCAACCAGAGTGTTTGATGCTTAATCTGTAGTTCTGCTGGAAAACGCATGATGCCGGATGGGCTCGTCATTATTGGGTTGTAAGGGAGCTCTCAGAAACATCTCCTTCGCTGGGATACACCGTCTTCGAGGAGTTGAAAGCACCTACGTCGAGGTCTTTCACCAGGTCTGACCTAATCGCTGTTCGGAAACACCGAGTAAGTGTGATAGACGAAAGCATGGTCTCGCATGGCGCGGAGAGCCCTGCCTAATGAGAAGGAGCAGAAGAATGGTGCTGTTTATTGTCCCGTCGCCATAACTTGAGCCCTATTCGCAATCGATTCTGATCTCAAATTTTTGGCCAACCAATCCATGCTCATTTCTTATCAAGGTATCTGCTTTCTTCAATCCGCCAAGGCTGGTATTGGACTGGCACTTCCTAAGGTCATAGTCAGTGACTTGTGATTGCTTACGAGCTTTGACTGTGCAAGCGCTTATTGCGCCTTGATGTGTGTTAAGCATTGTTTGTATTTACTATATACTCAGCTTCAACCAACAGTTGATTTAACTTCTGGATGTCTTTTTCTATTATCAGTCAAAGGATATTCTTCTGCTCTGATGGATTGGCACCTGTTTGAAAAGCACACGCTAGCGGCGTATGACACTCTCGTAAAAATGTGAACCAAGTGTCGATATTAGGAATGTGGACCGGCACCCTGTCTCTAAGGTTTGAATGAATCACAGGAATATTGTTAATGTCATCAGTTGAATACTATCGTTTTCAGCCAACGATTGATTTACACCTCAAGATATACGAAACATTTGAGGCAAAGACAATAAATGAATTTGTCCAAGTCACAGTTTTAGGAGCGGAATCCCATCCAAAGCTCAGTGGGAAGTAGACGTGCCGTGACTTCGTAAGGATGTACCATATTAAGCACACACCCTCATTTGCATACAAATTTGGTTTTTACACAGGACTCATCCAAAATTCAGTTAAATCTCTAGTTTACAATGAGCCCCATAAAGGGTAAAACCGGTCGTGGGCTGTCGAAAAGTTTTCAGCAACCTTAGAGTAGTGTACCACGTCTATACTTGTACCACAGTTTTACTATTGATGGACAAACTCCCAGAATATTTAAAGCGTGCCTTGTACATATGTTCCCACTTTTCCAATGGAAAAGCATGTGTTTTCTACAATACTATCCATAATTGGACAAATACATCATTCACCAAATTCACCACGCAATTTATTTTCACTAAAACATGATAAAAATCAGGAAGCATTTCTTCTGATGGACATTACTTTTCACCTCTTCTTGATGGAATCAGTAGAAAACACTTCAAAAGTAACCACCTGCTCATACTTCCAACAGACGTCTTGTGAAATGCGCGGCGATTTTATACTGGTGCCTTGTGATAAGTGTTTATTCATCCGTGAGATCGTGACTCTTATGAGACGAAAGACCCTCAGGAGTTTCATTGTCGTTAAGCTATGTGTTTGCTGCGGCCTAAATTAAAAGCACACCTTCTTGATTCACTAAAAAAACCAGGCCTATATCTTAAAATAAGATAGTTTGGCCGTAAGGTTAAACATATGTACATCTAACTTCCACAGCAACTTATCATATATATTCATCTTACGTATAGTTCTACTGAAAGGATGCATAACGCACCACCTGTCCGAAACTGAAGATGCTACATACGAGGGAGGACTATGGCTCACGGACCTTTGCAAGCTCCTACTAACCTGCTGCAGCATAAAATAACACTTGTTAAGCATTACGAAGCTTTCCAACGCTAACTTTTACTTTTACTTTCACTATATAAAGCAGATAACTTGTGCACTCAATTCTGTCGTATTTGACGCTAATTTTGTTTAGCAGTTCTTCATATCAGGCATTTTAATGTTCCTTAATCTGGTTTCAGAGAGTAGCACAACTACGCGCTCCTACGATTCAACACTCCACAATGAGCAAATACTTGTCAAGTCATTTTTCTGCGTCGCTTTGACAACTGGATTATAAAAGTTATACATCCTAAAATGCATAGTTGCTGTAATACAGAGGGGTTTAACTAAACACTTTCACCCTTAGAACCTTAGAAAATCCGTGCGAACACACGTATGCGGCCATTTGCCTTACACAGCCCTTTTTGAATGGGCATACTACTAACCTAATAATGGGTACCGAAATCGCGTCTCACCTTGAAATCACAGTAATTCTGCTGTCCTAAAACTTTCCCTTGATTCAGTTTTGAAAATTTATCTCGACACTTGGACCCGTTACTAAAGGCAGGCAACTTTCCATTCATTTTGAGATGCATAGGAGAGAACCCGTCATCTCGCAGAATGAGTAATTTATTTGGGGATGCCTACACATAAAATTTCAACTCATTACTCGGAATCAATCGCAGAACAGCCATAGGTGTGTAGTAGCTAGCATTACTGCCTGCAGCAAAAAGGCCTCGATTTAGACACCAGTTTAAGTAATGATAATACCCGCTTTGCGACAGTGGCACACTCTTTCTTAGCTTTCTTGGCCAATTGTTAGGCAAATTGGATAAATGGAGGTTAAAGTCCTATGAGATAGTTTCTTTTACCAACCATGTGGATTATTGCCAAAAATTTACAATGATCACGCCCACCTTACTTTTAGGCACCACCTGGTGTAAACAGGGCGTTTATCCAGTTGGCACCTCCGTGACCTTCAGGACTTTCCGTACAGGACGTATGTAACAGTACAGCAAGCTCGCCGCCCTAGTAGTAGTTAAAGTTAGCTTGTCCAGCAGTTCAGGAATCATCCCGTATGGAGTTTTTCCCAGCTAAAAGTGCCTATATTAGGATGATTTGGTCTTGTTGGAAACCATTGTCAGCCCTGGACTTAAAGTTAGCTTGTCCAGCAGTTCAGGAAACATCCCGTATAGAGTTCTCAGCTAAAATTTTCTATATTAGGAGGGTTTGATCTTGTAGGAAACCATTGTCAGCCCTGAATCTCCTTAAATATGTTGTCCAGTTTACCATGTAGGAGGTTTCTATCCTGCCTCTTATAACGAGGGATCCTCCAATCAAGATGCTTCGGCTCAAGAGTGTGTTTGCTTTCACTGTGTGTTTCAAAAATATCCATCAATCGCCGTATTGCTGACAGATATTCCGATGACTCGTCTCCGTAGAATAATGCTTAGAACTACACATCCAGACTCTGACTTTATGGTGACTCACCCGTCGTCTCATGCAATAATAACTCAGTCACCAGTCGAGTCACCCAGCATTAACGTAAGATATGCCGAATTGAACGAATAAGCCGTCCGATATCTGTCCCGCTGACTGGCACACGATCTTAACTCCGTTTAAACAAACTTATTTTGTTCTTCACTTAGATTGAAGAACACAGTCAGTCCTCAAGGTTAAATTGCCATCAACATCTCGTCGGCTGTGTTGCTCCGTGAGTGGGTGCACCTTCACCCGTGCGGAGATTATTGACACAAGTTTGTGATTCAGGCTCTTGAAACTTCCATGAGCTCTTTCGAAAGGCCCCTCCCAAAGTTAACTTGTATGCCGACAAATGTGGGTCAGTATGAGAATGTTACAATAAGCAAGACTGGAGGCGCCATACATGTGGAAAGGCACCCGAGATTCAGCTGAACAAATTAGGCATAATATGGCCATTCATAAAGGTGGAGTGGACAAGGAAACTGCCTAGACTAAGGATGTAGTAGTAAAGTAATGACGAATCTTAAGGGGCGAATTTTGGGTATGCTGTGCATGGGGTTTTGTGAAGTACTGTCCTGCATAATTACTTGAAGGCAATCCAGAACAACCAAGGGGCTTAACCGAGGATGTCCATCCAGGCGCACTGGCGGATGACGCCCGTCGGTAAGGCAGTAACGATATTCGCAAGTCACTAAGATTTGATTTCACAATTGCGAGTCACACATTCTTTTGTGAGCAGAATCCTCGTATTATACCTAGTAAACGCTGTCGTCATGGTGTAAAACAGTCTGACTCACTATTACGTCAGAGTACAACCCAAAATGAAATGTTTGCACATGTTTCCCACCACAACAAAGAAAACCCAGTAAGAAGATGGTTGCTCTTGCAACTATTGCAGCTCAATGGCAGAAAGGCTGCACAACCACCACACCGACTCACAAACCCGTCCCGGTGTGAACCAGGCCAGGAATACGAGCAACGGCATGTAGCCATGCGACCCAGATCCAACTACGAGCTTTTTAACTGCAACAATTTTAATATACGCTTCTGGAGCAGGATTTACCGCGGCTGCTGGCACCAGACTTGCCCTCCAGTTGATCCTCGTTAAAGGATTTAAATTGTACTCATTCGAATTACGGAGCCTCTAATGAGTCCCGTATCCGTATTTTTCGTCACTACCTCCCCGTGCCGGGATTGGGTAATTTGCGCGCCTGCTGCCTTCCTTGGAAGTGGTAGCCGTTTCTCAGGCTCCCTCTCCGGAATCGAACCCTGATTCCCCGTTACCCGTTATCACCATGGTAGGCAGGTCACCTACCATCGAAAATTGATAGGGCAGACATTTGAAAGATCCGTCGCCGACACAAGGCCGACTGCGATCAGTAAAGTTATCCAGAGTCATCACAGAATGCAACGACAGCAACCGAAGTCACCGCCGGTTGGTTCTGTTCTAATAAATCCACCCGTTCCCTTGCGGGTCAGGGCATAGTGGCATGTATTGGCTCTAGAATTACCACAGTTATCCATGTAGTATGTACGATCCAAGGAACCATAGCTGATTTATTGAGCCATTCGCGGTTTCACCGTTTGAATTTTTGTACTTAGACATGCATGGCTTAATCTCTGAGACAAGCATATGACTACTGGCAGGATCAACCAGATCTATTTCTGAAACTACATTTTTAACTCATTGTTATGAATAACCCTAAGTAAAGATCCCTCGTGCCAACCAGGGCCAGATAACCGTTATCGGATATTAGCCGAATTTGTGGAAACTAATCGGACTGAGTATAACGGTACGTCCGATCCATGCTGATGCATTAACCAAGCCCACTGACTGTCAAAAATATTTCACTTCATCAGCAATCGGGGAAATATCGTCACTGCTTGGTAGCGCAGGTGATTCCTCTTTTTCTGGTGATTCATTTATATATCGCCCATGTACTTGATAACCTTGGGCCCGTGAATGGGAAATGTAGAATTGTCCCTTAAATATTCTAGGTATGTTTCTGAAGGAGATAAACGGAATGACCATCGAATACGGAAAGCAACGATCGTAAAAATCTTGCGAAATATTTATCTGCTCAAAAATTTAGTACTCAAAACTGATAAGAAAACCGTTGGTAGTTTTGGTCGTGAAAGGAGGAAAACCCTTCGCGGCGAAATCGTTCATTAACAAACACCAATCAAGCTGTTATTAGCTGTTGGAAGGGGGAAGTAAACGTCTCATATGCACATAGTTTTTACAACCGAACATTCTGACACGTCTTCCGCAACTTTCACCGATATGCACTGACTAGTAAACAGTCGTAAACGAATACTGCACAGTAGTTCCACAAGTCCCGTAATACAATGCACCTGCCATTGGGCGCGGGGCCGAGCTTCAACACGACCACAGACTACTCGCATGCCGCATCAGTAGTATGGGTTGGTAGAGTAGTAGTTGGTTGTTGGTATTTAAGAACTGCAAATTAAGCTGTTTTCTGACTACTTACTTGATTCCTGTCAGGAAAAACCAGAAAAAACGGATTTGTTACAAACTTGCACCTTGGATACCGCGAACGAAGACCTGGGATATTTGCTGTCATACTCAAAATGGAGTAACAGATAAAGTTATATGGGGTAAACACCCACCAGTGAATGGAACGTTTTGTGGCCTCGCGAGCAAAGCATTTTATTGGTTCCAGGAAAAAAGGAAGGGTTATGATTTCGGATTCCGGTGTGACGACGTGACCGGCAAGGGTCGGCTAACGTTACTCTTCGCCATAAATAAAGGTGAATTTAGTGACGACGGCGAATTCTAACTCTACCTGGTTGAAATTTTGAGTCTGATTCAACTGCGTTTCAAATTCATCTACCACCACCAAGATGCTTTATCCACGCAGATGAGCAAATGAACAACCAGAGTTGCTTATACATGGAAGAGATTGTAGAAAATGAGATAAAAATTGGTCAAAAATTGCTTTACACTTTGAAGTGCACACTGAAAATTTAATTCCTCAAGTGACTAACCGAGTAAAGAGTTTTTAACGCAAACTTATTAAGGATTTTCGATTGTTGGGTTGGGTTCATTTGTTGTTAACATGCTCACCGAGCTGAGCAAGTTACTTCCAAACGACTTGTTGTCATTCAAGTGGACATTACTAGTGCACCGACTGGAGCTTACGCATTATATCTAACAGGCAATATCCTCGATGTTACCGACCAAATGGGAGCCAACTTTTACTTTACCGGTTTATTTCGAATCAGGTCTGCGTACATCCAGCTGAACCCTTTGTTTTAGTGTATTTTTTTTAAATCCGCTCATCATTTCGACAGAGTTTAGGAGAGTTGACTGTGGAAGCTCGTTTGTCTCCCTCGTCACTTTTAGTCTATCTATTCTTAGAGTTGTTGTACGCCTATGTTTGACTGATATAACCGATCAGAATGTATTTACTTATGTTGAGGACCTGATTTTCTGTGGAGTAACATTCTTTCACAAACTCATGTCTACTTCTTACTTTAGTTCGCAGCTGACATTGCTCCGGCTGAACTGATATCTCTCATGAACATCGGGAACCTACCTATATAAGTTCCTAACGTGTGCGTAAATTGCGTACAACATTATGCTGAAAAGCCAAAAATCTCTACATAGATTTTCTATCCTTATCGAGAATTATCAGTAAAGCCTACCTCATGAAACTCAAGGGACTGTCAAATCCGCGACATTTAGACTAGTACTATGATCACATAAACGTTCGACCACGAGCGGATAAGGAAGAGTAAAAATTAGCAGATGAGTGAAACTTCCATCTCAGAAATCATCGATTGAGAAGTGTTGTAGACCATGGTTTTCCCAACGCCTTCCTAATATCGTGAACCCAAATCTGGATAGCCACTTGACTGCCTGATGCGCTCAGCCAAACCACAAAAACAGTGAACGTGCAAATCAGCTGATCTATTGAACACTGATACTTACAGGCGACCTGCGCACCTGAAAACGGGTTGTTTATAAAGCTCACGTGGAAAGTTCTAGGCGGGCCAAAAGTGATATTAAAAACAGAACTCATCTGTCAAGGGCGAGTGAAGAACAACCAATTGAGGAAAACGGTCATTCCATTGGTAGCTGTGTAGTCCAGTTACGTTTGGAGCCGGTTCTTCTAATACGGAGCCAGTCAGTCAATACGTCACTTCGAAGAATGAGTGCCTCCTGTTGCTGTCTAAATATGAGTTAATCACACCACTGTTCCGTAGCTCGTGACCGATCGATTACGTGTTCAACCACTCGCACGAAGGTAGCAGGCTAGAAACTCTCTGGGTTTTGTAAAATTCGCACTGAGGTTCATTCACACTGAGGATGTAACAACTGAATATTGCTTTTTGGTATTGCAGTATGGCGTGGCTTCACCTAAAACACGAAATCTCCACTTAAAACGGGTCTTCATCTAACTCTCACCGGTGACGGTATCCTAAATTGGTCAAAAGGAACACTTCATTTGACACTGGGATAAATCACGGTTACGGAACACGAAAAAAATATTGTCTGACTATTTTTGCTCAATACAATCGAAAAGTAGAGGCAAGCGAGATTCTCACTCAATGACTGTGTAGCATCCTATTAGTAAAAATAACCAATAATAAGTATTTCCATGTAAATCTACAGAGTTGCAGTTTGTATGTAATCAAAGCTGCTTCACAGAGATATTACAAGATGCTCGTGATCCACGCGCTACCAAATATTAACTGCGCTTATTTGTGTGTTTCATTAGAAACACAGATTCAGTTATTGGATTCGGATACTATCTGCTACCATGAAGCAAGAAGGTAACCTTTTTGGTAATATGGGTGTCCAGGGGCCCATAAACGTAACAAAACGTACAATTTGCGATGCGCATCCGAATTGTCCTTATTCTTGGACGGGTGCACCATGAATCAGGAACAATTTCAGGGACCGGATAAACGGAATTACACCGGGCTCCGATTGGCTGTTCTGTGCAACTCCTTCTCAAATGAAGGTACATGATACTCAAATCTCAGTCTTCCTTGTTGTGTTAGCACTTCGCCACCGAATCCCACAACCCCGAACTCGTACAGTTTTGAATGCCATGGCAGCATGCTATTTCCGCTATTCATGCCTTCAATTGTTTGATTTAACGCGCTTCCTGGTTATAACACTCTGACCATTAACATTTGCGAACCTTATGTATTTTTAACGTGCCTGCGATTTGGGTTTGAACCAGAATGGAGTTGACGAAAACTCTGAGGGTGCGCCTACCCAGTGAGTTCGAAGAACAATAAAGGCAGTAATGAGTAGTGTTCAGCAAAAATTCCACACTAAGCAAAACAGCTTTAAAATGGTTCTTGATTTTTCAGCGCAGGTTTGAGCCCAACGATACGGAATGAGGCTCTCAGTGGAGACTAACCCATTTATTGCTGGTGGTCGCTTTCGATTTATTTCATAAGACTTGCGATTGAAAATTTCACTGCTTACTCTTAGTGGATTCGCTCTTTTTCCACTGAACGCAGACTTCTGGTTAATGTATTCACAATAAAAGCTCACCAAACAAAACAGCTGCCTCATCCACGACCGGCCGCGGACATTCATTCTCAGAATTTTCTCTCACTCGGACATTTGCATAGATCTCTGACAGCACCGGAGCCAAGTAACGTCGTATTCAGAGGCAGCACAGTAATGGGAGATGTTAGGAACTTTTCATCCAGTGATAGAAAAATTACAAGGCTGTTGAAATGTTGTTTGCATAGAGTGCGAGATTTTTATTGCTTTTTTGATGAAACCTACAAAATCTTACGGTCGCAGGTTGGCCAGGGGTCAATCGTTTCGTTTCGTCCGAAAAATGTCGTCTCTATGAGGAGACGATATCCAAAAGCTAGAGGCCTGGTTCTTTCGGAGAATACGGAGAACTTCCAAATACGTTAATCGACAAAGTATGAGTTTTGAAACTGTTGGCAAGTCCTATTACGTTCATTTTAGCTTTCTGAACGAAGACGTCCACAGTATATTTTTCATCTATCATTTGAGAAATTTCCACACTGCAGTCCACCCGCCCCTCATCATTCCTAGGATAACACAATCACCTAAGAGGAGAACATAAATCCTGATTCAAGGCTAAAAGTGTTTTCCACGTGCTCCGAAGAATTCGTAACTTGAACCAACGCTTGTTCAACAGTAGGGCTGATTCAGCAACCAAACGTCACTTGTGGGCAACCCCTTTCCAAGGCGCTTCAAAAGTTGGCCCGTCTTGGTGCATGTTGTTACCTTAAATAGTACCCGTGACTCACTATTGAATCTAAATGGTAAGCCTGATATGTTCCCCTCTTCATTTACCTACTCCATCTGCGTGCTGATCGATCGCTGGTACCAGCAGCGACCTTGCTCCACCGGCCGCCCCCCCCGACACCAATATGCTTACGTGTGTGTGTCAGTGCATCCACTTCGCAGTCTATCTCCCTACCCCTTCTAACTTACCATGCCATGACCACCGGCAAACCACTCTATAGAGTCAAAATTCCTCCCGCTGTTATATGGTTTCCGGACTTTGACACTGCCTTGTTCGAGTCAGTTCTAGACCGCGTAAATATTAGCCTCACAAGCGCGGACAATCGAGGTTGCGTTTTGCATACGTTCACTCGTCAATTAATAACACAGCTGATATTCCAAACTTCTTTTTGATGTATTCAGCGTCGCATAACTTGTCTGGCACGATCTGCGGTATCGGATACTCAAGATGCATTTGCAGCACTTAGACGAAGTTAATTTCCGCTCATCATGGACTGATATCGTTAGAACTAATAAAACTGTTGTGTTAGTTACCAACTGACGGCAACAGATAAAAACCAAATTCAGTGTGATCGACTGAAATGCTTCACTGTCTCGTCAAGTGCACAAATTGATAAAAGGTTTATACATACGTATTTTGTAGACAAGTCAATCTCCATCGGTTCTTGGTACAAACAGTTCCGGTGATTTGGTGTTTGGCTGTTCAGCAAATGCCTACTGTTTCGGAGGCATTCGTCAAATCTGAAAACCTTGATTTAATGGCCTTTGGCAATACACTCTTTCTGTTATAAATACGTCAACCTTCCACCTTCTTGTATTGTGTTATCGTGAGACATCAGTTCTTCAAGGCCAGACATCAGAAGCAACTGCGAACACGTACCAACACAAAATAGGTCTGCGTTGCTAAGCGATTTAATCGGGTGGCAATTATCATTGTGATCCCTTTACAGGAGTGGACGCAACCCGACGGTTATAAACTACTTACATAAGGATTTCTAAGTAAGTAGAAAGGCAGCCAGTGAACAAGCCAGAGTGGATATTTTGGAATTAGAAAACATCCTAATTCCTACGAATGTTTGGGCTTGTTTGTTTCACCAAAGTAAGTGAGAAGTCCTCCTTGTAATTTCGTTTTAAAGAGACTATTTGCTAGCCAAAATTTCTATAAAAACCCTACAGTGACAGTTCATGATCGGCTGATGAAAAGGGTTTAAAGGTGTCTGTTTTAAAAAACCTGACTCCATTCACCTAGCAGAATATCGTCTGACAGGCCCTCTACGTAGTGATAATTATGAAGGAAAATTATTTTCATGTATCATAGTTTGGCTCAACCTATTCCACGAGCAGCCGTGATCATGCATATGACATGCAGAACTCCAACTGAATCTCAACTGAATCGCCCCGTTTACGCCAGTCCGTAATCAAATCGCAGGAAAGCAGAACTCACTGGAGCTATGCAAAGAAGGCAGATTTCTCCAAGTGAAGTGAATTAACTGGGCCCGGAATAGCTTGCAGATGTTGTTGTCCTGTGTACGATAGCAGCCTCATGCGCCAACAGAACTGAGTGAACGATAAACCTTGTGCAGACTGAAGTCAATGGTAGTTGTAGCTCAAATACCTAAACAATTATCTGGTGAAATGATTCGCCCCCAAACATGTAATAGAAGCGAGGCGTCCTCACCTATATGTTAGAGAAGGGTCACGTAATACACAGCCCATTCAGCACCATGGTGAAAGTTAAATCATCTCTTGTTCAATTTGCTTGTTCAGTTAAATAAACTTGTGTGTAATAGTTACTGTTTCCTTAGCTGATAGCAAACCACCTTTTGAGCTTGCTTAGTTCAATTCATCCTTAGAGACAGTATGCATCGATCAATCAGGTCAGATCCAACCAAAGTACACTCAATTCTGGCTTTGTTTCTTCAAGTTGTAGTTGGTCAACTCAATGAAAAACGGTGATTTTTCATTTGAATGAAGTGAGACAACACGATTATTTCGGACAAAACGAATACAAAAGCATTTCATAGTGAGAAGTGTTAGATGCCCCCCATAAAGCGTTCGTTTTTACCCTCTTGGAGGAACTTCTGGATACCCGATAAAGCAATTCCTTAAAAGGATGCTGCCCGTCAAGGGGTTGCATGTTTAGAAACGAAGTCGTTTTCGTCGGCTAAACACATAATCCCACACTTATCGATCAATTGTACCACTATAAAATGTCAACTCACAATTAGTTAAAGCATAATTAAATACGGGCATGGCGTGCAATGAGTGCGAAATTCAAAGTTTATCAACGCGCTCACCGATGTTGGTTAACATTCTACAAGCAACAGCCGGTTACTCTCTAAAAACTAATCAGAGTAGCCCTTGTCCTCATCACCGAATGACAAAATAAACAGCCTTTTTGGAGGCCTGGAAATAACTCAATGACATACTCCATGCTACGCAAACACATCAGATTATAAAAGCAAACAAACTGTGCAGAGTGAAAACCAACCAGAGATTATTTGAACGTTAGGCTATCGCCTTCGTTTACTTCAGCTTTGCGCAGTAGAGTACCGAGAGCGCGCATGAATGGTTGCCTCAAGAATAGAATAATTGAATGACTGAACGAGTGACTGCCTCACTAAATATTTGATTGATTGATTGATTGATTGATTGATTGATTGATTGATTGATTGATTGATTGATTGATTGATTGATTGATTGATTGATTGATTGATTGATTGATTGATTGATTGATTGATTGATTGATTGATTGATTGATTGATTAACTGACTGACTGACTAACTGACTGACTAAGTTACTAACTGGCTGACTGACTGGCCGACCTACATGGTAGATATAATTTTTTATATGATTTACGCGAGGTGTTATATGCGCTATCAAATTGCCTATCGATATAAATCTGGAATCATGCTCAAGAATGGCGCAGTGAAATGTCTACTTGAGTCACGGATATCCAGTTTTACATTAAAGTGAAGTGGGCTGACAAGATCAGTCGGGGAACGCCATTGGGGCGGGAGAACCTACATGAAAATCGCGTGAGCGGAACAAGCGAAGAGGACTAAAAATCCACCGAAAACTCAGAGTTTTGTCATCTCCGTCATCCTGTGACCTGTTATTAAATCATCGTGACCATGAAAAGCGCGATTAAAATTATATTAACATCAACCTGATTTCCCTGATTTTCTAAAAACTATTGAGACCAGCCTGCAGAGACAAAAAACTTATGAAGTTTAAACAAACCAGTGTGTTGTATGCTCTTTAAGTGGTTGAATACTTACGCAACTGCCCGTAAATTAAGATGGATTGTATCGCCGTTCCATCTACTGCCCTGGGTCTCCAGTAAAATCTTAACAAAAACAAACAATGTGATACGTACACTTATGGCTACATGGTTAGTCTCCGAGGTAGAAGAACACCTGTTGAATGGATATCCAAATATGGTAACTCGAATGATGAGAAAGGTCTTCCGGTCAAATCATACATTTTTGCATGCTACGAAATTATATAAAATTTGACGCACTGACCTACTTACTTCGGACCAGTAGCACAAGTTTAGCAAACAAAAACTTTCCAGTGTATAGTGCTGGTGTCATTAACTTACGAATAGATTGACCAGAGTAATTAATATATGGTCCCCAGTCAGGATTGTCGATGGTTAGGAAAGATCGACTGATTATTCCTGAACAGGGAAATTCCCAGAGGAATCGATGAGTGGACCGAGTCAGCCAACTCAATCAAGTTAGTCATGCCCTCACACACGGTCAAGACTTTTGACTTTAGGATGGACCGAATAATTTAAACCTGAGCAACAGGTATGTTAACCTGATGAAACCCAAGTAAAACGGGATGCGCCTTGTACTGTGTATTTGTGAAGCAACCACGTCGGCGTTTTACTCCCAATATGCCAAAATATCTCGGGACTTTTAACTTCATTGCAGGCTTCTCGTTTCACATTACCTTGGGCACAAAGCACATTGCTAAAATTGCTTTCAAGCCTCAATGTTTGTGTAAATTGACATGAGGTAAACTCATTTTGGCGACCGAACTGATTTCTCCTCCAACGCAAACCGCCTAAGAATTATTTTTTTCGACAGAAAGGAGAAAGGAACAATTATGCTGGTCCTTCGCTGAACTCTGATATCGATATGCTCAGTTTTGTTTCCAGAGACATTAAGCCCCGTAGGAAGAGCAAAATGTTGCCAAAATAAGTTGCCACCGTAGATTTTGACCAAATAAGTTCTCTCCATTAAACAATGCACCCCCAACTGATGAGGTGTTCAACAATTATAATAGCATCAAGGATAGTAACTGGAGTTTGTTTCGGTCTTCTTGAAATATGAAGGTTATCCATGATTTTATTGAAGTTGCTCACTTCGCAAGAATTCACATATGCTTTGTGAGACCTCATCTGAACTTCACGGAGCCCTTTTGCCGCCTAATGTGGCATGTTTTCTAAACAATTTCGCAATTTTAATAATTGCTTCCCCACTTACAGAAATGCCCCTTCAGGTTATATCCTCACTCTATATGAAGGTTTTGGATAGCATTCAGTCAACATGTTTAGCTGCGCTGAACCCAGGAGAACAGACTTGCTTACTTGAAATATTTGCAAAGGGTATCGAAAGACCTAAAACTTTCTCGTCCTAGTAGCACTCCTGAGAAAAAATAGAGCTTCTTGAACGTTACAAACACGCCCATATTCAGTTCGCCTTCGAGAACCCAGCAAACGTCTAAGTTAGCTAAGTGTTTTAGTGCACTTGGTTGTTCAGCACACTCATCGTTTGGAATTTATCAACAAATAGCAACACTGAAACGGGTTTCCGAACATGAGTCCCTTAGCCAACATCAACGGAACTTCCTAAATGTTAACCCATATTCAAGTGGAATTCAATTTGAAGAAAATTATTGGCCATAGGCTGCATATTGGTACACTTCAAGCATGGCTTTAAATGATATTAGCCAGTATTTTTGCTGCCTTCAGTGTAGATAACTTTTCCCTTCCTTGTGGAAATTGCATGTCCCATATCTTAAGATATCCGCTGCTCCTACACCGCACGGCCTCGGAGAAATATGATCGAGTTACCGGAAATCAGGCTGATCTTTGCAACCTACTATCAAAAATTGGTAAAAAAAAAATATTACGGCCGAATAAACATACACGTGTATTGTTAATGTGACAGTCGAAAGACCTCCCTGGAACAGTTCCGACAACTAGAGTGTTGCTACCTTACTGTGTTGTGTAAGCATCGATCTACACAACGAATGACAAATTAGCGCATGACACGGTCGGCCCTGCCCGTTGACAGTTTGCGTATCTGAAACCCCATGAGTTTAGTCTGCGCATCACCCGCCCGAATATAAACATACGGTTTATCACAAGGAAGCTCTCAGTCGATTAATATCGGCCGGTTGCATTGCACACTGATCCGCTGTGCAGTGGACGAGAAAAGCACCACCAACAAGTCTAATACGAACACTGACATAAGATGCGTGCGAATTTTACTTCCCTGCAACTTGCCTGTGATAACTGAAAAATCAGGTTGGCACATGTCGACATCCGCCTAATGTGCGCTTTATCGTAAACGCATTTACCAGCGCATTTTTTCTAACACAGCTAAACTAGTCCAGTAATCTGGATAATATTTTTGGACAGTTCTATCTCCGCACTGTGGATTTCAATTAGCTGCCGATAATGAAGAATGAGCTGTCGAATTTACCTACCTAGTTTATGTCAAATGTAGGCAGCCTATTCGTTGTTATACGTTAAGAGCTAGAATGCTCCACCAAATGTTAGGCACCACATTTCAGTAAAAACTGAGCTCACAGAAAATAGTGAACTGAACTTCTTAAAGAAAAGACAAGGCTGAATTGGTTTCAACGCCCTTGATTTATCATTCAGTTTTCGAAAGTTAGCTCAAAACAAAATACCAAATTCAGCCTCTTCAAGGTGTTGTTCGTAACAAGTGAGAAAATATATCCTTATTCTCTCGACCACATGGGTGTCGAATCAACACCCATGACGCTTAGTAAGCCGTCAGACCTTCATTCCTCGGCTCTGTGTTCTATATCGTTGTCTTTCACATACATGTGATAATCATGCAAAAAGATCACCTCCAGCCAAAATGCTACCCCTACTCGGATACAGCGCTAGTAAGAAACACAAACGAGCGACATGTAAAGTGCTTTGTGATAAAGTATGCGTTCATTTATTTTGACGAAATCTGACAACTTAGGCAAAATAACCTGAAACGAATTTAGAAAATTGAACTGCTAGCAACCCAGGTCAGTACGCTGCACATTAACACATATATTTCAATCGTACAAGAGAATTTTGATTTGACTATAATCTACCTTGAAAAAAAAGCTTATAACAGAACAGTGTAACAGTGTAACAGAACAGGGTAACTTTTCAGAACAAATTTGTGCATCCGACAAAGAATTGGAAAGTATCGACTTGGGAAAAGGCAGAAAACAACAGTAAATTGTTGAAGATCTGAGGAATTAAACGGATGTAGGCAACGATCAGGCCACGAATGTATCTAGCGCACTATGTCGGACGAGTTACCCTACCTGCGAAAATCGGCACTTTGAGTTGCTCGTCATATATGATACAAACAAAAGTAGAGTTGACATGAAACATCACTTCAGGACGGACAAGTGACATGGGGACGGCTAGTCCCACCACGGCCGACACGGCTTCCACTCCGGCTTCGTCCACCTTCAGAACGTTACTCTGCTTCATAAGATTCACATATAGCCTCTCGACATTGGTTATTCCTGGAAACGCGCAATATAAAATTAGGTATTTACAGCTGACAGGACAACAAAATTGCAATGCAGTACTTGCTGGCTTGTTGAGGACAAGTAAATGGTAACTAATTCAGCGTTAATAAAAGCAAAATAAACTGGTCTATGGCTATATCATCCAGGTGTGAGAGCACGCATGTGGATAGATATATATATAGCGCCAGTTTTCAGACCGGTAGTTTCGGTGAAGGCCACATAAGCTGACGACATCGTGTGGTTCAGCTTCTTTTCAAATTTTTGCCCGGGTTACATAAACTCATCAAAGCCTTGTTTCCTCACCTGCAGAATATTGTCCACCAGCGGCCTTCGCTTGCAGCTCCCTTCCCTCTACTGCCAAGGCTTTACTGGTATTTGGATATATGAGGCTGTATACCATTCGTTGATTTATCGCCTAATATAAATTAAAGTGTCTTCTAAAAAATGCAAATACCACTGCAGCGCTGAGGATTTGCTTTTAGGCTTTTTATTTTATTATTTTTATTTTGAAGTCGTGTGAATCGTGGGCATCCAACTGCTCGAGACAGCGTTTGCATGAAGCGGCAGATCAAGAGGTAAAATGTGACCCATGCAAATTCACACTAGAACATACCGTATTGTCTGCTTACTGGTCGTTTGTTCCACGTACTAAAACGTGAAACACACAACGTTCGGATATGCGGCACTACATTACCATAAAAAACCATTTATACCAACAGCTGTCAGAATTTGAGACCATCATTCCCATCACTTTATCAACGCTTCGTCTCATCAGTATGCGCCCAGGAGGCGGATACCGAACTAAAAGGTTTTTCTCGTGTGTTTGATCTTGAAAATGAAATTATCAATGGCTTGACCCATTCTACAATTGAGGAGGCTTCACATATCCTTGAATTAAACAAGATTTTCGGTACATTTTCATGAAAAGTTGAACACCAGAGTAATCAGTGTGAATTTCCAAGCATCTTACTTTCCTAAGCTTAAGAGTCTGATGTTCGAAACCTACAGACATTTCTGAAAATAGCTTTCTTGGAGTTTTTATTGGCTTCATTAAAAATTAACTGACGGACAAAAAATCTGCTTTCTTGAAACGTTGCGCAATGGTCTTAGCATCGAAATATTCTTTCTGAAGTTAAGTAGAATCAGTCAGTTTGCCCGGGATATGAATTAATATTCTCTAATGTAGCACAAAAATTTTGAGATGGTGTCTCCCATATGAAAGGTTACCTAGAAAATCTGCCGCCTATTATCCAATGAAGTAATTCGTTCTCCCAAAGGGAGTTTTATTGCCTTGAACACTTATACACAATAGATTATACTTCTATATACGTAATGCACTACTCATAAGGTTCGCGATATCTCGAATACCGTAGCAACTGGAACATGAGGCGGCCTGGTGCAGCACATTCAGTTGCCTGAGAACATCACAAACGGGAGATTCAGCTGGGTTCCAGGTGAGTCTCTCGCAAAAAACAAATTGATTTGCAAATGAGTGTATTTCTTGAAGATTATACTTCTGTTTTTATTGTCTGGTGTTAGTTCGTGTGATTCAGACAAAATCAAGTCAAGCCTGACAAGACTGAATCTGCTGTGAATCATTTGTGAATCCCTGGCTTCAATGCATCACTGTCTCATTTGGGCATTTATTTAAGGTAGAAGTAACAGAAGGTGAGCCTTGACTATCCAAACACTAACTCCATTAATTCCCTGATTTTATGATGACTCCGGACTAGGGTAGAACTTAGCTTGTGTGTATCCTATCCCCCTTGTTTCAACGGTGAGTAACTGTTCCCTCACAAATAAAATTCATCTAGTCTGTACTTTCTAAAGTTTAAATTCCAAATCAGTGTGTCTGTGAGTACAATCTCAAGACCGCGATTGAGCTGGCTATTTTTAAACGGTTGCTGAATGCGCCGGGATTTGTGTACCTTTATGAATTCCCATTTGTCCACTGTTGCTTGACCGCAAACACCAAGCCTCAGGTACATCTTATTGTCAGTTACCTTAATTCTAGACTAACTGCGTTCCCTTGACCATAGAAATGGTGGGCTGGTAGAAAAAATCGTCTAACTTTTTTTTACTACCTTCAGTGGCAAACAGAGCATAAATTGACACAACTACTTGGCCAGTATTTGGTCTGCTTTACGGACTGCCTGATCTACGGCAAGAGAGATAAATATCTTATTATGATAAACAGTTTTTATGCAACCCCGGACGTGGCTTTGGATAACGGATTCTCAGCGAATTCGGAGTAAAACCAACTCGACTGTTGATTTTGATAGCATAATCAAGGTGTCAAGTCGTATTTCTTTAAATCCTTCATAAACTACCACATACGTTCGACTTAAGGGTAGGCCTAAAGAACAATTTTTAGATGGGTGCAAGTTTTACAAATATAGGTGTTCATTTTTTAGATAAGTCATCTTCCTGAATTCTCACTTCTTCACTTACCAGTCAAATCAGCTGCGCCTTTTTGAAACAGTCTTCTGATACCCATCGATTCCAAACTACCAATCAAACTGAAGGTTGATTCCAGTTTAAACTTTGGTAATTTGAAGGAAACCAAGCGGTCTTCTTGCTTCTCAACCAAAACACTCAGTCGATAAGATCCGCTCAACACACTTTCCATGCCAGTCGTGTCTGTCTTATCTGTAGGCATGACCACGACGAACGAGTATCGTCCATTCTGTTAGAAAAGATCAAGCGGACAGATATTACTCACCTTTTGACCCCTCTATAACAAAGTACACAACGTTCTTTGCCTATGGTAGGAACGTTAACTTTCAGAATGTGCAAAAACGCTACAAGCTCCGCATCAAAACGAGGACCCAAAGACTGGATATGGCATACCTTTTCGAGTGATAAGATGAAAAGCTGGACAATAACTGCCCTAAAAACGAGGACCCAAAGACTGGATATGGCACACCTTTTCGAGTGATAAGATAAAAAGCTAGACAATAACTGCCCTTTTCAATGAAAATAAGTATAGACAGATGTCTTACAGAGAAGGCGAGTGATATGACAAAATATCGACTGCAGGGTCAATGGAATAGTTTGTTTTTCACGATGCCAGAATTTTTGACAGGTTGAAATTTTCTATCCTGGGGTTTACAGCAATGCCGTTTCAAAAGTCTGCTTCTTGTTGCGAAAATTCTTTTGTATTTCTTTCACTAATTGCAAATCATATATATGTTTTGTTGAGTTACAAATAAACGTGAACTTCTGATTTACCTGGAGTTTGTGGACGTCAATTAGGCAGTTTCTGGTATCCTACTTGTACACTAGTGGATGCTTAACCTCACCTCAATAAGACTTAATATCGCGAAGGGCCAGAGGGTCAAAAATATCATTCTCTGATGTCTCATTAAAGCCGTTCTCCTTGTACAAGACACTTGGCATCTGCAAACCTGCAGTGTCCCTCCAATCTCAGAATTCTGGTCAAGGGTGGTTTTACAGTTTATCCCATGACTAAAGCTGGAATGATTTATACCTGAACCGATTTCTGTCCTCTCTGACCGCCAAAATTCATGTGTTTGTTACTCCGACATCCATCTGTAAAAACTGCGCTCACTAATCTTCATGTTCTAATCAATTTCATACTGAAAGGATGGACGCATCTTTGTGCAAATTTAAAAAGGTGGATACAACGTATTCGAAAATACTTGTTCATAAGCTCCGAAGTGCCTTGCAGGTTAACTCATCAAGAAATTTGATTTGATTTATGATGCCAAATATTCTGGATTTTGTCACGAAAAGTGCGTCCGGTAATCAGCTCAAGTTTGTTACAGAATGATTCAATTGGCTTTATCTTGGTTTTTATGGCGCCAACTAAATCTAAAGCATACAGTCGTTCATAGAACGATAGTACACAGTACACCGCAGACACAGCACAGGTTTTTCCAAGTATCGTCGAACAATACACAGCGGTTAACTAGTGCACTAGAAACCGTCCTTCAACACGGTGCTTTTCAACTACAGGACTGAAGCACTACTGCAGATGTGGCAATCATGCACGTCCTGTCGCCCAAATTGACCTGAGACCCAGATGATTCTGACTTAAAACTAGACAGAGGACAAGAGCTTCGGGTGAGATTTACTTTTAAAGTTCTATCCCAGTTTTGATATTGATTTAAACTCAGAATTTGATTTCTATCACTGTAGGTACAAGCCAAATGAAACAAGAGCATTTTTTAGCAAATAACATAAAAGATAAGTTGGAAACTAATGGGGGCTGAGGCTTGTTTAAAGCACAAACATTTTTTTACAAATTGGAAATTTCAAAACAAGTGAACAGGTAATCGACTGCTTAAAAAAACAGACCACCAATCACAGGCCCCAGTATTTTAATATTTTTAACGTTGACGTATCACAGTATATGATAACAGAGGTAGATTAAGAGCACCAATAAAATATTTATCACAACCGATGATAATTTTTACACGATTTAAAGCGGTTGATCTGTTCGCAACCGGTCTGTAGGCTGCTGGATTGTCCATCCTTGGGGAGAATTCTTTGAAACCTAAAGAACAATACAATAAACGGCATTCAACATATTTCTAGGATAGCCTTTTATTTGTCCGCATTTAAAGAACTTGTCAAGGCTTTGCAGTCGATCCTGCTGTTTCAGAATCAGCTTTCTTAGGTTGTACGAACAGCACTTGTTTCCTAAATATAAGAGTCAACTAACAATCCACAAACCACCGTTGCAAAAAAACAATCCAGTTTGTCGACCTTCACGAGGTTCTCAAATTACATGGCTTAAATTTCGGAAAGCCTTTTCCCATGACTTTTGTTACAGTTTCCTTTCTGTCACTCACAAGTTGTGGGACTAAATATGATTGGACGGAACTAAAATCTCACTCCATCTGCATCGTAGTAATTCGGACATTTTGATTCAGGAGAACGACGATAGGAACTCCAGTTTTTTACTTAGGTGTTTGACCGGATTTGAATTCAATCCCATAGTTAAACTCCAGTTTTTTACTTAGGTGTTTGACCGAATTTGAATTCAATCTCACAGTTAGTCCGCAACATTTTGTGGGCATCAGACAAGCCCAGGACCCTAACAGTGGTATTATAACAATGAATGCAAGTAAGCACACACTTGTATCCACTTTGATTTATCACTCAAGTTGAATGAGGTCCAATAATGGAAATCGCTACTTTCAGAACGACCGTTGTCTTTTATTTGCATGATTCCTTATATCCAGGAAATAAGACTGAAGAATTACTACAGAACTGTACGCACGGCTCCAAAAATTGGAACCGAGCATTTCTGTAAATCTCAGCGCGCTATGTCACACTAATTCAGTAACCATTTTCAGATTAAATGACTTTACTTTTTGTACACCAATCACTGGTACTGTATTAAACGCAGACATTTCGGGAGCAAGGCTGATGCACAAACGTAGTGACTTCGAGCAGGGTCTGACGTCTACTAACCACTCACTCCACATGTTAGGCTTATTTTCTTTGTTGTGATAACATTATTTAGCACTCCGTGACAGCATTTTCAGATTCGAAAACTGTTGAACAATTTGGGGCTTTGTAGAGCCTATTTAAATCGACTCACCGTGACTGCAGAGGTTGAACTGCCGAGCCCGGCTGAGAGGTATGCAATGGTTCTCTGACAAATGTCTGCTATGTACTGCTGATGAGGATTTGATGCACACAAAACAATATGGAAGTCTGGTTTGACGGCGTCAAGCAAGGACAAATTTTGTTGGTTAGTTTGGTGATATCTAACTAGAACGACTTCGTTGTTAACGACAAAAGAACAAAGCCAATTCAACTAGATCTTTGTGTTTATCTCTAACAAAATGCATCCTTCGAAATACAAAGTCACGTCGTATGGGTTGTTAGCAACGTGGGGACGAAAGAAACACTGACGCAGGACTTGAGCAGTGGATTAACTATACTCACTTTGAACCATTTGCGTACCATCGCAATCCCCAAAGAAGTATCATAGAGATAGGGTAACTCTTCGGTTATGCTCATCATAGAAACATCGATTCGCCTTCCATTACTCATTGTGAATCCTTCAACGTTGGTCTGGACAGGCAGAAACATTCGTTGCCACACATCTGGATAACAAAACAATCAGTGCGGTGGTCATATGGATTTTTTGGTGCGAAATGTGATGAGGGGAGGTTTGCTGATAAAGCTTGGTTGCAATAAACTAGGGAATTTTTAACTGGGTCTATGGCTTATGGTACAACTAATGATGTACAACTGCCTGTTGTTCAACATGTCTTGCGCCAGCGTTACCCCTCCCATCGCACTCCCAGTTTCTATTAATCCAAGGCAATAGTAAGATGTTTTTAATGTCTTCTGATAGGAAACATCACATTTCCTTTGGCTGAAATACGAGAACGATGTGACAATTACAGTAAAACCTCTCCACAACACGTCCAAGCATGACTGAATAGAATGTTTTATTCTGGAAAAAAGGACCCCAGCATGATGCAGCTAGAATAATGTGCCTCAGTAAACTTCCAATTTGGTAGGATACCTATATTCTTTTATCCTAGAGGATAAACCGTTCTGATAGAGGCAATTTACTAGAGAACGTGAAATGTATGCAACGGGGGAGACGATCTAACACAATAACCCAGTCGAACATACTATTGTATGGTAATTCCAGCAGGAGATGGACGCTAATGGCGTCCGTTGAATATGACTTATGATTGTAGTAACCTAACATTAGGAAGACAGCTTTTTGCAAGTCCCTCGCTTTACATCGCTAAATAATAGGCATGGTTGAGTGGAAAAAGATGATTTGTGGGATGAGAAAAATCTACCATACTGATCGATAAAATCGTGAGAAGTATCCGGTGTGAACAATGCTACTAGAAATGGCTTAGCGGGTGTGAGCTATAGTTAGTTGCAGGGGAGTTTCAAGGAACAAAATAATGAGATGTCTTGGTGAAGACAGAACACGTAGCAACCTTATGAATGGTGTACTACGTATATACATGTATCGCGATAACTCGAATGTCGCAGCAACTGAAACATGAGGCGGCATGGTGCAGCACATTCAGTTGCCTGAAATCATCACAAACGACAGATTCAGCTGGGTTCCAATTGAGTCCCTCGCAAAACCAAATTCGTTTGCAAATGAGCGTACATCACTTATTTATTATATTTATGGATGGTCATTTCGAGTGGTGGTTCCGTTTTGCCTAACATATTTTTATAAAACAACAGATGGCCGTCTCTAAAAGGACATAAATGTAAACATTTTGAAGCCCGTACCTCCCACGTACAAAAAATTATCCTGCCGCTACAAGGACGCTTAACCTGCCCAGGGCGTCCATCACCTGGATCTGTCCTAAAGTGTGTGATCTGGCTTTTGTCAGAAAAACAAAACGAAACTACGCAGATTTTTACCCCAAATCAAGCACTCATGCCCAAATTGCAAAACTCTGGTGGTGCACGCCAAAATGTTGGCTACTCTTCTATTTAACAAGGGAACTTTGGATGCAAACTATGCAAAAGATCTTAAGCATTTATTGTGATAAATTTGAATTTACCAGTAAAATAGGGAAATAACTGCTGGCAGATCAAAGTAGAGCTCCTTGACACGATTCATCTCTGCCACTATCAGTTTGACCGTGAATTCCAGTCAGCACCAGTTTCATGCAGTCTTCCATGCAGCCATGCGATGTTTACATTTTTGAAATTGTTATACTCAAAATCTTTTGCGCTAGGGTCCACGTTCTGACGAATAGCTACCAAAAACGTTTATGAGGAGGATGCGTGGTGGACATATTAAGGCTATGTTGCTAGCACACCAGAGCAACGAGTTTGCTTTCCACTACGTGCCACCATTACATCAACTCAACAGGTGATCTGTATAACCTAATCCAAAGGACTTTAGCAGCGCAACCAATGGTTTACTGTCCCTCTACTAAATGCAAGTGAATTCAGGCAACACTCATTTTATACTAAAACAGCTCCTGATATTCGGGCTACATTAAAAACAGATTTAATTTTTTTCATTCCTCAACGCCGTTACTACCTTTGAATGTCAACACGTTAACAAGTGCTACGCGAGTATCACGTGGTATTTCCGCCGGATTTTGGAACAATTGTGGAATGAGCCCTTTTGTTTCCGTGTTCACCCAACTGTTTATTCTCCTGGCTGCTTCCACGGTGTCCTCGAAATTCAGCTACAAGAGAGGGAATATTTTCAATCATGACGCATTTATAATTTGAGAAGGTAAGTGTTGTTTTAATTACACACGATCATATGTTAGCAAAATATTATTGTGACAGATATGTTTATTCTAAAAACTGCAAATAATAGGGTGTACAAATCCTTAGAATAGAGAAAACATTGTTGCAGGTCCATTTTGCACTTGCGTATCAGTTTGATTGGTAACAGTCGTAGGATCTTCGGGACGCTGTCTCCTATAACGTTCAGTCCACTTTGTCAAAAACAATACTAGAACTGTGCCGTTTCTGTTTGCTTACACGTCCTATAACAACTACTATAAACGCGCAAAAACGGATGAAACAACGATAAACAACAGATAAAAGATGCATTCATTTATGACTGGCAAAATAACTTATCCAAACTGACCTGATGGAACTTTGAAAAATACTCGTTCTGCACACTCCAATTGAAGAAAGTATCCACTTCATATCCTGCCTTGAGGAATATCCCATTGGCTATTTTAATGACGTTTGTTGGGCGGTCGTTCACCATAGTCTGCTCAGCTGACAGCTCATGATACAAGTCACGATAAAGCATTTTTACTTCTTCCATGGCTGGTTTCAAGTTGTGCTCGGTCATGTCCCGTCGCAGCTGGAGTGCTTGACCAATCTCAAGAGCCGTACGACCCTTGGTAGCGCCGGAGCCGAAAAGAGTGGCAAGCAGGAAAAGCACATTTATCGGGCATGTAAGGAAATTTCGGTCCACAGCTGCGAAAACGGAAACGAGAGGGCTCAATCGTTAGCTACAAATCTAACCTCTAAAACTGCTTACCTGGTGTCCCTCAGCGGTTTTCAAAGTTTCGTTGGGGACATATACGATTCACCTCACTCAACAATACCAAGTTACGAAATCAGCGTTAGTTTTCACCGCAATATAGATTAGGAGCTTTTTTTCAGCTGAGCCCCCACATGCCTCAGTGAGGTTGTCGGGGTGCTACGGGTTTGATGCTGTTCCTGAAGTACTCTCGTTTGCGTGAAAGACGTTTTGCTTCATACAACCACGCATCTCGTGGTCAGGGAAGGTATGTCGGGTTGACGTTAGTATACAGCTTATTCATGTTTTCTGGACCTTGACGAAAGCTTTAAGATTGCGTTTTATCCTAGTACATAGCAAACTGGTCACAAGTTTGGTGGCGCTATCCGGTAAGTTGACACCATTCAGTCAGATTACTGCATTTGTTTGTTCGAATTTAGCTGCTTGACACTTCTGTGGTCGACGAGCAAAATAATCGCCAGCCATGTAGTTGGTTTAAACAGCTCTTTCCTTCATCAGTCACCGCGATGAGTCCACTCAGGAACCACTACTATTCATGTTAAGTTCTAGGGGTTGTAGTGTTTTGGTAGAACTTTGCAAACTTATTTTTTCGGCAGCGGCAGTTCCCTCAGATCCCCACAACCCGCTGTCTAGACCTCCGTCTGCACCCAGTGAACGCCCTCAGGTAATCCGGAGTGAATACAGGCGAGCAGCCAGGGGTCCAATATCCCTTTATTAGGAGTGATTAGCCTAGTATAAATCCAACGTTGTTTTATTGGACGGTATACTTGGTATACTGAAATGTGATTTTCGAACGTTCTGAAGGCATCCGTTTGATGATGCGAATCTCGTGACTTGGCTAACTGGACGTAAATATCTGGGAAAAAGTGACTGTCTTAAGCAACTGAAACCAGTCGGTAATGGCGCTCACCTTCAAAAGGATTACTTGCAGTCAATTCAGTAACCACATGTACGTCAGTTTTGTCTCCGTTTGTAACAAGGTTCCACTTGTCACTGATTATTGGTCGTTTCAAGATAGCATAAAAACCTTAATCCGTGATCATCAGGCGGGATTTCAACGTACTGGATGCTATGTTAAGCACATTGCACTCCGTCAAGCGTTAGAGCACTGGCATATATATAGACCACCCATAGTCCTAATATACCTTGACTATAAGTGTGAGTTAGATTCTGTCGAACGGTCAGTGCCCTCAACTACACCCGCCCCAAAGTTTTGTGAGAATAATCCGGAGGTCGTGGAGAATCCTACATTCCTCGGTAGTTGAACTGTCCAAGATGAAGAATGAAGGGCATAGTCTCTGCGTAAAGATGATGTTACGAATCTTTAGGATTTTGGCTGCCGACGTCTCACGTCGGAGAGCATCAATGGATTACTTAAAAACGTAGTGAGAAAACGGGTGATTAGTTATGTGGCAGGTGGTCTGGTGGCGAAAAACATCCAGCGCTATCAACTGCGGTGACTTGATCACGTGCTACGCATGCCGAAGCATCGTCTACCAGGAGAAGTGTTGTCCTTCTTGAGAACTTCGAGGTGAACAATATGTCAATTGGAAGAGAAGTTTTGAAAGAAATTTCAGTGATTTTGGGAATTTTTGTTGTGGTTTGCCTTCCAGTATAGTGTCTCCGTGTGTTTGGCCGGAGACAGGAAATACCCGCTGAACAATATGAGCAGCACTGTTACTGTCAGTTGCTTTCCAGATGGTTTGATCAAGCCTTTTGGCGTGTAGACACCGCAGAATGCTTGTGATGGACTGGCATTAGGCCCCCCTCCTCATCTACTCTTTTCCTTTGACTTTAAGAATTCAAATATGATTGAAGAAAGATTTGTGCTCGTACGGCAGTAAAGCACTATTGTCGTCACTAATGTTGCTGTTTCATGACAATAATAATGAAGACAGGCGTGTGAGTGACGACGAGGTTCATGATGATGAAGTTCCCATCCAAACTTTTAGGACGGCTTCGAGTCAGAACTCGGTTAGAAGTTACCCTAAATTGGTCTTAAATTTTGCTTGGCAAACAAAATAATAGCAGCCCGGTAGGCCGAAAAACACAACTTTAAGCATAAACTTGACATAAGGCTGGGTTGCTGTTCATTCATACCATTATACTATTTCGAAAATAGCGAGAAAGTGTGTATTGCATGATAAGGTGAAGGCAAAACATATAAGGTATTAAGAGAGGCTTGTAATAAACTTATATTTATAGGTTCATTAGTTCGTGAGCCGTTCATCATGATTTGTACTACCATTTGGAAGATCTGGCCTACTGAAAGGTTGCTTTTGACTGTAAACGCGTCAAAAACGATTTAAAGTGATTCTACAAGAATAGAAAATCAGTCATTCTCGGAGACTGGAACAATGTAGTAGCAAGCATGAGGTGAACATTTAAATGAAAATTGTACCCGGTTAAATCTGAAAATAATGTTTGATCATTTAACACTGCTTGCCCATCTAATTGCAAAAACCTAAAGTGACTAAGGCCTCTTACGCAGGAAGCAAATTCTGGTGCTACAGAGGATTCATTTTAAAAGAACGTATTAGGGAGCTAGAACTAGAAGGTGTCAATTACTTCTTGCCAAAAAATCGTCCATTCCCAATGCAAAACCAAGTTATCTTTAATTTTCCATTTTTCGTTCTAGTATTCCTATTCCCTGTTGACTGCCTTGGAGAGGCATTTCTTCCACCGGATCTTTATGAAATATGTGCCCACACTAGTTTTTTTCTACTCAAATTAACTGCCAATACCTAGATTTGTACTTTGTATTTTCTTACAGATTTCCCTCCAGAATAAAAGCAGATTACCAGTTTGTCGCATTCGTTGATACTTAACATCTTTCTTAATCCAACGTAAATATTCTCTCCTTATCAAAATAGTTTTTGAATTGCATATCCGTATGAATATACCATACCCACAGACTTTTTCTCTTTGTGACCCTAGTGTATTCTAATCAACAGATGGTGTGCTAGTTTAAGCTGCATGGTAGTGTGGTACAAAACAGGAACCACGACTTTTCTGTGAACACTAGAGCTGAATAGATCTAACAAAATAGATCGGGGTTCTGCAACATCAGAAGTAAGTCCTTACAACAGGTTACTTATTGCAAAGCCAAGGTATCGTTACCCTCAAATCTGTGACCAAAACCCCTATGGTTACATGTCAAAATAAAGAAAATACTGCATCTCATTAAAGCACGACATATACTCACGAAAATCAAAGGATGTTTGTCCTAAATAATTTCGCATGAAGAGCACTTGGGAGGTTTGCCCCTCATAGTCCGATACCTCACCATCGCTCCTGATGCACATTTGACTATTTCGTTATTTACCTTCATACCTATCCTTAGTGGGTGAAATTTAAGGCGAATTTCAGCCAATGAATTCCGGTAAATTCAGGTAAACAGCAAACTAAACCGATTTTCGTCTGGGCGAATGAACAGCAGTCGAAATTAACCAATCCGGTTTCAGCGGAGTCCTTAAGTCAGTGATATATGTGGGTTTGTACCATAAGAGCAATTTTGTCTTCGTTGCTTCTTCGGCCTAAGCACAACACAGAACAAGCATCCTTCAGCAGAATAGAATGAAATACTAACAAAAGTTGGACTGTTGCATCCATACATTTCATGAAGATTGGTGCATTTTTGAAAACTGTTTTGGTTGCAATGTGAGTGGATTAGGTCAACACTGAAATTAAAAGTAGAGACTTCCCAACAGTTCCAGAAAGCCAAGAAAATATCCTTCATATATGTACGGAACTGATCACCTTGCAGTATCCTTTCCAACTTCATCGTTTTGTATAACATAGCAAGAAGACAAGACTGTGGAGTATCGACTTTCCAATTTTATCGATTGTCGAACACATTTTATTCATGGGACACAGATCTGACGCCAGTACAGCGTTTAAAAATGGACTGTGCAATTTCGACTCGGTGTTGTCAGCTTTCAGTGGGACCGTGTCGATCAGTCAATACAATCCCAGCTTGTGCATCAAAAATTCATCATACAAGCTGTCAGCTTTGAACTAAGAAACGAATCTAATTGACCAACCACACAATTGGCCCCTTTCCGCAGTTAATTGCTATTCATTACTATCTATAGTGTGAAAGTTGATGGTTTTTAGTATTGCGGCTGAAGAAATGAAAGCGAAGTGTCGACAGACCGCAGCAGTTTTCTTTTTGTTACATTATTAAATGCATAAAGTGGACCCAGTGTTCTAAATGTACCTCCTCCAATAACATTAAGGAATATCTCAAGAACGAATTCCACAGAAAACTCTAACCTGTATCCTCTCTAGCTTCAGCAAAAATCATACACCTATGGTAGTTTAGCCTGTGTTTCCGCAACTGCCTGTCACACCAGAATAAGCCGACAGACCTGTATGCAAGACAGATTGTACCACATGTGATTTGAGCCTAGCGGAATATACAGGCACCTAAAAGTCCTCTGCGTGGTGTAAACCAAAGCAGTCTAACCGAGAATTGCGTCAAAAAGGCATATTTCTAAACGCATCAACATATCCAGCTGGCGACATAAAAGCGTCATATGAGGTGATCCTAACTACAAACTGAATATCTATAATGTCTAATTAGGAGTTCTTACATGCACCATCCACGTTGCAAGTTCCAAGACACAGAACGCTGTCTTACTTCTCCTGACAACCGGCGTTAAGTCTGAAATTGTCGAGACTGGCAGTCTTCGAAAGAAAAAATAGACGCGCATGAAAGTAGGGACTGACCTTATCCGAGGGTAAGGGAAGCAGGGCAAGAGGGTCTCACTTCACCAGCTTCTGCGCTCAGCGGGCGTTTTTTTAGCAAGATAAGACTTTTGGTTTTCTGAAGTATTTTGACCTTATTCAGCACTATCGCCAAAACGATCAAACTGCGCAACCAACGTATCCAAAATTTTCCACCCCAATTACCTTTCAGGAAAAACAGCGTTGCTTCTTCTACGGCTGAGGAGAAAACGTCAATATTCCGAATGCATAATTCCGGCAAACGGCAATACTTTACTTCAAATTATCTAGTCATTGGACCCCATGATATCCTCTCAGGCACGGATGAAATTGAGCAAGTGATTTCCAGTTGCTAGAGCAAAGAGGATCAATACAACAGTGCAGCGCAGTCTTTGGGTTGGGATATATATATATATATATAGTTCAGAGCCGTGGTGGAAATCAAAATTCACTCTCACTCATCAGGACAGTGTGTCTCATAGGTCAAAAAATCCGTGCGCTGCGCCACCTCACAGCCATTTAACCGAATAAGTGCTTTTATGTTAAACCGACTTGAGTGAGGACCCCGCTTTGAACCTGTTACCAAAATAATTCACCGAAACGGAGTGCCTGAACTTGCGTTTCGAAGGATCTGGTTCTCAGTAATAAAGTGACGCTAGAGCAGTAAATATACTGGTCAATTTTCTGTTCAAACTTGTTCGGTCCATTCATTAAGAATTCTTAGCAAGCCCCAAAATGTGGCTGTTTGCCTGGTGATGACTTGTATAACAGCGTCTTCCGCGTAATAGCGATGGAAATTCTTGCAACAGCCAAACGAAAATTTTAGCGTTAAGCGTTTGCACCGTGGTAATCTTCTGATCACTTAATCCATCGATGCAAAGCAGGCAACAACAAGGCCTATGTTTGCATTCTGACAACACGATGTAGCTTCCGAGGAAGGAAAACTACGAACTTTTTTAGATGAAGAGAATATGGTAGTGTCAAGCTCGACCTGATAGCCTAAAACCACAAACAACTGATTGTGTGGTGAAACCTGATCGCTGTGTAACTTTCAGATGATTATACCGTAGGACGTAACCATGTGTATTTGCATTACGATTTGCTGATCATTTTGAGATCGGATTTCACAGAAAATGTAGCATGAGAAAGGATCAAATGGTGGACTGTGAGCATATGCTTCCTCCGCTTGCACCTCCAGACTCATCGGAAAGGACCAACAGTGCGTCATCCACCTTGCAATAACTTATCACATTTACAGACTTCGCTCGCGCACGCAGAGGATTTGATTTCCATTCCATTGTTAACAAGAGTTTACTTCTTACAAACGAAACTACTCACAAGGTTGCTGAAAACCCTTCGGGTTTTGTTTCAAATTCTCGTTTGCATTATTGGTTGTATTAGGCATCCTAGGAAACCCTCAATAGCTCACCTGTTCTGTTGTTCTAAGTCTTGAACTAATGGCAGTCTGCATCGCCGGGTTAACTCTTGTTTTGTTATTCCGAACCAACTGCGGGCCATCGACAGAAGACGCGCTTAGGCGATGGATAGCAAACCAACGTACCATACACACGGATCTGCACAGGCCAAAATGACCTTGAAATTGTTGTTTATAATGAAAAAGCTAGCGGATCTTAGCGGTTTTTCTTTGTTTTTGATCATAGTATATAAGCTTCTTTCTCCTTAGCATAACGAGGATACAGAACGACGAATTCGACTTCCATTTATCCATTCCGACAAAGTATTATAAACACCGGTTGGCAAATAAGGTGAGCTTTATAGAGGAAACTACTCACAAGGTTGCTGAAAACTCTTCGACAGCCCACGACCGGGTCCCCCCTTCTTGGGGCTCATCAGGTATGAAAATATGCTGCGATATCTCGAATATTGTACCACCTGAAACATGAGGCTGCCTGTGTGCAGCACCTTCAGTTGAAGAACATCATGAACGAGAGATTCACTTGAGTCTCCCGTGAAACCCAAATTGATTTGCAAATGAGTGTATTTGTCGCAAGAATTTATTTCGTTTTAATCTAGTTAACAACACTACCGATTCGCGCTGTCCAATTTCCCAAAACTTTGAATTAATAAGACAACTAAAATTTATCGTACAGCTTCTCTTATTTCCACATAGTAATCTTTGTCCAATTTTACCTCGATCTCATTAACCAGCTACTTGTCTAACTAAGGAGTAATGACTTGTTGTATAAGACTAATTTTTTCTTAAAAATCTACAGCGTCCTTCTTCATGCTGCTCGCAATCTGCATTGTTCTAATCCATCCCATTAGATAATACCGTGGACAGTATTCAGTTTCTAAGCCCAAATGTTTGATGTAAACATACAAGTCAGGATTCGATGGTGACATATTTGGCTTTCCGTCCTGTGTCCAGAATCAAACAACAGTAAGCAATAAATATGAAGACTTTGGTAAAAATCACGTTTGCCCTTTTTCGACCGCTGTGATAAAGACAACGCCGGAATGCCGACAAACAAAACTCATCTAAAGCGTCAGTTAGAAGAGAATTCTTCTAGCTGTAGCACCCTTTCGGTGTCTAGCTCCCATGCAACCCGAAGGAAGCACCAGGGCTGAGATACTGCCAGGTTGCCTAAACATAGGCAGGAAAGCCGAAAGGCAGAAGTCAGCTTCGAACCATGGACCTTCCAGTCAGTAAGTTCGCTCTCTAACCACCAAGTCACCTCGCCCCCTTCAGTTAGAGCTAAATAACGTACATTTAAAGTTAGCTTTCCTCTTCCATAAAATATTTTATTGTCAAGAGAAGGAATAAATGCGTTCAGCGGTAAGCCGCCGCTTCGTCTTCTTATCTGACCGGTAGTACGAATGGAACTTACATGCGTGCTCCTCCATATAAAATCACGCTACCCATCGCTCCGAGAGACGGGAATGCACAACCATATATCTGTCAAGTCAATGGCGTAGGTGTCAGGTTGTTTGCCATTGCCAATCGGCCGGATAGCCAGGGCAAACACAAGAGAGTCAGCATGCAGTATTTCACCTCAGACCGAGGCGGTAAGGAGTTGAATTTCCTCTTGTTTTTCACCATCCACCGGATTACAAACAGGTAGTAAATTTCATTATCATTGTTGTATTCCTTTTTGTGATTTTTTTGGTGAATCGTTTAGTACAGGCCATTTTAGAATGGCGCGTTCTTGTGTGTACATTTTGCATGTGGGCATCAACGGCTCACAGGAGCAGCAGATAAGAAATAAATAAGAACTAATTGTGAATGGACACATGCGTGCTTCATAAACCTTTACCAAACGCAGATTAGAAACTTTTACTTTTCGTGCCGGTTGCTCAAACGCTTAGGAGAGTGAAATCTTCGGTCTGAAGGAATTATAAACTTGCAGAGTGAATGGAAGTCAAACCTGTAATTGCAGAGGCGTAGGACAAACAGGAGAATTTTTCAGCTGCCGCGGGATTTTAAAAATAAGTGTTTGATGTTTTCTGACGAAAAAGATCTGTTCCGCTCGTGTCCGTTACCTCATGCTCTATATCAACTACAAGGTAAACGAAAAAGCATCTGGTAAGATTGTTAGGTATCCGGTTGTTACTCAGCTCTATTTCGCTTTACATGGGATGAACCCTGCTATCTTCCGAAGCTGGGTGGACGGGCCTTGAGCCAAAGTAACGAATTATTCCATTTCATGTAGTTTTATTCAGTCGCCTTCCTGTATTACAAAACATGGATCACAAGTAAGAATCGTAATGGGACGTAAAAAGTTATTGTGGATGTGAAATTCTCTAACTCAACCCGTTCAAACCCAGAAGGGAACACTCATGCCGTCTGGAAAACGCTTGGAACCGATTAGGTAGTCATCGTTTGCGGAAAAGTTTGGGAACAATCGGTAGGTTTGTTGCTGGGCAACTTTTCGCTTTTGACACAAAATCCTCGTCAGGTCATGTGACTAGGTTACGAGGTTTGTCGAGATTCAAAACAGCTAGGTCAAGCTAAATCTTTGTTAGATGTCCAGCAAGGGATTTTAGGTTTTGGGGTGGGTCACAAATGTTAAGCCGATGAAAGAACCTATATGGGTTTGGGTCCAGCTTAGGGTCTAGTTCTTCCGTTCACGTGAATATCCCTTTTGAAAGTCGTTCGCACCTTTCGTCCGTCTGTGTGACTGAGCTAGTGCTACGGAAGAGAGAATCTGTGACCTTTGGTCGGGTTGGGATTTCTACCCCATGATTTTACTAGTGATTCTACGTGCGTTAAAAAAACACAGTCACGTGTCAACTCGGCTTATCTGATGCTGCTTTCCATACGCTCGCCAGTTCCACACCCTCGATTGTATTCACGCTGTGATGCTTGGTAATTTTCATCGTCTGGGCTACCAGCCGCTGTGGTGTGAACCACAATTCCCGTCTTAAAACTTCCACATTCTCTAGATCTACTCTATGTCCCGTGTCTGACGTACGTGCCACCATCGCTTAATCTTTTACCAGCGCTTGGTATTCTTCTGCATTCCTTGGCGGTTTGTTTATGCTCACCAATGGTGGTGTGCAGTTCCCTGGCACTTTGTCCTACGTAAACCTTAGTAAAATCGTTGTATTGAATTTTATGCACAGAGCAACCCGGAGCTGATCTTACAACTGTATCAAAACTAAGCGTGGCGTTTTTCCCTTCTGAAATGCTAAGTTCAGTAAACTTTGGATAAACTCCGATGTTCCTGCTTTATACTGAATGACTGCTATAACAACCCTTTCCTTACTGTGTCATGTTACCGCAGCCAATATCCCTCTTAATTGCCGCCTAATCAAAATCATTGGGTATCCTATTCCTTGAATACTGTTGGTAATCTCAATTCAGGCTGGTGTTCGGTCGACCTCTTCTGTGCACAGCGCTCTGACTCGGCTAAACATCGATGAGATAATACTGGCGTGCACGGATTTGGGTGTGCCGATAAGTAGTTTAAGACGATCCCTATGTATGTTCGTTTCTGGTATATAGAACTTTTAATTTTCCACCACTCCCATGTGCCAAACAGTCCAGGATGTTTAGTGTGCCCGGGGAGGACTCTGTATCCATGAGAGACATGATGTGAAGATTTAAACTACTGAGATAGTCATAGGAGTTGTTCAAGTCAACAGGTTTCATTACGACTAAGGTGTCCTCAAAATAATGCCAAAATATTTTCGGTCGAGAGTGATATCCGGCCAAGACCATTGTTTTCGAAGTCCTCCAACCTGGTAACCTAGTCAGTTGACCTGACGAAGTTTTTGTGTCAAAAGCGATTTATTGCCCAGCAATAAACCTACTGACTGTTCCAGAAAACTCCTGCAGCCTGTTTGACCATGGTAAGAATGGCGACAGTAAACATAGGGTAGGCTCAAACCATCGGACGACGTCTGTCACAGCCACTATTAGTAGGCGCCCATAGTCTTTCTGTTTGCCATTTCAGAAGTCGTCTGCTTTACCGTGACTTTTGCACCAACTCAAAAATTATGTTAGGAATCACAAAAAACAAGCAAGTCAGCGCTTACTGAGTCTGACTGTGGCGGTTCAACGCCATCAGCCGAAACTGTACATACATTTGGCAGTCCGACCTCACCAGGTTGGAGCACAGAAAATGGAATTGCTTTTCTATCCACAGTGTGCGCAAAGTGAGATTGCCATCCAGATATCGATTCACACTCCCTCGAGGGGACTAAATAAAGTATGGCTGTTTGCCTATCAGGCTTCCTACCTGAAAACCCTGATTTAAAACACAATTTCTCAATCAAATAGACACAACTCGGAGACTACTGAGCAATCATCACTCCAGAAAGTTTTGCTAAATGATCTGTAGATTTATAGCTAAGCAACGTTTTGCTTTTACACCAAGGTTAATAGAGTGATCTAGCCTTGAGAATTACGGAAAACCACTCAGCACATTAAATCAATTTCGCATGTTGGTTAATAGCACTTATCACCCTGTGAAAAGGCACTTCTTAGAGCCTGTAGGTCATGGATTTTGAATTTGTTTTTGTAGAGTTTATGTTTCTGACATTGCTATTCAGGACGCATGAAATGAGCATTCTTTTTTAATCTATAAGTTTTCTTGTTCCGTGCGAGTCCGTAAATGCTATAATAATTTGACTGGTGAGTTCAGATTGCGTAGAACTTTGGACTGATTGGACCACGTACATTTTATCTAAGCCCTTTTGTTGATACCTCCTAATCACCGATAACCGCACACAGCCGTGTGTCAGCTCGACTGATCTAGAGTCACTCTGTATACGCCCCCCATTTCTGAAGCATGTATTTCATCCAGAATGGAATGCGTGGATACTTCCAGAGTTTTATTCATCGGTCTCTGTGATGGAAACCACACGCCTTGTCTCAAAACTCCAACAATTTATGTCCTGCGTCTACTGCTTTTCCGGCTATTGCCGGAGAGCGATATCCGTCTGCACCATTTCTACTGTGACGTTCTCCAGTACTCTGTTTTATATATTGAAGTATGGCGGATGCAATCATGGGCTGTTTGCGGAAACAAGCGTAACTATTGCATCAAGGGAGTAGTTTAAAGATATAAACAGACGCCGCAGTCCATTTAAAAAGAAAACGCGCATGTGTCCTCTAGTTTCTTGATATTCGCTCTCCCCGTACTAAAAGCTTTCCAAGTATTGCGGCAGCCAATTACCAGAGACTAATCATTTCGCTCAAAATGTTTTTATATGTAGCTTGTTCGCCGTTGAACTCTGCAACCAATGTAAAACGGTTTTCAGAGGAACTACTTAAGATGGAAATGCCGGCCATATAAATAATAGAGTGGTCCGGTCAGTGTTCAGTAATAAGTGGTCATCCGCTCAAACTATATGTGAAACAACTCTCTTTGATGTCGAAAACGTAAATTTTAAAAGAGAACTTTGTTAAAATGCTGAAATACTGATTGGAAAGAGTAAGAAAACTATAAAGCAAAGTAAAGTATTTGCTGTGGCCTTATCCAGTCGAATCTTAGGAAGGGTTTTGAATTCAGCGTGTACTTTTTGTTAAGTTTAGCTTTCGTCGAATTTATGTCTTTCATCCAGAACATTTTGGCTGGTTTAGTGTGCAATCCTCATGTAAAAACTAACTTTTCTAAAAACAGTGCCTCAAGTCCATTGCTGTAAAATATGGTTACGATTAGTTCCCGAGGAATCTCCCCATCCAACCCAGAGTCCCGGCGTGGCCAACTAACAGGGAAGGTATACCAAAAATGTCCACCGTAACGGAATGCAAGGTAGACTTTTGAGAAACAAAATTCTGTTTGGTGCTAAGCAAAGTGATTAAAACAAGAACATTGGGTGACAAGATAACGGGCCACAAGATAACATGCATCATTTGGCTACAGGGGAAGCTAATAATGGGTATCACAAACTAGGTATATGAAAAGATACTATCCGATCGGATCAGACAGCAAAATTCCCGAGATTTTAATTTCACATTATTTGAATCAGGCACTTTCTCAGAGTTGCGGTCGTATCACACGGGCAGTAAACACAGGAAGTTTAAACTGTTCGTCGTAAATCATACAAACAAACGGCTGGTCCACTATGAACTCCACAGTTGGCTCCAGTCGTGTTGACGCTCCTGATATCGACGCCGTTACTCCGGTTGGCTCAACCCCGATTTCGTTGACGCTCATAACAGCACCCTGCTTCACCATACCGAGATGCATATCGTCAGTGTCAGTCATGCCTGAAAATGCAAACAACATTGAATTATGCGTAAGGTTTTGAACTCTGGTAGCTGCCTTGATGGTTCCAGTAGCACGGGCTCAGAGGTAAACATTTCACACAGTCTAATTAGCCAGACCATTAAAAAAGTGCAAATTACTGTTAATAATATGCTCCAAGGTGGAGATGCACAAAGTGACAGATCGCGAATGACGTGAGAAATTCGGTTACATAAACGTTGGTTGAAACAAACTTAAATGCAAACTCTCGAGCTTTCGAACGAAATAGGAAAGTTTTGTCGAATCAGGAAGCTGATCGTAATATGACGGGAACAATAAGCGAATACCGTGATATCCACTATAAAAAATTAAAACTGTTGACATCAAAGGAGTCCAAATAGGCTTTCTGATCTATTCCCTATACACGTCATCCCAAATGGTGACGGAACTTTTGCGATCCCGATTTCCAAGCTCGGTGAACAACCCAAAAACTGGTCCTCATTCAATAAAACAAAATGTGCCAATGTGATTTCGCTGAAACTGTCTCTAATAGTGTCATGAGCAATACAGACAGGAATGGAAACAAAGGCTGGGTGATTGCGGTAGGCTGCATTGGTCCTGTTAGTATCCCTTCATTGCTCAAATCCCAATTGGTCTTTTAAAAAACACTACCTATTTTAATGAGTAGGCCTGAACTTGGTCCCATTGAGGAACGTTTTCACTGTGGGTCAACTGCCTAAATTAGTTCTCCATCAGTTAGAGTAGCTGTTTGATGGTTAACAACTGAGGAGCAGCTTTGTTTGAACAGTAAACATGAATCGCCTTGTCTGGGCAACCAAACTTTATACATTTTGTCATTGGCCTGAGAGGAAATAAGACACATTTCATCCGGATTTTCTATACTCGAGTTACCGAGCAGAAGGAGGGCGGCCTAGTTCTTTACAGTTGAAAACATTAGTTCCGCTCGTCAACTGAAAATGAGTTGAGCAACTGTACAACATACCTGAAAAATCGGCTTCTCCTCTTTGGAATATGGATATCACACCCATAGATTTTAACGCACTAGTCAAATCGGAAGTCTGTTGCATCCTGAATTTCGGCATTTTCAATGACACAACCTCCGGTTGCTGCGCGGCCACTAGATCTCTGATGTTGTATTGTCCAGCCAGCACCCGCTCGATCCCCTTACTTTCCCAACGTTCAGTAGGTAGGACGACAATTAAGGTAAAGCGAGTGTTCTACAAAAAATAAGACCAACACAAAACAGTTAGCAAAATCCACCGCATTCACACTGAGTGTTCAGATATCTGGCCCACACAAACTGGAAATGTGTCAACTCATTGTATCAAAATCCTGTAAATTCTACCGGCATCTGGTGGCATTATGCTGATTTGATCCATTTTTAATATGATCTCCGAGGCAGTGGGGTTTGCAGCTCTCTTACTGTCAGAGATCATCCGCCATTTAATTTTTCCGGAGAAAAGTCATGTGTAATAATTTCCGTCAGTTATTTAGAAGCTGAAATGAACACTACTTTCACGACACACCTATATACGTATCCAATTTATTGTATAGAAAATTTTCATTCTAGCCATGGAGCCGACTTTTGGTTAGAATTTTCCCGACTAATCAACGTATTTCCCTCATAAATTGTGCGTGAAACTTTTGGTTTCGAAGTAAGGAGTGAGCAGGAATCACAAACTAATTTTTTTGTAAACATTGTAATAGAAAAACCGCTTACCACATACAGACACTGTCAAACCTGACGCGGTTTGATGGGAATGTGGAACAGCAGCTGGAGGATTCAGTCACATTTTAAAGACATTCGCTGAGTACTTGGCGTTTTACTGATGCGCGTTCTGGGACAGAATCACAATTGGTTACAACCACATGCGCCATTCAGTTTGACCGTACATCTACTCATATCTGCGGCATTTAGGTTCTACTTTAGCCGATTCTGCATCGTCAACGAAAAACCTTGATCGTTCTGAAGTTAATGTGTTACTACTGAGTCACTAAGCGACTCCCCACAGAATACTTGACTATAATCTACTGGTGGTATCTGCTGGAAATCAGTACGGCTGTACGTATGTTCAGCCATTCAATAGTGTCTTTCCTATTTCCCCTCCATTAAGTGTGCTTCACAGGACATGAAAAATGAAGTGTGGCCCACACAAATTCAACACTGACATCTTACATCTGACGTCGAAATTTGGGACTCCTATCGGCAGTACATAGGGCATTGCTGATCCAACACTACCACCCTTATTTCATACAAAAACATGGGAATTGATTACCTACATCCTACAGTTATACCTCGCACGCTTTTCACTTCCAGTAGGATATTACTTGGACGACCGATGTTGACCTTAAAGATGGGCGCTGTGATATATAGGAGATCTATGGGAAATCCTGCTAGTGGTTTTATGAACTATGGAATAGCAACGTGTATCTACAGTTTAAAACAGGTTGTCTGATGTGACAAGCGAAATTTTTTATAGGTGGTCTTTGGAGACGTAACTCCAATTATTCACGAACTTGCGATTTTTCTACAAATCCACATCTCTATGATTTGTTTTAAAAAAAGTTTAAGATGCCGTTTCATAAGAAATGCTACTACCATGAACCGAATGAACTGTTCACAGGCGTTTGAGAGTCTTGTGGTTGTATCTTATAGGTGTATGTATGCATGCGTGTATACATATGTACGGTCGTTTTAACACTTTGAGCGCACTCTCCCAAAATAAACGATCACCCACTTCGACAGTGCTGTGCATACAACTGACAGGTTGCATGTTTGCCCTCACATCTAGGGGCTTTGATTGCTACTTTAATGTGGTTTATCAGATCCAGGAACGGATTCCAGCTTCGATGTACATAAGGAAGCGGACTGAAAAAGCCAATACCAAATTGTTTGATTTGGTCTTAGGATTGACCGCAACGCCGTTGAAAATGGCTGCTTGATCTCCAAAGCCCTCGCTAGTTTGCCCCAATCTTGCTCATCCTGGTTTACCTTGGACTTATTGACAATTCGACAGTTACAGTTCGAACCCCAATCTTACCATAACTACGCTAAGGTTTCCAGTTTTCCTACCACTGTTAAGGAACCAACCCGAATCGGGTGCTAACAAGTTGCGTGTAAGGACGATCTTTTAATTCGTTCCAAATCTGCCATGATTTTGCTGATTTTACTCACGTACGCTTATGGACCTCTTTAGCTGCATTGAGCAGGTTGGAACCCTTTGAGTGCTGCAGATTTTTTATCCGGAATCGGATAGCCCCGTTACCTTATGCATTTGCGTTTGAATGATTCTAGCTTGAACCACCTCCCGGGACGTTCTAATTGTCCTCCTCCTGATGAGCTGTTTATGAGTTATATTCTTAAAGGACGACAGTATGTTTTTTCTTGAGAAACCAAAACCTGTGAGCCATTAGCAACACATTGACAGGACGTGCTTCCCATAAATCAAGCCAAGTAAGGTACGCAAAATGTCCCCTGAATTCATTTCATTTGAATATTATCATTTATTGGCAAAAATGACTTCCTTAAACATGACTATTCTGGGCCGGTCACAAATATGAGGGATGAATGGGTCAAAATTGGAACACAACAAAATACTTCCACTTGGTGCTGGAAAAGGGTTACTCCAGCGAACAGTCATGTCATCCGATGAACAGAATATTGGTCAGGATGAAAACACCTACAGATGATAAAAGCGTCATAGAATGTGCATACAGTCAGTTATGAAGCGCGGTTACACTTCAGAGATAATGAGCAAAAACTGACTGATCCATATAAGAACTTAGTTGGTTTTTGAACAACCTAGACACGCTAGGATCTTTAGCCCATACGGAGGAGCGTTATGAGCAGTATAAGCAAGCATACAAATATACATTAAAATGCTGACTCCACAACCTGAAAATCGGTAAAACCTGCATGCTTGGATGGTGGTTAGCCCATACTTTATCAATTTACCCTATGTTGCTCCATCAGGGGACTGGACATTCTGTTCTGGATGTTCATCAGAAAGCTGCAAGTGAAGACACTACTCAAATGGTGTGCTAATTTCTTCATTAGTTTCGACCATAGCCAAACAGCCAAGGAAAAAAGTAGAAAACCCTAGATTTATCTAGGGTCCTAGAACGGCTCTACCGGCTAAACGTGCATTGATCTAAATTCCACTTACTCTGAAGAATTTTCGAATCATCATTATCCCCTTATCTGGCAGGCTAGCATATGGCATTTCCTCGACCACGTGCATCATCGAGACGACTGCGTTTTTGTAACTATCTAAGCGGAATTCCGCCGTCGTTGTTCCACTGGAAGCGAAGGGCATTCTCCAGTTTTCTGAAGGGCACAAAGTTAGACGTTTTGATTGTTTAAGGTGGATAATTTTATGGAAAAAGTTTTTTAGATAGATAAAGTTGCTTATGAACACCAGGTACCATGCTATTTCAGTTAATATACCAATACATCAAACACCCTAAAAAAGTCTCGGATGCAAAACACGCAGTGTTAACACAGACAGTAGACAGTTAACCAAGTCAAGATGGGAGCTTGTGACAATAAAACTAGTAACCAGTCAGTATATACAATTGCCCAAAGTTGAGATTAACGAGGTACAAAAGGCCATCGCCTATATACGGCAGCAGTGCGGAAAATAAAAACAACGGTGGTTTCGCAAAAATTAATTGACCGTTGTTAGATAGTCTTGGTGCTCAACTAAGTTGCTTGCAGGTCTTCAGACCCAAAAAATATAGAAATGTTGTGCACTGAATTGAAAATATGCGTTCATGACCCACGGGTTTTCCTAATAATCCTCGAGGCGAGTAAAAAACTACACTTAGAAGTCCAGGGATAATTTTTCGTTATTTCAAAGAGACCGGTAGACGATACAATGATACTTTCAAAAACAATTATTCAAAGGACTTCGAATTGGAACACAAAATCCACATCAGCACTCCATATTTAACTGAGAAATTTAAATCGTTGTTTTTGTTGACTGAAGTAGACAGTGGTATAAAAGTGAGTGGGAGATGATTCTGTCACTGCTAAGAAACACTTCTGTGTCAGTTTTACGAGATTCAGGTTTATGTCAACAGCACACCGGTGCCGCCCACACAGAATACATCTGTAGACTATTCCGCGAACCTCATCTCACTTTCGGTTACTTAGAATTGAGGCTGTTATAAGAATCATGGCGCTAGCTCAAAATGACCCGATCAGAGAGAAATAACGCAGTGACTGCCCAGATGTCCGAAATTTTCTGTCGAAATCATACCTTACGGAATGCTTACCTCTAAAGGTCACGACATTAAAGAGTGCAAGACGGGTGCCCGAAGATAGTTCTTGTGGCCGGGAAACGAAACGCAAAACCAAACCTCGTGTTTCCGAATATATCCACCGATTGATTTTGTCAGCAGCATCCGACTGATTTCTGAAGTTTATCTGAAAATCAATGTGAACACAGATTGGGTTACGGTAGGTATCTGGATGTTTGCATAACAGTTTATTAGGTTCGGTGAACATCTTGGGTCTTCATAATCAACTGATATTTTTCTACCGGGACAGTTGTTTTCATTTTGAGCAGGCAAGCTCAGAGGTTACTAGAATGGCTCCTCTTTATGGTTATATCCTAGTGTGAATTGCATCACACGCTTTGTGCTCTTAATTGATGAAATTCTAGTTACAGGTTGGAGTTTTCCGGAGGCATTTTGGAAGTAAATGCATGGTGTATTCAGGAATACAACACATTTTAGCCCAAAAGCACTAGTAAAACCTCTATAACCCTTATCAACTCAAGTTATTTATTTCATTATAACCACATTATTTTCATGGCAAACAATAAAAACCACAAACAGGATAAATTTTCAGGAGGATACATTCTAACATAACCTTGAAAAAAACATAGCTAATACTAAGAACCAGAGCACTGTCCTGCGCTTTTTCATCAAAAGTGTGCAATATTTCATAAACAGCTCCATCGGCTTACTCAACAGAATGTTTCCTGTCCAAGTTCAGTATGTCAAGAGAAAACGCTATTCGATGGCTTGTAAAGATTAGTGAATGTAGCGATCAATCCATAATAGAGGAGCGAAAGCGTCATTTCTTGTAGTACACCGTAGCGTAGTAAAATCCTTTTGGACGCTGTTGAATAGTCTGAGCCATAATAGAAAGCCCAAATTGCAAGGACTTCTAGGGAGGGAATTTTTCAGTGGATTCAACTTTCTACTGCATGAAACTTTTGAGAAATTTCCTAAAACACCATAAATGTCCAAAGAAGGGTTTTTCTACCATAATAAGGAATAATGTTAGCTTGTTTGCCATGAGTGTCACAACCTTCGTTTGCAGTCAAGTGAGGTTAACAGGTAAGATCTACAATATGGAATATGGAACTGCAGACTAGTAATGAGGAAAATTGGTAAGCTACCACTGTCACAATGTTTAAGTGTGTGGGCTGACAGAAAAAATCGACTGTACAATGCTGACAAAACTGTTTCGCTACTGGTTACAGGCAAAAAACAGGTCCTTATTGGCGGTAGTATACGCTGAGTCTCCTATTCGTTCCAGTGCGGAGGTTGTGTGAATGAGTGAAATTCTCATGATCTTTATCTGTTGTCTAAATAATTAGGAATCATCCCACCATCTGTCTACATTTACGTCTGCATTCAAAAGCCTGTTTGGACATCAAGATTTAGCATAACTGGATGTATATGTTGAGTGTTGACTTTGTTTCTCTTGATGCAGAGCGCTTCTCTGACCCTCTGTCTTTGAAAAGTACGGTCCAAAAGGGCTTCTATCCCTCAGTCCTCCTGTAGGCTAGTTGCTTGCGCTTGTTTTGACTGTAATCTACGCTCCAGGTCAGGAGATTTGTAGTTACCCTGTAGTATGTGTACTATGTGCTATCAAGGGCACAGAACTCACAGGACGAAAGCTGGAGTGCCAAAAGTAATCTTTTATAACGTCTCACTATCATGCAAATTCTATTACAACATTCAAAGCGCTGTGTACCAAGTTAGAATATGCTACGTGAAAAAAGCAGACTTTGAACTAGAATTAATATGATCAAGTAAGTATGATGGGATACAATGTACTTCCAGTAGACAGAAGCGGTGTTAACCAGGTTTCCTTGCTGTAAACCTGAAATCCACGGACACATTGCAAGTAATTGGGAGACTCGAGCACAAACCAAAAGTGTGAAGGAAGACTATTTACCACCATTGTGCCCAATAACTCAAGACCCGACAGCTGTGTGCCAAACAGTTGAAACGCCAAGCTTAAAGATATCCTTTAACTGACTCCAACAGTGGTAAAAAGCGGAAGTGTAGCGCTTCATAGAAAAACACGAGTGGTTAATATAAGTCTGAATAATCTGCCATAGCCCCCTGAAGGAACTTCAGAGATAGGCCTGCTACAAGTTTGGAAGCAACTTTCTGTGATGACCGCCGTATTGATCAAATGGACTAATCAATTACAAATTATTGCTGTACGCCAAAAAGCGAGCTTAGACTGGGTTTTCTCCCTGTGAGCAGTGCGTTTCATCTCTAACCAAGAAACATTTTCGGATTCAACTGCTCGGTTCTCTCTATCGCTATTCAACATTTTGGCTTTTGAGCCCGCAAAAGTGATAGGAGTAATTTTCTGTACCTGTTGGCCTACTGGTCACGCCGCAAAAATTTTCGATCTGAATTGCGTTGCCTTATGACTACTAGCCACCGGTTCAGCGTCTATCTTCATTAAAGGGTTCGACTGCATGGCTGCACCGATCCGATTCCACAGTAGCAAATCAGCCAATGGCTTTATAACTGTTTTTCGCTCTTTGTCCCTACTTCTAGCCGGAGGACGCAGTGGTTGAACAAAAGTGTGACTCGCGTGCATCATTACACATTCTGTGTGGGTGTGCATCTGTATGACTCAATGATATAGGCAAGGTCTCCATTCATCAAGCAGCCTGTATTGCTTTTCACCTGTTTTCAGCCCAGAAAAATGAGTAGAACAAATCACATATACGTCTGAGTCGGGCTTTTTTGTTCAAACCAACGAACTAACCTGTTGAACAGTCACTTGAAAGTCATTTTGTACACTTCTAAGAAAGTCCGACTTCATGCGGTAGTCATCTCTCACAAACATTCCATTCGAAACGGTGATGATGCCAAGCCGTCTGCGATTAACCACCGACTGTTCAGCGACCAAGTCATCAACCAACTCTCTGTAGAGCAGCTTGCTTTCATACATCGCTCGTTGGAGGTTGTTGTCGGGAATTGGTGATCGCAGTCGTAGTGCCCGAACTAGTTCCACACCGGTCTGTCCGCCCACCCCCCGCGATGCAAAAATAGAACTTAGAAGAAATAATACACCCAGTGGACAGGCCAAGTAGTCTTGATCCATAGCTGCATGAATAGAAAATATATGTTCCTGTGAGCGTTTTGTATTCAGTTACCACAACCCACACTTTTTCTGTAGCTCACTGGCATTTTGACAAATAATACTGCATGCCGCACTAACTAAATGAAATGTACTCAGAATGCATATCACCAAGAAGAGTTACAATAACCTTGTTGGCTCATTCTGACGAACAGACGATCAGGTGTTAAGCTGTTCAAACATAAGCAGGGGTCAAGATAATCTTGTTCGTTTAGCCAGTTAAATTCAGCAACCTAGTATTGTCTGATTATCAAAACTAACTGACTGTGTAGCAGTTGAGCACGCTGTCAGCGGGACATTGGATGGAAGGACGTTACAAAACTACTCACTCCTTCCCAATAACTCATATAGTGTTGGTGGTAACTGAGCTGTTATAAGTAGCTGGTTTGGTATAATAAGTGGCGCCGAAAAAAACATCGATTGGGCCTTCACCTATTACTCAAATGCGTCAAGGAAAACAGTGGGAACATCATACATCAACCCCAATCTCATTCATAGGATGTCACCTTATGAGGATGGAGAGGTAACTCAGTTGTACTAGACTTGGCAACAAGGCAACATATTTTGTAGTACATGGGAGCAGATATATGCAGTTATCCCAGATCTTGTTCTTCATTTAGTCTGCTAAAGAAGTGAATCATAGCTGCAGGCCCATGAATACACGAACGAGTTTCACTATTCGATCTGGATTAATCCTGTAGTTAACTTTTAAAAGCAAAATATGGTATTAAGCTGCCAGAAAATTCTAAAGCCTGTAGCAGATTTTGTCGGTTTTAAAGGTTTTGCTTGTTTTAGGCGTAATATTCAGGTAATATTTGCAGTTTCAGTCTAAATAAGAAAAAGACAAGGAAGGCGCCATCCACGTTTTGCTTTTATGTGATCAGGGGTAGCCCCAAAGTAGTCAATAAAGAGGGTTTTCGAGAGCCTAATGCCGACTAAAATATACCTGACGAAATCTCTCCTTTTATACAGCAACCTATTGGGCTTAGTAACCTGGAAGAATTGTTTCAGCAAGCAGTCGATTCATGATCACTTATCTAAAGTGATATTTTCGGTCGAGATCTCTCAGTTTTTCAGCTAGTAATAATTTCAGCAGGGAGAACAACCATCCTGCAGAGCAAAAACGTAATATGTGGCGTGTCATATTCTGCTTGTGGGCAGAAAAGACTTCACCTTGAAAAATCGGTCCTCATGCTCAAAGAAGCTAAATCATCAATAACTAAAATATTACATTTTCATTATTGTCAACTCACCTTTGAAGATCAGCGTACTTATTAATTCCAATTACAAACTGCTAGCAAAACTTGGTACGGCAAGCTCAGCTGGATCACCTTGTGGTTCTAATTATCTGCCTTATCTTTTCACATAAGGGGTTCTGTCGATTACATGATTGTTTGGCTATTGGTTGGTAAGCCAGTTTTTATATTCCGGCTGATACAATAAAAAAGAAACTGAAAATCCAGTTTCCACTCTTTTGTTTAAATAACTTAAACTGATGGGTTAAAGCTCATGCCTTAATTTAGGTCGGCCTTGGCAATTCTAAAAGGTTCGTGGTGAACCGAGACAGTATAGAGGTTTTACTGTACCTTCATATTTATCTCTTCGGCCAACAAAATGCAAGCAAAATAGCATCAGATTACTTTTTGGTTATAGAAACTACTTTATCCACTAGTATGCAGAGTAGAGCATACAGAAATAGCATTTTTTTTGTTGCTGGAGAACTCTATGCCGTTGTTTCCATAGCACCAACATCTGCAAGGGTAGTAAGACCCCATGTATTTTGTGCTACCCACTGTCCAGTAGTCAGCAAATCTACAATTCTTTGATGACGGTAAGAATTACGTTTGCAGTTTGGCTGACACGGTGGTATCCCCTTCTACTAATTTGGATGCTGTCGTACGTTCTAAAGTTCAAGCTCTCACACTTGGTGGTAAGAAAACGTTAAGGATATATCAAGCATGAGTACTTTTAAGATCAGCCTAAAGGGCCTGATCGTACAACAAACGCAATTTGCCGTTTTTTCTAAGTTTCGGTGAAAAAGACGGACGCTTGTCAGTGCTAGTGACTAAGCGCATACACGTTTCGCCCCAGATGAGTAGCAGAGCTAGCCACATAACGTCGAACACCTGGTTAATAGACCACGGAGCTTGGTTAGTTTAATGTTACCTAACCAAATCCTAAACAGTTGCCCATCAAAGAGATCTACACATCACGAGTAGCAAACCAGAATTGTGTGCACAAAAGTGAGCGGAGCGATCCATCTGAGTTCTGTTTCAACTTCTTGCTTGCATTATTGGTTGTACCAAGCATCCTAGGGAAATCGCAACAGCTCACTTGTTCTGTTGTTCTAAATCCTAGACTAATATCAGTCTGCACCGCCAGGTTAACTCCTATTTTGCTATTCCGAACCGACTGCGAGCCATCGACAAAAGACGCACTTGGGATAGCACTTGGATGGCAAACGAACGTCCATGAAATAAGCGACCACACACATGGATTTGCAGAGGCCAAAATGACCTTGAAATTGTTGTTTTCATGAAAAGGCTTACGGATCTAAGCAGCTTTTCTTTGTTTTTTATCATAGTATGTAAGCTTCATTCTCCTTAGCATAACGCGGAAGGCGGACGATGAATTCGACTTCCATTTAGCTGAGACAAAGTAGGATAAACACCGGTTGGCGAATAAGGTGAGCTTAATAGAGGAAACTACTCACAAGGTTGCTGAAAACTCTTCGACAGCCCACGACCGGTTCCTCCCTTCTTGGGGCTCATCAAGTATGAAAATATACTGCGATATCTCGAGGATCGTACCAACTGAAACATGATGCTGCCTGTGTGCAGCACATTCAGTTGAAGAACATCATAAACGAGAGAATCAACTGAGTCCCCCGTGAAAATCAAATTGGTTTGTAAATGAATGTATTTGTCGCAATCAGTCCAATTTGGGTTCAATTAGAACATAATGTTGACGGAAACTTGTGGACTGCGCCTACCTGATGAGCCGCAAGAAGGGTGAAACCGGTCGTTGATTGTCGAAGAGTTTTCAGCAACCTTGTGAGTAGTTTTCTTTATGAAAATATACCGCGATATCTCGAATATCGTACCAAATAAGACATGAGGCGGCCTTTGAGCAGCGCGTTCAACTGAAGAACATGACAAACGAGAGATTCACTTGAGTCTCCCATGAAAATCAAATTGGTTTGCAAATGAGTGTATTTGTCGCAAGGTGAGCTTTATTTCATAACACAGGTAGGGGGTTGCAGACTGTTTAGGTTCTTGAAGTAAAACATAGGCTTTTGCCACAACTTGTACTGGAAAACCTTGCTTTTTATTCCATTTTATTTTTCAACTAAAAACAAAACAATTTTTTGTTGGCAGATAAATGACGAATGTGTGTTAGAATTTCTTTGCTGTGTCTATGAATAGCAAGCAGGCAGACAAACGCCTCGAAAACGGGTTAAACACACTATACTGAGTTGTCAGAATTGTATTAACTTTGCGATAAAGGATTACCAAGGGTTTATTTCAAATACCACAGCTTAAACTCTATGTACCCTTGCCAAAAATGTCACTCATGTCTATTCGAGCGCACTCAGCTCTCAGCAATGGGCATAAAACACAGACACATTATGTGATAGACAGTATTTTTGGGACAAAACGTAAGCTCAAAGGTGTGTGAGGAAGTTCACAAACTCGGGTCAAATCAACTAAAAGGCACCATTTTCCCCCAAGCTACATAACTTACCCACTTGTTTGGTATACGTCTCACAGGTGTAGCCAACCCATTTGGAGGGCGTCTTCAGGTTGGGGGCAAGGCAAACTGCGTCGAATCACTTTACTTCCACCTAACAAACGCGTCTAAAATTGCTAAATGGTGGCTGGATTGAATGGAAATTTGTGTATCAACGTTCAGTGAATGGAACTTAGATGTGAAAAAAAGGGAAAGTTTGAGGTTCTGATGTTTCACCGGAAAGTCCGTACAATTATTGGATCAACACCCAATTACAGTATTACTTGGCACGTCGACCGGTTTGGTTCTGTTTATCGCGTGAACTAAGGTAAGCATTCGAGAAATACACTCATTTGCAAATCAACTTGGTTTTTGCGAGAGACTCACCTGGAACCCAGCTGAATCTCCCGTTTGTGGTTTTCAGGTAAGCATTGTGCGCACTAAGCAGTCACATATCTTGTCTTGGATTTTCCATCATTTACTTGAATACATAAAGCCCAAGTTTCCGAAAAAAAAGGAATGCAAAGCCGTCGAAGTATTAATCGTTCAATCGGAAAGTTCCAGGAATCCGGTGTGGGTAATAGACTCCTGCTATTTTCTAGCCAAATTATACCGGTTCGCCTCCATGGATTTATTTGTTTCTACGTTTTACTAGTCCTTAAAACAAGTCTTGTAACAACTCTTAAATAAGTTTAGAATTCCATCCAAATAAAATAACTAAAAACTCGGGCCAACACTCTGTCGTGCTGGAGCGGTAGAGCAAGCTTACGGCTTTTAGGTCGAGTCTCGTGCTTGTCAGGACAGACAAAAATTCTTTGCAATCCTAGTGCTTTGAACCCCTGGCAGGGATCTGTAAAAACACCGCCTACTAAATTTGTATCTAATATCATATTCAGCAAAAAACAGAATCAACCAATAGAAACTAGAATAAAGAATAGAGTTATGCTTCTATAATAGTTTTTTATGTGTATATAATCAAAGACCTGACTGAAAATTAACATGTTTGGATCTTTTTTTATTTCTCTTATTCCCGCCCTTATGAGTTTAAATACTAACCTGGTGATTGCCAAATGTACTCTTAACTTTGTGTACGTAGAATCAGAGCATTTATGAATACAGTACTTTTGTGGATGACATAAGTCTTCAAGGCCCACTTGTGTGAGACTATAGATGAACGTATGCATATTATTCTCGTTTGTTTGCTCGTAAAGTCGTACAAATCATCGGAACCGGAGGAATCAGCTAAGAATAACAACTATTTTCATTTGCCACAAAACGTGCTTGGTAGAAAAATAAGATAAAATAAAACGGTGAAAATGGATTTTGCTCTAAAGGACTGGCACCTTGTATGAGATTGATATTGTAAAATTCTCACCAGTTGTTCTTGTAGAAGCCAGCATGTAGCTCCGAATGAAAGCGATGTGGCTTGTTTCGCTCTCGTAGTTTGCCTCATCAGAACCTAATTTGATGCACATTGTTTTAGCTCTCATCCGATGCACAATCCACCTTCCTTTATATGATAGTACCCGTCCGGTGTGCTTCGATTTTTCGTAGTTCATTTGAACCCTCTTGTCATCCGACCGGATATTTAAGCCACTAATGTTTCCACCTAACTTGTGATAACACTTTTGCCATGTGACTTGCGGATCGCTTAACCGGTTGCATACCATGTGTTCACATCCTCTTCTGTTAAGTAGCTTAGCTACTCAGTCAGAATAGTTAGAGTCGTTCAATGAACCAAATCTATTCTCATGAGGTATAACCAACTACCAACATCAACGGATAATAAATTAGAACACAAACCTACGTAGGGAGTTGCTATCTGAGTCACTTACCCGCTGGACCTCAAGCCAACAATAAAGGAATAAGGGAATAAGAGAGGTATGATCCAGTCACCGACCGCAGCATCGTCCGTAAGCAGTGAGAACTATGTGAATGCTTTGTGAATGACATTCAGCAACCAATAAAATTTACAAATCCCCTCAAACCACCACCAAGCTAAGAGTGTGGTTAAACGAAAAGGGGTGGTAGATAATTTACTCACAAAGTCGTTTTGAAAACATTTTCCTCGTAATCAAATTGTAAACCGATGTTATTGATCCACACAGTGTGCAGAAACTCTGGTTTTGACGGAAAGTTGCACTGATTCCTGGAAAATATACTTCATGAGTAAACAAGATCTAGTGACACGTTTAATAATGTTTGTAACTTGTTTTTAGAAATGTTTGTTGGGAAGTAGTATCCTTTTTTATTCAAGGCGGGGACTTCAAGGAGAACTCAACACTTGTAGGACGCTTCGATTGGGTATGTTATCAAAACATGAGGGGCCCAGAACCCAACAAATACCTGACTCAGTTTCTATATTCCAGAGTAATTAATTTTAGTACCCGTAATTCATTGCTACCTCGGAATAACCGCTTGACTTAAGTTTTCCTGCACTGACAAGATTGTCCACAGTCATTGTCACAATGAAATGGCATGAGAGGAACGGGTGAGATTTGGTTTGGGGCTTCTTTCGGTCAAACGCCCTAAATTATGAAGTATGAATACCCAAGCTTCTTGCCCTTATTCTGCTAGCTGCCACCTCAATGGCAACAGAAGCGTTAGCTCTGCCTATCTCTGAATAGGATTTGTTTCTTACAATACGTAATATCCTTGAAGGACGCATTCCTTCGGCATAGTGTTCCCCATAGGGAATAGAAGCATGCATTTTCTACTCAGTTTTTCCGTTGCATGCAAATATATATAATATAATAGCTCCACAAATATCAGCTTAGGTGTAAAACCAACTACGAACAACCAACCATCAGTGCGCCATCCCACTGTGATACACGAAAACGCACTGATGATGTCACCCAGATGAGTGATGAAACGTTCGCAACAAAATTGCCAAGCTCAACGAGCAAGCGACCACCAGCTCAACGATTTGAGCTGCCAATACTTTCTTTCTGATGATTTGGCATGCTGATAGTTTAGAGTACGTCATTGGAGTGTAACAAAGATTGACCCACCTGAACATGAACACGGTTCTTTGTAGGCAGCAAGGAGGTTTGAAAATTTGTCTCTAGATTTAAATCTAAACCTCTTGGCCGTATGAAGCAGCGTTCGTCTGTTTGCTGGAAAGCCAAAATCTCCAATCTTTCTGGGGATGCACGAGATACGCAATGCCGGGTACTCTCAATAAGAAAGAACGGTTACAGAGAGCTTTTCAGCATTTTGAACCTGACTGACCTTACCTACTAAACAAACTCTTTACTGAAGTGAAATTATCCCGCTTTAACATTAGAACGATTTCGCAAAGCCAACATTTCATTTTGTGATTTCCTGGGTGATGGTAGTTTGCACAAATTTTACCGCAAATAGTCATCCAGATAACAGGATCTGATGCTCAGGCTTATCCTATGCCTGAACTCATCCGCTCTCTGTCCAGTACTCAGTTGTCTGTCACTTAATAAAAGAAATTCTAAACTGAGTTTTCATTAACGTATGTTGTATTTTAGTAACCTATCGGCCATGAGTAGTGGGTTGGACCATCCCAAGCATTTCATACTGTGAGCATTTGGCTCTCGTGCTGGTTTGGGTGATAGACCAGAGGATTCGAAACTTGGTAGTTGTTTTCGTAGTGGTGTGAATGAATTCAAACCTCGGTCAAGGCTAAAGGCACGGAGGGGACTTGGTCTTCCTTCTCATGCAAATTATGTGTTCTCAAGAAACCAGTCTGGAATTTCGCCCCTGGCGCCACACCGATGTATTACCTGGAATGGTAGGCTTGCACGTCTGCAATATAGACACAGTGTGCCTTTCCATGTGAAGACAGTGCATCTTCCACAGATCTAGTTCTTCTGTTAAATTACAACGCGGAGCCATTTGAGCTTACACTGTTGAACTATCTGCCCTATGTTCTGGTCCCAACCAGCGTGATGTGGACACTATGAGATTAATGGTATGAGGAATTACTCACATGTAGTAAGAAATCATAGTGATAAATGAAACACCAATACTTAAAAAAACACATCAAGACCAGCGACAGTTTGATTGTTAAAAGACTAGGTTCGGCGTTAAACTACAAAAGATTCCCAGAATCTGAAGATGCAGAAAAAGCAGTGCCTAAAGGTGACCGTTTTTCTGTCGGGCCGTTTAATTTTATTGACCGTGTTCACCAATCAGTCTGGCCATTTCTCAAAATATCACTAGATGCTGCTCTCGTGCCCAGTCGTCCACATGATTTCAGTTCTCATTGCACAGAGGAGCTTTGGTGTCTCGTTATTGTGTGATCACCTGGGATCACCAGAAATATTGTGGCCACCTTCTTGTGAAGGAAGGACTTAGCATCAATGGTGATGCCATACTCAGAGGACCGTACCTGGAAAAAAGGCATCTCCATTCGTTACAAGCTCGCGGGTGGCTTCAGGTGCAAAGAATGAGTGAATTATATAATGTGTTACCAGTATGAACCACTCTACGAAAATGTAGTCCAAATTAACTCCAGAACAACTGTGTGATCGGAAAAAACCAGAAGGCATATTCGTAAGAAGCGTAACCATCATAACATTTCATTTTATCCGCGTGTGAATTTTAGCCATGGAAAGAAAAAAAGTAAATTGGACGTACCATTCGGACACAATATCATCATGAACGAATACGCGGTCGATTTTGACCGTAAACTTATTCGTGGAAACTTTCACACTGGATTTTTTCGGCAAGAAATATCCGAATCAGCCGTGACAGAAAGAATCTGATCCATTAGCCAACAGGACGCCATTTACTCATTGAACAAGTCACTTACAATCCAATGAAAGATATTTGAATTTATGGAGCGCTTTACATATATTGGGAAGTGCATTTGTTCAGACTGTAGTGTGACAGATGAGATTAATTCAAGAATCTCAAAGGCTCGGTTTGTGCTAGCTAACTTGAGTTACCAATTGCGGCAGATCGGCACATCACTAGATCTCAAAGTGCGTACCAATAACAGTGGGACCGTTTTGTTGTATGGCTGTGAGGCATAACATTGAAGTCTTTGGTAAACTGTCTCGCACCCATAATTTGTGCAGGCTGGTGCCGGCGAAAACGCAACGGGGAAGTTAGAATGCCAGTGTTCGTCTGCCCAACAGGGACATCAAAAGACGGTGTCCGGTACCAAAAGCTGCGGTGGTTAGGCTACCTAAGTCATTTGTGCATTCCGATTTTAAGTCGCTCACGCCATCAGGTTCACGTATATCTAACAGCCCTTGGAGAAAAAGATGTATCCAGCCGATATTCACATGTAACGAAGCCTTGCAGAACCTTTTAAGATCGCTGAAAGACTAGAGTGAACCCGACCCGGGAGGCTTGGATAAAAGCCTTACTCTTGTGTATTTATCCGCTAACACGTGATGGTCAGGCATAACCCCCATAACTATTATTTCTGCTTTTGGTTTGACTGGTTTCTGAGGCAGATCACCGGCGATTTGCTATACAGTCTTTTCCACCCGTTTAGAATGAGTATTTTTTAGTTTTCGGCTGCACAGAAAAGTAACTCAACTGGGATTTAACATGAGTTCTGCCTCCAAACATTTGATCACCAGTGCCTTCGTAACCTAGAGGAAGTCAGTTGAATACAATAAGCTCTGAATGAAATAATACGTGGTCAGTACTTGGTAGCGAGTCAAAATCAGTGATATCACAAATGAAACTTATCTGGTAAGGGTGGTTTTACTACGTGCCATGCATGCGTTTCCAGTAAACCGTTAATTTGGAAAAATGGGGGACAGCCGACTATGGCATGACAACGTAAAACGAGAGCAATCAGAGCCGAACGCAGGGTTGTGAGGCGTTTGTGTATTTCCGCCGGGGGGACATTTGTATTGTTTTGCATGCGTTTGGCTTGTTGCTGCTACCTATTCTGACCGTCTGACTAATACCTGTGCATCTCTATGCACTAGATTTGCATTCGGCAGGTTTCGCGGGGGATGCTTGACAAAATCCACTGATTATATCTTGGTCCAGCGCGGTGGACCGAATTTTCTGTCTGAACCTTGGATGCGGACAGCTAGCTAATGCTCGATTCTTATAAGGATTGTCCTGCCTTTCTCTTCTTTCTAGGGCATTTTTTCATCACAGTCACATGATGGTCATGTACCATTTTGACTATAGTGACGTATTTTTTTCGATTACCTTTTTATCTCCACTAACCTACGAGATATCGAAACCACTAAGCAGTGTATAAATACACCTTGATACATTAAATATCAGGTTGCCGTGAGTGGTCCTGGGGTGTTATTTTGTTTATTTGGTTCCCAGCTTCACATGTTGAGTAGATCTCTTTCAGAGAGCTCGCTCTTCAGCTAAACTTCAAAGTTAGCGCTTTTTTGTAACCGTAAATTTCCTAGGTGTGCTTTCAGCAGCCCTTGGATAGCGGGTAATCACAACCTCAGCTGACGGACAACCGAATAATCAGCCCCTGAATTAAAACTACACTCTTATCCCAAGAAATGTCGACATACCCACAACCAGGGGGTTGTAACAAACCCCGGTAATTCTTTGCAAAGCTCCTGAGATAGCTCAGAAAATCAGAACAGTGCAGTAGAACGTTAAATGGAATGCCTGTGGTGGTTGAGTGCAGTTTTTATATTGTCAGTGACCGCCGCCCCATATAAACCCAGTGTGACAGATAAACCTGAGTCTTCGTAACGAAAAATGTGCTCCAGTTTTTACTTTTAAAAGACATTCGATGATCAGTTGAGCTCACATAATCTAGGTGCGACCTCTTCTGATGATTTTGGGTTGTGAGAGGAAAATGAACGACTGTAGAATGCTAAAAAATTGCCGGAGGATAAACACTAAACATTCTCAAAATAGCCACAATCACCAATTGTCGTAGTGCGCAAAGAAATAAAGGTAGGAAGTTCGGTGGACGCGTCAAACCGTTCCGGTGGAGGCAGATAAGGTAGAGTGAACAGGAAACATGTACATGTGTAAGTGCATTGGCCCAATTGCGAACCGGTGTACTAGGCACAATCCTATCGGCAGACGAAGATAGAATGAGTTTCGGCACTTTTAAATAGATATTACGTCCTTTCACTGGAGCCAATCTATTCTGAAAAGCCGAGAAGCACTCTGTGCACTGAATGTCGCCGCTTTGTACCCGGTGCGAGTCACCTGTCTATGGTTGAACGTCTGGGTCCTGATGTCGCGCCCGCAGACATTTTTACGTTTTGACAGACGTTTTTAACCACCTACTACGACCGTAAAAGTAATACAACCTATTGGTTTATTACTCCATCTCTGGCGTGGGCCACGAGGCTCTAAACTGCCACTGTTTAGATGCCTTGGGCATACTAGAAGATGGTTCAAGGCAACACAAGGAGCGCCACTTGCCAAAAATTGCGTAATTTGCATGTGGTCTGCCTACTAACACCTGGTACTGAAGCAAATAGGTGACATTTAGAGCACTAGCCGACGCTGATTCCGCGTTTGACTATATGCATAAGACCTGTTGCAGTTGAAATTCTGACAATTATATGTGCAAGCGTCCTACACAATTGCCACACAACCTGTTAAAACCCGAGTTAAGCAAAACTATCAGCAAGGGGAAAGAAACTGAGAGAAAACTGTACTGCAAACTGTCGCTCGCAGTAAGAGATTTAACTGAAGTATTTGTCTCGGAGGGAATTCAAGACAAAAATGCTAGCATGGTCCGCCACTAAATTAGTACAAAAAATAAAAAGTTTTAGTACCTTTTGATTAAGCGAACCAACCAGCCAAAGTGAGTAAGGCGCTTAGTTTGCTGCACAGTACCTTGATTATCGAAGTAAGATATCTTTGTAAATTGAGGTCGCACTGTCGAAAGTTTTCAAATGAACTGTCCATAATGACCTAAATATTAGAAAAAAGGGATTTTATGGGGAAAGAAGCAAGTATTTAAGGACCAACTCAGACTTCACGTAAGGCAAGCACCACAACGGCTGATCTTAAGAGCAGATGCCAAAGACATGAGAAATGACACTGGCAGTTTAAAGCCGAACACCAAATAAAACAGAAAGAAAATTTTCTTCTTGGAAGGAGATGTCACTGTGGTTTGCCTCTAAAGCAGCACTAACAACACAAGACAATACAGCATGTTGTCATCCATAGGGCCAAAACATCAAATTAGTCAAATCGTTCAGCTGTAGTATCCTTCCGGTGCCTAGCTGCCATGCCAGCGGAGAGGTATGAGAACTGGAATACTGTTATTTTGCCCAAGCCTAAGCAGGAGCAGTCCAGGTGCTGAGTGTGGGTTGGAAACACGGATCCTCCGGTCCGTTAGCTGGTGCTTTAGCCACTGAGCTATCTCTGACCCGCAAGGCATTAGTTTACTTACAGAATCCTAAGGATCCAGAGCAGCAGGCGGCACGTCAGCAAGAGCCACTGACGGAGTACGACTTCAAATTTAAGCACTGTTTTGGAAGAACGCCGTGTCCAATTGAGGTGACTACTGTTTGGCGGTAAGGTTTGTCTAACCTCTGTTGCTTAGGTGGTGTCAGCCGTGAAGGTACAATGTGTGGACTCAAACAGTTAGCAAGAGGTTCAAGCAAGAAGTAAGTCCAGCTGGTAAAGAATTGACTGTGGAACACTATGAGGTTCGTCTTTTATGGCTAATCTGGGAAACATACCAAGGAGCTTCTGAATAAAAATGGTAGACGGATGGAGACTGCGGAACTATTTTCAAAAAGAGTGAAACGCGTGATTTACTTTCATTTTAACCGCAGCAATATCAAGGAGATCCAAATGTACAAGAAAGTGATTATCCGTAAAATGGAATGCTCATACCCAGTTGAGACGAACTCAATCAAACCAAACGTAATATTTGGGCCTACCCGTATTCACAGCCACAGTACAATTCTGTCATCTGGCTACAGGTTATTGATGTAAAGTATGCAGGTCAGGCCCCACTTATAAAAGTTTGGTATTTCAGGGAACATTTGTGGGGTAGATGATTCAGTAGTCCATGTATCCCAAAGGTTATAGACCCATTCGTTGCCCACTGACAATCAAAACATGTGAGCTCGACAGGGTTGTGGCACACGCCTATGTCCCTACTGCGTGGGTTATTTGTGAGGGGGATAAAGCTATCTTGTCAGTCGTAAGAGTGTGAAGAGCTCAATCTTCGTTGCCATCGATTTTCCTAACGTCACGCTCAGAAGTCACCTCTGAACTAACTAGCACTGCCTACGCCTTCACCATATTTTTCTGGTGTGTTATTTATCAAAACATTTATGTTGCTATTTTGTATGCTTAAGAGGTTTTTGACGAAGGAACTAAACTGCAGAAGTAAATATTTTACTATGGTACACCTGTGTGACGCTGAGAGAATTCACCATGTATGGGGTGCTTGCAGTTCTACTCATTTCCAGCAGTAACCGTACAGTCGGCCCGCAAAACCCCTAATACGGCTAGAAAATACTGCGGACAACGCCACAGCGAAGTATGCATGACGTTACGTGATGGACAGTTAAGGTAAGAACTTACATGACAGTACGACGTTCAAGGCAAAACTATAGATTCAATAGCTTACCGATGATAACAGAGAGTTTTACCAAGAGTGGATAGAAGACGAGGTCTAAACAATTTAAATGATCCAGACACGTGAGTGTCGGCGGTCGCCGCATCCTAATGAGGGGGTGACTATACAAATAGGAATGGTCTAGGAGATCTAACCTGGCCACCAACGATGAGTAGATACCTTGTTGGGTTTGAGTAACTGGGTATGTATGCATCGTGGCCAGACGAGTACGACCTAATGAGAGATCATAACCGCGATGACCCAGTAACAAGGCAAAATCCAGATACACGTGGCATTTGCGCGCTCCTCAGGAAATGCAACAACTAACCCAGGAATAATTTCCTAAATACTGTGTTATGTGGAAATTAAAGTAACCGGTTTGACGAAGAGCAGCAGAAGTACGTGCCTGAAAGCCGAATATGGTGCTTTTGACGAATGGTGAGAGTGCGGAAGAAAAATTACATCGACGCCGCACGCGAAAGTAGAGGGGGTGACCATGAGTGAAAGGGAACAAAAATGTTCCAGGATAGATGGAAAACAACCTCGGGAAAACAAGCAGCCAAAAAACAAGTAAGAATCCTTGATCGTGACCATTTACTGTTTTTACAGTATTCTGTAAGGGATATCCCAACCCTGTAAGTCGATGTCCAGTGTACTTAGCCCGCAGGAGGAATTATCCAATAGCGCCGCAATGTCAGTAGCGCCACCAATTTCTCAACAAGCACCTCTTTTGAAGTCGATCCTACAACTTGACAAGTCACCAAGCGAACGCCAAAAATTACGAACAAAGAATGATTCAAGTAAATGCAAGCAAAATTGAGGCAGATTGAGGTGCTTTTGGTTTCAGCATAGATAAGGAGAAATGCTGTGTTCTCTCATGAAATTTCTGTTTTCACACTAAATGTTTCGGAGAATAGTGCACATGCCGGATAAGGGTCAGCGCTATTGTTGCCGACCATTGGGAGTAAACCAAAATCAATTTCGCCAAAACTATGAGGTTCTAGTAGTTGCGAATTTTGTGAAGAGTCAGTTTATTCTGGTTTCAGGTTTCAGTGATATGTTGCCTATGGCATTCTGTTTGAGTGAGCGAAATTCCAAGGTCACTGACCGCCAACTGTGTGATTGCTACTTTAAGGAAGAAGCACAAAAACAACTCTAAGCATATTTTTGCGTCCCGCGGTGTTTTCAAAATTTAAAATGACACCGCCACCCATTAGAAACACACCCACATTATGTTCGCCGAAACTGTAGGCTTTTCGAAGTTTTGACTTTTACGGGGAGTTGGTCTAATCCATTTACACTTGTAAATGATATGTTGCTCATAGCATTTTGTTTGAGTGAGCGAAATTTCAAGGTCACGGACCATCACCAATTCGCATTTTATTATCGGTTTACGAGAGACAAAATACGAAATTGCACGTTACAATAGTTCGGCGTTCTTTAAGAATAAAATAACGTCTTCAGACTATCCTAAGCAAATTCCATCTAGGAAAATTGGCCATTGACATTTGTTTGCTTTATAATCCCCAGATTTAGCAAACGAGGTAATTTTGTCCAACGAACTTCGTCACAACGCTTTTTCTTATGAAGCTCAGCTTCTATTAGGTACAACATTGTCAGAAAACAGCATGAATTTTGCAGTGGAGATGCGAGGGCCATTTCTGTGGATGATTGCCTTTCCCAGCTATGCATAACTAACCTGTGGACAATACAGCTTCAGGAGGTAACCTTAGGTAAATTACCAAAATATTGGTATCCGTTTTGTTAGGAATATGACCCAACATAGGTGGAATACGTCGCGAAGCGGTCGTAAGGATAACAGTAGCCGTTGTCACCTCGACTACTTATCGTAACTGCTAGACCGGTGTCCGTGCGTAATGCTGATTATGAAGCCTCACCTGTGCACTGCAACCTAATTCAGTGGCTAATGACGGCTTTTCATACTCATAACTCTGCGCGTTTTCAATCATCTCGAATGCTTATTGCAACTGCTAGGCCCGTGTCTATGTGCGACGCTGCTTATGAGGCCTCACCTACGTACAATAACCTGATCTAATGACCAACGACTACCTCTCACGTACACCTGAACGCGTTGTCGGTTATCCCTGCTACCTATAGTAAACACCAGGCCAGAATCTATGTGGGCCGGTGAAAATAAGGCCTCAACTATGCGTGGTATCCTCAGCTAACGCCCAGCGTAGGTCTGTCCTACTCATAACTGCAGTCGATATCGCATACTATGACTACTTATGGTAATTGTTAGGCCTATGCCTATGTGCAACGCCGAATACGAGGCCTCAACTAGGCTCAGCAGCCTAACCCGATGGCCAACGACGGCCCGTCATGCCACGCTTATACCCGTACTCGACGTTGCCTACCGTGTCTACTTATAGTAATTGAAGGGCCCGTAACACGCTCGTAACTGAATAATGCCCCAACGATACATAATAGACCAATCCAACGACCAACGGCGGTCCTTCATATCAATAAATGTCACTCTGTGCCAACCCTATGCCTAAAACTACACAACCACTTTTAAAAAACCATGTTTCTGTTTGTTGGTTGTATCGGTACAAACGTAATGTGTGGTCAATCCAGTTCTCAGTTTCAGCAAGCCGCTTTTAATTGGCAGGATTTCTGAGGAAAAATGTATAATCAATTACGACTAGTACACACTCCGCACACATCCTTTAAAACATAATTAAACAAAGTTGTAGTGGTTAACTCACCAAGTGCTTACTAAATCCCTTTGTCCACAATTCCAAATGGGTGTCCACGCTGAAGCTGCAGTCTTGCAATTATAAGGGTAAACCCACCATTTGCCCAATTAGTCCCGTGTGTACATCGATTATTCAATAGCGGTATTCGGCAACCATGTGCAGTATTGAGCGCAGCGAGGTTAAAGCTAAGGAGGGTTGTATATGTGTCAGCCGTAGACCAAGTGGTATAGACTTGAGCCCTGGGATCCAAGGCACAAATGCGTCATCATACGTGCACCCATGGATGCAGGGGTAACGAAGACCTATTGAGTAGCGGGTACTTGGTAAAGTCTGTTCAATACCCGGCAATATCCGGTTTGGACGCCCTGTTTGCTGTTATCCATCCCACCTGGTCAGTGATTTGCATCCCCAGAGATCCCCAAACAGACCAGAAGAATACCCACGATCTTACATTGGCTTTGTGCTACCTCTGCAAATTTCCTTGGCCAAATAAAAAACCCGCTGCTCACGGAATTGCACATCCCAGTCCAATCATCTCAAACATGACGTCCATTACGGGGTTGTCCAGAAACCGAATTACGTCAGTGCAATGATGGCACGGCACTGCCACACCCAGTTTGATGGCACAGTCGCAACCAATTCCTCCCTACTCCTGACTGTACCTTCTCGCTCACTTGGTCCATCACCTGCAACTACGAACAAACTCATGCTTCATTCTGAATGTAATCTTATGATCACGCTACCCACCAGTTGTGAATAAACATTATTATTATTACCTTACACTGTGAGTGCACGGTGCATTCCAAAGGACAGGATGACTTTAGTCAGTTCACTCAAAAACAACCGCACCTTTTCCTCCTGTTTGAAGATGAGAACGACGCTTGCATACTCCATATCGACGAGGTTTTCGTCAGATAATTGAAAACCAAGGTCAGAAGACGTTAGTTAGTCAGGAATTGTGACCACTTTTGGCCGCTTGTTATTTCGGGCCGCAGTCTAACTCACATCATGGTGCCTTCTAGAAGTCTTTCTGAGACTTCTCCTATTGTGTGCCGGATGTAGACACGGCCTTGTTGAATGACAGAAATGAACCACCGTGCGCCCCCATGGACCCAAGAATACCCTTAATCCATGCCGGCCTCAATATTGTGTCGATTCCTTGGCGAATCGTATCTAAAGCAACAACCCTAAACGACTCACCCAAGATGTTCGTGTACGGGGCCGTCCACGGACCAAGTACGGCGTTGCGATGACGGCCGCGACTAACATACCCAGTCTGATGGATTGTCCGCAGTTCACCATATCCACAATATTAACCGGATGAGGGTGTTACGTGACCCACAAAACTGCCTCAGTCAGTTTACGTTGTGCCAGGACTTGAAAGCACTGGCCACCTTATTTGGCCGTATGCTTGTTCTGCCCACAAACACACTAATTCTACCAAAATCACTATCGATGGTTCGATATAGTTTTGCGCCTGTTATAGCATGTACTGACCATCATAAAAAACCTTAGTAGCTGTGACGAATTCCTTGGCCTGGTTTTGCAGGGACCCGCCACAATGATAGGAGACTGTTTCACACGCAGGTCGTTAAAGGCTGCTCAGTTTTGAGTTTGCGGCCACATGGAGGGCGAAATTATTGTCCTTGTCGTTTCGAGATTATTCACAAACACAATGCAAAATGGAACACGTGAAGAACCCGGCTCTTCCACAAATTTCCCACCGTCATCAGGGGTACATCACGCGAAGCGGGTGGCGGCCATTAAAATATAAATTTAGCACCCGTGGTGGACCTCGAGCACGTTTAAATAACTTCCAACAGAACTGCGCCCGCATGGGAAGATCTCAAGAGACCGAATAAATGCCAGAAAATGCTGAAATTTTATGTTACAGATTCCCCCTCCGAACTATGGTTTCATAGAAATTTTGGGTGTGCATCTAGGGCTCGGCGTGAATGCCTGGGGTCACAGAGAGCAAAAATGGGCCGCGCCTTGGATACACAATGCATTTTTTGCAAAACTGTTGCAAGCGAAATAAAGCTTTGTGCGCCAAAAGCATGCATTTTTTTGCATATGTGCTCACACTAAAAATCACCCTCATCTGCGGTCATTTTTTGCGATTTGTTTCCATTAAGTTCCCTTCGAAATTTTTGGCGCATATTTGACCTTGAAATTGTTGTGCAATGGCTTCCAAAGTGGCTGCACAGGCGTTTGTTGAGAAATTTAGGGCTGTATCCTTTTCATCCTTCACGGCATTTGAGAATGCTTTAAATCAGTACATGAAGAAGAACTATGTGGTACTTATGCGTTCGTCTAGTAGCCGAAGCACCAACGCTGTTTTGCGTTACGAATGGGTGTACTACAAATGCTGCAGGTGACCACCAAGGCCAACAAAAGTCGAGGAATGCGAAAAAACTAGTAAGCTAAGCGTGTCCGCTAATAAAAAATCAATACGCGAAGCACCGGCTGTCCAGTGCGGTTCTGTTTACGGAGGCAGTCCCCTCTTATTTTCTTGAAGACAACCAGAAGTTGTCAAAATGTTTGTACTATCGGCTTCCGGTTAATCGACGGCTAACCGAGGACGAGTTGGGCACCTGCAGGGCACTTCTGAAATACGGAACGCCATCGTGTGAGGTGCGGCAGTTTGAGGAAGATGAACTCGGCAAGATCCTCATACCTCAGGATATATGCAAATACCGCCGGAAGTGTCGACCAGCCCCGTTGAGTAGGTGCCGCAGAGTTGGATTCTACTGTGGTAGATGATATACCGTTGGTGTTCTCAAAACTTCGGGAGACGGGACGCTTTCTTGTGTGGCAGTCAGAGGAAGGTTACTATAGCCACATCTGCTTCTCCCGATGGCAGCAGATAGTTGTTCCGACGCTTTCCAGATGTCGTAACTGTAGACGAAACGCACTCAAAAAACCGTTTTGGGTAAGTTCTTTTAAAGCACTCAATATTCGGCCTGTAGATACAAGTTATATACCTCCTTGATAACGGACGGCATGGGTATCCGGCGTCCAGTTATGTATGCGTTCGTGGAGAGCGAACAGTTTGCTTCTTTGCGTAAACTGTTCGGCTTGTTCAAGGAAATGATGGCCGAGCATCATCCATTTGGGACTTTCGTTATGGACAAGTTGGCGGTGAAATGCGGGCGGCAAGGGTCGTGTTCGGCTGCGATGTAACGTTTTGCTACTTTCATATCAGAACAGCTACCAGGAAGCGCGTATGCATCATTTTTTATCCATGTATTTTCGGTCGTAGACACACATTGCAAACAACCGACACATATTCCACCGCGTGGCTCGCCTGGACAACGCCGTACAGTAGGCTTTTGCCTATCGTATTAAAAACACACAGATTCCAGCAAGGTCTGCAGCTGCTGCGCCGAACGGACCCACGATTTGTTTCTCACCTTACGGCCCGCTGGTTGTACATCACCCCAAAATGGGCCGTACGCGCACAGTCCGGAATCGTTCACTGTTGCGGTGTGGCCAACTATCTGGGGAATGCGAACGGCCGCCTTAAAGACCGGGTGCACTACGCCGACAAACTGGAGCATGCCATACAAAAGGTGTCCCGGCACGCCGAGTGGCTCATGCGAGAACTGGAGATGCATACATCATACCATTGTGAAAAGCGGTAAATCCTTGAGGGGGTCGGCTACGTTCTGAATATGGTCTGTTGAATGACTAATTATGCAGGCTCTCTCGTTTTGAGGCACTTGGGGCCGCGACCACCAAGGCCGCCATATGACAGTGTTGGCACAAACAAAGTGAGGTTAAGCTACGTTAACTAACCTACAGTTTGTGGTTTAAACACCCAGATCCTTCCAGACGGTTGAACCTGTGCTGGAGAATTCACATGCTTGTTCTACCAGGCGGTTTGGCTTCTCTGCATACATTTGTTTTCTGTATTTAAAGATCAATCTGTTTCATGCGGTAAGAAATGTTCTTCATAGATTTTCTCTAAGCTTGCTTCCTAATCCACCAACGATAGCTGCTGGATTACAACCTACCGGAAAAAGGTGTACCCCTACACTTGTTCCCAGACCCAGCCTTTGACGCCCTTCGTAAACAACTGAACCGAGCGGTGGACAAGCTTCAGGGGTTTGAACCCGGAAGGATCACAGTTATCTTTAAGCAATGGATTGTTCAGGGGCAAATCCGGCTGCGTCAAGGCTCAAAGTCTGCAACTGAGCGCCTGCCGTCGGTGGTGGAGGATACTGCACCTCAACCGAGATGATGATCTGGGGACACAAACTGAACCGAGTGGTGGATAAGTTTCAGGGGCTGGAATCCAGAAGGGCCACAGCCAGCTGTAAGCAACTGACTGTTCATGGGCAAATCCTGCTTCGTCAAGGCTCACATTCTGCAACCGGTGGCCTGCCGTCTGTAATCGTGGATACTGCACCCCAAACTAGATGGCGGTCTAGGGACACACGTGAACTTTTGTGTGTTCTGTGACCGGCCAACTACTACCAGTGACCGCTGGTGTGCAACGGATAGCGTATCATATCTCGCCGACTGTTATGATAGTGAACTTCGACCGCTGTGCGGTGATGCTCCCCGGTCCGCAAAGAGGGCATCTTATGATGTGGACCTGTACCGAAGCGCAGAATCCCAGCACAGCGTGCTCCGGAAGTGTGTGTGTTTGTGTTTTTGGGTCAGAGGAGGAGCTACCCGACAGTCGTGAGTGAATTTATGACTAACATGACTAACGCTGCAGGGCAACAGTTAGATGAACGAGGCGAAGATGATTTCACGTGACTCATCAACTGCAGACAGTTCGTCAGTTAATGGGGCCCCGTGCACTTAATGGAAGTCTCGTATTTTTTTATGGGTACCGTGAGTAGGCATGCGAACTAGCCGGTGAAGATGCCGTTGTGTAAACAAGCCTCTACGGCGTTATAGCCGCTGAAGTGCCTCCATTTTAGGGTAAGTATTCCTCCCAGTTTTTCAGCCGCCCGCCTCATGACGATATTTCGATATTTCGATTGCCCTCATTTCAGGACGTCAATGGTCAAATGAACGCTCCTCACGAAGAAGTTTGTGCGTCTCTAGTCAGAACATTTACTCATCTAAACGACCAATACAACATCTTTTTATGTTGTCTATTGTGGACCTTTTCCCCGTTGGAAATGGATGTGCGCTCTCCGGCCAGCTAGGTTTTTTCAGCTGTCCGCTGTGATCGACGTTGGTTCCATGTTGCTAGTTGATTAAACACCGTGGACCACTAGCCGCACGTTAGTTCCATCTGGCTTATTGATTAACGTAATGGTCTTCGTAGCATAATTCGCAGGCTAGAGCGGAACACTGTGCTGTTTAACAACAAAATTGCACGGTTTTTCGCCAATAGTGAACGCAGCCAACGCAATTTCAAATTGTAACAGCAATTATCCGGCAAAAATTGTTTACGGGAGTAGCACCACCGCATATCTTACATCCACAAGGGTCATGTACATTCGAGAGTCTTCAGCGAATTATTTCATCTGTAAAACTAACTGAAAATTCCATGCAGTGTGAGTAACATTTATTCAATTCGCGATTTCTTAGTACAGTAGACAGCATATTCAAAGTCGGTGTTTACTGACCTTGAAGATTCGCTCACTTTAACAAATCACCAATATAGAGAAGTTGCAACAATACACGAACATATACATTATACATAAACATTCTACACCATGAAGTGGCAACCCTGAAAATGTCGTAGCTTCCGAGAAATCAATTTCATTGTGCAGATATGAGCGGCCTAAAATGGGGATGAAGAGTGAAGAATTTGATCTGGAGACAAATGACAAGTATCTTTCCATCAATATATAGAACAAGCTGAAATCGAGTAGACTCACTGGTCTTACTGTTGTAGGGAAATCAGGTGTAAAGGACAGTTTTGATGGGGAGATAGCGCCGATGCGTAGGGTGAAACGAACACCGTAAAGGGAATCGAACTTGTCTGATGATATACCACCCACCATTTTGGAATAAACAGTATCATATTTGTTTGCGTCTTTGTTTATGAGGCCTCAACCATGCATGATAGATTAATATAACGGCCAACGACGGCCCTTCATCATCATAACCGTTTGTTTCGTCGCTGTTTCGCCGTGCCGGCGCCGAAAAACTATAAAAACACTATTGGAGAAATGTTTTGACATTTGATGGACTGGTAGATCCTTAATGGATGGCCTCCCCGTTGTGCTCTCCGTAAACCAATTTCACTTAACGTTGGGTCTGGATTGAGACGACCTAGTGAGTAGGCGTACACTTGATGTCAAAGCTACTCCTTTAGAGCACTGAATCCTGACTTCACACTTCTGCCACTCAATACTGATATCTTGTGGCTTAACACAAACAAGAGCCCCATCGTTCTCATCTTAGCTTGCAGCCGTCCAATGCTAGGCCAGCCTAGCTCTCTTACTAACTAGGGGCTCTCCTTGGACACCGATTATAAGCTCCAGTGTTTGCGTGTTCCTTAGCACATGGCTAGGGCTAAAAAGAAACACTTCCACTAAGTGGTTATGAACCGTGACTCCCCATCAGCCGTCCTCTTACTGCACCTTGCCTGCTCATCCACATTTATTCCACCTGGTCAGCCTTTTCGTCCGCTACTCATCCCCAAGCATCCACCAACTCCTTCTGTAACATGTATTCACCCCTCCGGACCCCTCACCCGACGAAGCTAATGATGGCATTGATTACAACTCTCCAACTTCATGCCCTCCTCTTAAGGAGACTCCTAACTCCATACTCAATCTAATACTTCAGCTGCCACCGTGGGTTCATATACATTCCCCGAATACCTGCTATGCCAACTGTGTTAAGCATACCTTGATGTACTCAGAACACATGCCCAGTTAACGCAATTTCATGTACCATCGCTCCTTGTTCCAAACTATCATAGAGCCAAACACGCCACAGGCAATTTTATCCAAGTCTTAATTAGAACGATGGGCTCACCAATTTCAACGACATACACAGGTTGACTTGAACTTGCCTCGGTTGTAGCGTATATTCCGGGGAATACTCATATGAATCTAAAACGTCGACCAAGGGAAGATTATTACCCGTGTGCAAGTTAACAGAAGACACAAATCGCCCGCAGCGTAAAGCCTCTGGCCCAATTCGCCCAGTAAAACATACACTTTTCCCCCAATTTACAACTGCGCGGTGCTGATCTCACATCATCACCCAAACATGCAAAACCACAATGTGACTTACGTTTTTCGCCACTTTCTTGTCCCCATGCGCTCCAAACCACTAGTTCCTGTGGCTGGCCAAACTTTCACGATTAGTTAGCAGTTCTGTCCTTGCAGCACTCAATATCAGGAAGCCAAAGCTGCTTTTCATCGTAGCTCCTAAGTTGTAAACAGTCCTCTTCTGTAGCTCTCAACCCACGTCCTGAATAAGCGTCACTGAGCCATTCTAACACCGTTCTCAAAACCCCTTTTCTCTCTAAAACGCTCCCAGGTAACCATCTCCTTCTATACCAATTAACTGCGAAGTCACATAGCTTCAACCACCATGATTTGAAGCAGGTTTATGGACGACTGCACAACTAGCCAGGATACAAGTTGCGCGTCATTTAGCTAATTAACTTTTGGCATGCTCGCATTTGGCTTCACACGTTCACATCAAGCGTATACCGCCATTCCAAACTATCTTCATCTGAATGTCGATTATGTTTTTTTAAACTCGCGAAGCGTCGCCTCACTAGAGAAGTTAGTAATTGTAATCATTGCGGCTGCCTCCTGTTTCAGGGCACAGTCCAAGGTGTAATCACGTGACATCCGTAGACCTTACTGACACCCTCATTTTGAGTACCTAATCCAGATACGGCCGACTTATTCCCTCGTTTGCATGGCAAAAACGAACCACCCTGGGTCTTCTATGAACCAAGGAATAACATCGGTCCATGGTGGTCTTGATTCCTCGCGATTCCCATGCCACTGTCAACGACCCTGAGAACCCAAAATGATTCACCCAAGATCTTTATATACGGGGCTATTCATGGACCCAAGTACGAAATCACGAGGCCGGTAGCGCGACTGCCAGGCCACTCGAGAGTTTGCCAGCAGTTCACCATATTTCCGCCGCTGAGATTTCCCGGACAAAGACAACCGAATGGTTGTTCGTGTACCTATTCAAAATATTTCCAAGACCCAAAAAAGAGAAAACACGTAAACAGACCAAGTTTTCCAGAGAATCTCCAAGCGTTTTCACGGAGACAATGCTGAGCAACTCCATTCTATACCATACTTCGCCCGTCAGTTGGACTGATATATATATATATAAGTATTGGTGATGTAAAACCATACATACAGGGCTTCAGTTCATGAGCTTCCTTCCAGTTTTCCATCCGCAGGACTTGTGATGAACCCCCGCCTTTGGAGGATCACTGCCCCCTGGCGCTTCAAGCGCGTGCATAGTGTAGTGTACGCTGTCTGTCAGCCTGGTTGATTTGTGTGTAAGAATTAGTGATGCAAAACCCTGCCTACTGGGCTTCGGGGCGTGAGTTTTATTTCCGTTTTCCATCCAAAGAAATTGTGATGAACACCTGCTTTCGGAGAATCACCGTCTAGGAGTGCTTCCATAGCGAGTGCAGTGCAATAGTACAAGCCTTTGAAAACAATTTCCCTGAATAGGCTCAAACAAATTTTAGCAAAACTGGGACTGCCTGGAGGACTTTCATGGTTTTGAATAAATGCAATCAAATGGCGAGACATTATGTAAACGATTTCTTCCTTCAAACTATTGTTTTTATGGTGTGCGTTCAGGGATCAGCTATTTTGCTGAGCATGTTCCACTTAAGTTTAAAAGTCGCGGGCCACGCACGATTAGACGATCAAGGAAATAAGGTTCACTTTTCTGTTTTTGTGGGATAGCTATAAAAATATGGAAACATTTACGGATTAGGATGGACACAAGTTTTGTTATATCGGTTCAACCTGTTGGCGCTTTTTCGTCCGGCGGTCTTCGCTGTCCGTTCTCACTATTTTAATCCTAATATGCAACGTTCCGACCCTCTGGAGCTGATCGTTAGTGGCCTTGGATGTCCCCTTTTCGATGATCCCGAGAAAGCTGTCGAAGTTAACGAAGGCCATTCACTCGTTCCTTGGTGCGGTCAAAGGTCCCTCCTCATCGACAGGTATGTTACAATGAAAGGTCATATTGTCGTCATTTTTAAGCCACCCGCATTCACTTTTCATATATTCACTGGAGACCACATGATGACGTGCTTTAGCTTGTTGGCACCACCGTTGCCTCTAAAAGGTTGTTCTGATCCATACTTCTGTTCACACGCTGAAGCTCACCTGTTCATGACTTCTTGTTCATGACAACTTGGCTTGCATACATCCTGGTTCATTGTGTCTGGGAAGGCAGTAAACCGAACCAGGAGACGTCATAAAGCCGTCTGCGTATGAGTGCAACCTCAAAACTGGGTTTGCGGTGGTGACACATGGTTTGTATTCCTGCATAGAGCTTCATTTCTCGGGGCCAGCCATGGCGGGGTGGACAGAGATGCTGTCAGAGTCGTTCGTCACGTTCTTCCCAGAGTTTTCGATCGATCCACAACCGGAATTCGGCAGGCATGGAAGCTTCAGTGATAGCGTTGCATTCCTTCCATGTGTGGGTTATCCGTCCGGAGACGCATTAATGGTGTGTAATTCCATGTGATCGGTCGACTACTTTGCATGTACAAGATGAGCAGAAGGTTCGATCACTGGTAATAAGTGGCTATTTTTCCAAGTCTTCGCACCTTGAAGGCGAGTATTAGGTCATCTCAGAGTCACCAGTTAGTATGGAAAGAAAGTTTTGCTGCATACCTCTTATGGTAGTTGACACACCGGCGTTTTGGTACCCGCACTACGAGTCGATGATCGTAATACGGTAATTAGTTTTCCATAACAGAGCATGGAAGCGCCGTCCAGTCTGCATTTTGGACGGAAGTGGATAGCAGTCCTCGGCCGGAATCGACTAGTCTTCGACTATAGCGTCCTGAGTATCGAGCTCCACGCTCTCTTACATTCTCGACCACTGCAGGTTGTATGGGTGCTCTATGAAGAGGGTAGGTAATGGCCTGAGGATTATAAAGGGCAAGTTGGGAGGTTTTTGGCATCGTCCTCTCTTCACCGTAAGCAGCGATCGTGTTGATGTCCTGAGTCTTTTATGCACCCTCGAGTAAGCTTATGTCTCGTTACTCGCAGCACAATCAACTTTGATGCTGATCTGCACCTTGGAAAATCGAACAGAATGGCGTCCACCGGAGTCCTACTATTGTGGGATGCGCACCAGGTCTCTTGGGTCAGTAGGAAAATCTTGAAGCACGAGCAAACCTGCACCAAACCATACTGTGCAGTTGCGATCAGAAGGTTGTTCCCAGCAAGGGTGGTTTTATCGGATGTCTATGGAAGAACGAGGCAGGTACACGGGCCAATAGTTCTTACCGAGCACGACCAGCGAACGGCACTTCGTACAGTTCTACGGAATCAACAAGAATACCCCAGAACTCCTTTTTATGCACGCCAAACTTGGCGTAAATGATCACGCATTCCCATGAAATATTTCCCGCAGTCGCGGAACCATAATGACGTCCACCAGTTAACTGCATCCAGGTAGCTCAGTAACTAAGGTTCTCCCGGTTGCGTTGTCGTTGGCTGGCGCTCCTGTTAAATTGTGATGTGTATATGGTCTCAGTTGGGGGCGAGATGGCTAGAGCGCGAATTTACTGATCGGAAGCTCCGTGGTTCGAAGCCGACCTCTGCCTTTTGACTTCCTCTGTCTAGGCTTGGGCAACCTGGCAGTATCCCAGCGCTCGTGCTTCTTTTGGGTGGCATGGCAGCTGGGCACCGAAAGGGTGTTACAGCTGAACGACTATACTATTTCGCCAATACATATTAAACATGACACTCAAACTTAAATTAAAGTTATTTCCATGAGGACAGCCCGTGGAAATCGGCTGGAGATTATCCTTCCGTAACTGCTAAAACTTGCGTTCTCAGCGTGATCATTGTTAGCGTCCTCCCTGGTAGACCGACGATCTTGCTTCATTCCAAACAACTCTTGCCGGAAATCCCTTAAACACTAGGATCGCGAGTAGTTGCATGTTACTATATCAGCCTAGCAGCGTAGCTGGACAAATGTTCTCAGTTGATCTTCAGAGTAAATTCCCTGCACAACATAACTATTCATGTCCCTCTTGTGTGCGCCCTAGCGCAATGTCCAGTGGGGGTAAATGTTTCCCTTAATTGATCCCACCGTCTTCTTCAATGCTTGCCTACATTTCCCAAGCTCTCCCCATTTTCCGGTGGCCGAACCTGTAACCGCGGAAACCAACTTACCCTTGGTACGTTGATAAACTGTACTGAACAATTCTTCGGAGATTAATTTCCCTGTTGTTGGTGACTAAATGAAGCAGCCAAGTGAACTCAAGTTTTTATTAGTATTACTCAGGTCTCATCTTCAACTGAGGACTCAGTCCGAAACTGATACAAACTTCTCATTGACAGACGTACACTCTGGAGAATATTGGCGCTCAGTATGTCAGTATATATGGATTTCATAATCATGTTTGGAAGACATTTCCGTGTCTTTCGTTCACCTGTAACACCCATCCGGTGCCTGGCTGCCATGCCACCCGTAGGAAACACGAGCGCCGGGATACTGCCAGGTTGCCCAAGTCTAAATAGGGGAATTCGAGGTGCAGAGGTCCGTTTCAAACCACAGTAAATTCGCGCTCTTACCACTGAAGCCATCTCGCCCTCATTTCCGTGTCTGCTTATTTCCAAAATTCTAAGGGATGCCTACGTGACGGTAGAGTAAGCCCGCCATGCATACCTAATTTGGCATATGCAAACTGATTTGTTCACAATCTGCCGCCACGTGGTAGTCGGGCTACACTAGCAGGAATTCCGTTTCATTAGGTGCAAGCATGCCATGAAGGCTGAAGAGCAGCAGCCTGACGAAGAGCAGTGAACACTCGTACACGAATTGCCGTAGCACGATGTCTGCCGATGACGGTGTGAAGACAGTAAGGTGTTTTCCCAGACAACCGGCGTGATCATATTTATAGAAGTGCTGATGCTGCTTGCTCTGAAGAAGGACCGGTCAGAAAAGGTCGACCCTAAAACCACACTGGTTGCCCTGCAGTCGATCGTGACGGCCGGTGACTCCAAACGTACTTCTTGTGAGTATCCATGCTTCACTTCCTGTTACCTTGGACTAGACCTGTACTCCGCAGCCAAGCGGGTGAGACTAGTCGTTTAGCCCATACAACGTCCCCCAAAACAGCCCCACTACCCACTTGCTTGTGGCTTGGAAATTTTAAGTTTCAGGATAAAGACAGACTACCTCAGACTTGTAAACTTACTCGGCATGAGCAATCGGGGATTATCAGTCACCCCTTTTGGCGCTCCATTCATCGTGCCTCACCCTCACTTAACCCCCACCCTTCAACTGACCAATTCCGGTTACTCCTGTCATCATCATCGACTCCTGGACATCAGTGTTCAACACCGATGTTTCACTGCCGTACAACCATGGTTTATTTGAAAGCCTTTTTGTGAAGGAACTAATAAAGGTGAACGGGAAAAGGACGTAGTGCTAGCTTGCTACAATCATTTCGAGGTGCCTACAGCTCCAGACACTCATTCAGGCAATCTGGATAGAAACTGACAACAGGAACACTACTGACATCGGTTGGCAGCCATATCTCCAACCAGAAATCGTTCAGCTGTAGCACCCTTTCGGTGCCTAGCTGCCATGCCAACATTTTTCCTAATCTCCTTCATACCCTCAGCTAGGTCAAGGATTGGCCACCGCTCTGCATCCGCCACTCTGAGTTGGAAAACAACACTCTCTTCGACAAACCTACGCAATAAATGTCCCAACCAACGCGGCTTCTAGTGCTGGACACATTCTTCAATGGAAGTTCCCGTTGCACAACCGAAAACTCGCTGTCTACTTACTTCGTTACGGATTCGCAGACACCAACCCACGCGAGCTATGGTTCTGAGACAACGAATGTCAAACATCTGAGACGTCTCACTTCCGCTGCTCGAACAGGCCAAGTCTCACAGCTATACAACAAAACAACCTCCACTGTAGCCTGATACAGACGTCTCTTGAGATTCAGGGATACATCACTTTGACGCCATAGTTGTCTCAAATTAGCAAACGCGACCCGAACCTTGCAGATTCTTCATGGACCTCATCTGTCGCACTACAATCAGCACTAATACAACTTCCAAGATACGTAAAACGCTCCACAACTTCCAGTGCCTCTCCCTGGATTGTAAGTGACGTGTTCAGTGAAAAATGTCCAGAAGCATGGCCCTACACTTTGTGGATGAAACGTGCATACCAACGGACAGGATGACTTTGGTCAGTTCATCCAAGTACACCTGCGCCTTCTCTTTTTCGAAAACTAGAACGATGTCGTCTGCGTATTCTAGATCGACAAGGCTTTCGTCACGGGCTATTTGAACGCCGGGGGTTTGGAGACCTCCCAGCGTTCCTCTCATGATTTGATCGATCACGAAATTAAATGGGAATGGAGAAAGTGGGCATTCCTGACTGACACCACTTTGTGTACTGCGGAAGCTTTTGGAGAGCTTGCCGTATAATCTCACACCCGGAAATCTGAGAATATAAAGAGCTTATTATGTTCACGAACTTCAGAGGCATTCCTTAGTGGGCAAGCGTGTCAAGAAGAACAGACCGATCAACCGAGTCGAATACGGCTTGGAGATCCAGGAATACTAGGATTGTAGGTCGGCCCTACCAGGCCGGAATCCCGCTTGCTGCTCTCGAGTCAGTGTTTCACGAGCCACCGTAGTGTGACAAAATACTAGTGACACCAATAGCCTGATTATGGTGGCAATGTGATCATTTTGAGTTCCGGCAAACACCACGATATCTGAGCTTTTAGCTCGCCGCAACAGGGCATTCAGGGCGTCCTAAACCCCGTCGTTGACGGCGTCGGAGCTACAGTCAGTTGGGGTCAGTCATTCAGACACGATAAGCAGACATCGATCAACTTCCCGCTTGTGAGACTCCTTCACAGACGTTGCCAGTCGAACCGCACACAGGCGACTATCAACAGGTATCCAGTCAAGCAAGGATACTTCCGCCCGGTGACTCAGGACGACACCAAACCCTGCACATCCCGCCGCAGCAGCCTCTAGAGCACCAGAGGTGCGCAGCAGGAACCGAGTGGGCTCTCAGTCCCCGAACGGTTGTCTAAACTATTGCTAAAAAGAGGACTAGTGAACGAGCGAGCGAATGAACCGGGAGGTCTTATTTGCTCTCTCCTTGGGCGAGATGGCTCAGTGGTTAGGGCGCGAATTTACTGACCGGAAAGTCCGTGATTTGAACCTATTCTCAGCATCTTGACTGTTCGTGTCTAGGCTTAGGCAACCTGGCAGTATCACAGCCTTCGTGTCTCCTTCGAGTGGCATAGCAGCCAGGCACCGAAAGAGTATTACAGTTGAACGACTTTTTGCCGGTCGTTTTGGAATATACGGGCTTATTCAAATGACGCCCTTATTCGGTGCAGATTTTCAATAAACCGCAGAAACCAACTCTCCGTTTGGCAGTAAAATAGCTATGTTAGACACAAGGTAGAGAAGCCTACCAAAACCCGTTACACAATAAATTACAAGCGACCTCGGAAGATATTGACCAGGACTTGGATGAGATAACCATTGCTGTACGTGAAACCGGGAGCTCTGCTTGTGGTGCTTATCGTCGCGTACACGGAAGTCACTGGATCTCAGAATGGTCACTATCACCTTTCGAAATGAGGTGATCTATCCTTTCTGTTTCTGAGCACATTTCGGACAGACGATCGATCAGACAATAGCTGAAACGTAGTTTGTGTGGGCAGAGGCTCGGTGGAGTCAGAAAGCCCAGAAAATGGTACAGGGAAGTGTGCCTGGGAATGCACGGAATCTGCTCCAACAAGTCCGGCAGAATAGTACTTATACGGTCTTCCGGAAGCGAGTTAATCAAGGACAATATCGGAGACAGAGACCAGCATCTAGATCGCAGTATATTCGTAATGCACTACTCTTAAGGTTGCTGGAAATTCTTCGACAGCCCACAACCGGTTTTGCCCTTCTTGGGGCTCCTCAGGTAGGCGCAGTCCCCGAGTTTCTGTCGACCTTATGTTCTACTTCAAACGAAAAACTGGCGAAATACACTCAGTTGCAAACAAATTTGGTTTTGCGAGAGGCTCACCCGGAACCCAGCTGAATCTCGTTTGTGATTTTTCCGAATATCGTAGCAACTGAAACATGAGGTGGCCTGATGCAGCACATTCAGTTGCCTGGAAACATCGACTGGTTTCTAGGTGAGTCTCTCGCAAAACCAAATTTGTTTGCAACTGAGTGTATTTCGCCAGTTTTTAACAGTAGTTAATTTGCCCCTCTTCCCGTGTATGTCTTTCGTTCGAACCTCTCATTTCGAGCCGTAGTCTGTGAGTTTAGGCCTACCCTCGAGGCATTCCTGCCTTGAAGTGTCATCGACCTGCTAGACCAGATAAACTTCCCTCAACTTTGTTCAAAGGTGGAGGGGAATCCACTTCGAATATGTTTGTATGTGTTTGGGATCAAGAGGTTTTATCTACAGAATCGGAGCCCATTTTCGCTCGTACTCGTGTTCAAAACAGGTATCCTTATGGATACCTTATGGATAAGTCTCACGCCTACCGTAAGATGACCATTGGCTCCCCTTATATTCCGACGTCAAATTTTGGGCACGTGAGATCCAAATCCTTGAGCACCAAGCAAGATTTCCACCTGGTGTAGGGTCCATTGGTCATATCTTTACACCACATCACATACTTGAGCAGTGCCACGTCTACCGCCGACCAACAACCGCGGTACTTTTTCGAATTTAAAGGAATCTTTGATCCTGTGGAAAGATTGGCTCCCAACCACTCTTGGCTAGAAGGAGATTCCTTTAAATTCGGATTAGAGTTTACAATGAACTGTCCAGAAGCTTCCTGACCAATCGTGGAGTTCGTCAACATTGTCCTTCCTTATTTTATTGAATCTCGTCGGCGTTATCATGAAGCATGCGCTCCATGGAACCATAAATCTAGTCTTGCTCAAGGTAGCCTGTCGTTTAAAATATAGTCAGTAGCCAAATGTACCATTACTAAGTAAACTGAATGGAAAAGTGTAATGCATCGGATGCTGACGGTTCATAGATCGATCCCAACGTAGGCTCCTAGTATGTTCCTGTATAGAACTGCACGGCCTCACAGTATCTCAGTCCCTGTGTTTGATTTGCGTCGCATGACAGTTGTCCACTGTTCTCTGGTTAGGATGTAAGCTTTTTCCGCAAGCTACCTGGTTTCCTAGCCAAAACGTACGAAATTTTGACTTTGTATGCGTCACTCTTCAGCGTCAGGTGGGTTGCTTTCCTAAACCGCGGTTGCTGCCAATTGACAGCTACTTTCGACGCCTTCATGATGCATATATGGGCTTCGTCCATCAGGAAGAGTATCAGCAGTGAATAGGAGCTGGCGAATGCGAGAGGTAGAGTTTATATGAACTCTGTAATCTACACATGGTGAGGCAACTAAATCTTTTATAGACTAATGTTTGATTTCTCGAAATATTGCGGACCGTTTTTCAAATCAAATAATGCCATATATTTTTCTTGTCTGGGTTCGCGTTGGACTATGGTAATATAGTTTAAAGTTTGCAAGAGTCTAAAATTGTATCTCATGTTTTTCACAGGTATGATTGTCGAGCCTATTTGCAGGACCTCACCGAATATGATCGCGTCATCTCGCTCAATCAAGAAGACTACCTGTCTGAGGAGGAAGTGGCTATTGAAAAAATGTGCGAATTTGAGCGATACCTGGAACTACAAGTGGATGTCGATGACATGACTACCCAGGCTGGTGAGTACAAGCCGTACGTATCTGTTCGTTAAATGCCCACTATCGACATCCTTTTTTCATAAGTTGATCCTTAGCACTCAGTTCACGATGCATTGGCAACCTACACGCTGGGATGGGCGCCCGTGACGTTGATGTGCATGAGGTTGGTAAGTTACGTAATTTCATCAGAGACTCTTTCAAAGCTAAGAACACCAAAACTTATTTTGGTTCTACTTTATTGTTGCCAATACATTATTCATACTTTGATACTTTCGCGCAGATTGATCATGCCCTGTCACTTGTACCTTTTAGATGCTGTCCGGAGGCAGTGAAGCTGAGCTAACGGGCTCCAAGGATAAACTTTCGATAAATGTAAACACAGCTTAGTAATTTGCAATTTTTTCATATGTTTGGAATTTTGACTTTGGGCACTTGACACCTGGTTTCTTTTCTTCTCCCCATCACAGAGGAACAGAGAAAACGTGAGCTAGAGGCATCGCGCTGCAAGTACGGTGCAGTTGACTTCTCTTACGATGAGTCGAATGATGGTTGCAAAGAGCCAGAAGTAGAAAACGGAGCGACTGGTGGTGAGTGCCTGATGGTTTTTTCTGTAACAGGTTACTTGCTGAGTAAAGTGAAACGGAGTTCTTACCGCTTATTAGCTTCGGAAATAAGTTCACCCCAGCTCGAAATACGCCGATTCACAGCAGAAATCTGAAGGTTAATTCGGACTTAGAAACTCACCATTCTTCATATGCAGTAGCCAGTCCTGACGCGAGCAGCCCTATGCAGGATCGAGATAATGCCAGGTTTCCCAAGTTTAGACAAGAGCATAGAGATGCAGAGGCCGGGTCCGAACCATGGACCTTCCAGTCACTCGGTTCGCACCCTAACCACAGCTATTTCGGGCTTCTGCTGCTGATTCCCCGTGATTAAGCCAGTTGCGCGAATGTGCAGTGCCATTGCACGACTACCGATGAACTAACGTGATTTGTGGAACAGCGTCGTTTTGGAGTTCTGATCCTCTGGTTTTAATCCTAATTTCTGATCATACCACTCCAGGATACCGAAAATTTTGTCGATTCTGTGGGTGATGAATTTATTTACCAGAGTAGCTGCGATCGTTTACGTTTGTGGAGCCAGTTCTTTATGTATAGGACTAGCTTCATACGTACCGGCTAACTTGACTGGCGTACTTAGTGTATAGTTCCCTTTGATATGCCGTTCGGAAAACTAGTCTTTCGAATGCAACGGTCTCATCTGACTTTTATAAGTATAAGGTCTTGTCTACAGACTTTAGGTTCTCAAAGGGAGGGTACTGCTGTAAATGAGTGTATTAGCCTTAATAACGTTTACTTATATAGTCAGCAAGTACCAGGGAGTTAAATTCCAGTATTACTCGTGTATTGCTGTCAGTGAAGATGATTCAGTAACGACGGTTCTCCAGGGAGGCAGCATTCATGGTTAAGACCACCTTGGCCTTTCCTCCTGAATTGTCCATATTCAGGAGGGGCTTTGTTTATCAATTCGAGGCACTGACTAGCTGAATAGTTGGCCAGGGTGAAATATAACTATGAAGACTCGGCTTTTCAGTCACTAAGGTTGTGCGCCAATTTTGAGGAAATAGCCAGGATCGGTTAATGGATATATTACCAATATTCCGGGGAAAATGCAAGGTTGCTAATGTTTACATTTCGGTTAAGCACTACCAACCATGACGCCAACGCCATTCGGAAATAAATGGACTTCCTGTAGTAAGTAGGCCCAAAAAGTGTTTTGATTAATCAGTCGTGGCCATTCCATCATCTGCTGTGGTGAACCCAGCCGTACAGCATACAAATTCTCCTTGCTGGCCGTCTGTTAGGGAGTTCTGCGAACCGTGCAATCTATTACGAAGTCGATGAACCCAACTCATTTACGTCGACAATTTTGACTACCCCGCTGTATCGAGTCGGATAGGGCCATTGAGGTTTTTCAACCTTAGGTTTTTACTGTGTCTAACTTCAACGGAGAACACCTCGGGACTCGATTGTACTGTCGGACCATTCATACTTGTAGTAACTAGTAACGGAGGTGAACAGCCATAGTAGTTTAAACTTGCCATGGTAGAAAAGGAGCAATCAGTGGTGTCTGCGTAAGCAGTGAACTAACGTCTAGTAAGAGGGCCGCCGGTAGGTCACGGTTTTCAGGATTTAGATCTCTGTGAACAACAGGAATTGTAAGTTCAAGTGAGACTTACTCCAAACCGACGACGGTTACTTCATGTGTCGAATTTTGGACTGTAAGTGTGTGGACTATAGCTGTTCCAGATTAGACTTGCTGAATTCCTTAGAACCTGACTCTCATACTGCCGAATTGGTGTTGAATGTTTTGAAGTTTGTGACACTACCAATTTTGCACCATATACCACGAAACTTGGGGTAACCTTATCTTCTCGTGAGTATACGGAGACAACATCGCCGTGGTTCAAGATTAAATCGTCACCAAACCTATTCACTGATGGATATCAAAACTGAGATAACTGTAAAAAAAACGGAAACTTCAAGTAAATTGCTATCGAATCTTCGCTTAAGCTCCAGCATTGAGTAAATAATTCATTCCGCAGCATATATCTTGTATCTTTCCCTGACAACCCAAGAATTCGGTACTCATCATGTCAAAGGCACGAAAGCACAGAATTTGAAGTGCGATTTTTTCGTCGAGATGTGTGTATTCAGCTCATTACCCGAGGGTTCACTAGCTCTTACATAGAATTGGGGAGCGTGGTACCGTCCCAGACCTCGTGTTTCTTTTGGGTTGCGTAATAGCTGTGTACTAAAATGGTGCCACATGACATGCAAAACTAAAGCCTAATGGGTTACTTGTTTGCTGGGGATGCGGCGAAGTCCATCAGTCGAGTATCAGTATCTGTTTCCCCGTGGCATCTACCTCATACATTAATTAGTCACATCAACTCGATTCATCTGGAACGCCCTCGTGGTCTAATTAACAGCAACCCACATCTTTCAGCAGTGACACCCTTTCGGGGCTTAGCTACTACGTGCTCCGAAGGATCTACAAAGACTGATAAATTGTTCAACTTCAAACAGGTTAACAGAAAAATTAGGATTTGGTTCAAATCGATCAACTTCCGGTCGATACTTCGCGCCTTGATCACCGAGCCTTATCAAGCTCTGATTATTGCGGTCATATTGATTGTCTGTCGATTTCCTATACCACCTCTGAGCGAGCCTCCTAACCTCTTTTTGTTCCCTTTCAGCCGATACCGCCTCCCACGTGGATGAGATGGCAAACGATCCTTACATATGTCCTCCGGAATTGAAACACTTGACTGATGTCCATTTTCCTGATACGGACAAACAAGCGCAGATAATTGAACGCACAGCTGTGTTCGTGTCTCGGCAGGGAAGTCAGATGGAAATTGTGCTCAAAGCCAAACAAACTTCCAACCCATTGTTCGGTTTTCTAAACTACGACCACATCTTGAACCCCTTTTACAAAGAGATGGTCAAGTTAATTCGTCAAGGTCGCTACGTTCCAAAGCTCCGTCCGTCCAAACCCGAAACTCTGGAGCAAGTAGAACCAAATAAGGTATATAACTTTCCTCGCTTTATTCCGTTGGAAATTTTCTTGTCAGTTCCACTGAAATATACTTAAACAGGGTTTTGCGCTGCATCAAGACCCAATGGTTGGGTGATGTGGACATATATGAGCATGAATTCAATTCGAAAACGCTTGACAAATATGAAAGAATAGAACTCTGAAAATTTGAGAAATTTTTGCACATTATTGATCAGAGTAGTCCCTAATGCATAGAGCTATAAGCCTACGAGATATCTCACAACATTTCAGTTTCAACTGAAAGAACTACAACTTCATGGGCAGCAGTAGTAACCACAAGAGCAGTACTAAAAGACCCTCGAGGGAAAGCCGATTGCGGCGTTGTTACATATGGTCGAATGATTCGTTTTCATCATGGAATGCCACCACGGACGGGGTACAACTCTTTTCTTCTTCACAGATAGGACATTCGCATTGTGCTGAAAAAAACTATAGGTACCAGATGTGGATGGACACAGATTGGTCGACATAAGTCAACTAAATGAGGCAGAGTAGTACTCGACCGTCAGTTGTGAATTAGGACTGTGTACTTGGCAGCTAGCTTGGGCAGAGGAAAATGTGGAAGCAAGTCTGTTTTAAGCTGGAGCTGGATCCTAGCCGGAGTCCGTTGTGGTCAGTAGCGCATTGATATTCTGCGAAATAAGCAGCATTCAGGCCGTCTCAATTATCCGTTACGGAGGTATTAAACAAAGTCTCATTCGTGCTATTATATATTATATATATATATATAACGGTTCGTCGGTGGTTAGAGTATGCTTTGTCTGTTCGATTAGGTTATAGTGGACAGAATCAGCCTTTGTGGCAACCAGCCAGGTAATTGGACATCGTGGATTCATCCACACTTGCACTAACTTTTACGTACGATCGTTTTTATGTCATATGAACTTGGGACACCATTCGCTGCGCATGTTTCCTTTGGGAGTGGGTGTATTTCTGGTTCCTGCAGGTCGACAGTTTTTTTTTCGTGGCTTCGCGAAAAAGTTCCTGTTTTGGCCAGTCGTTGCACAGGTTATTGCGAGCAGTTTGGCGGTTGGTTGCTATTTTGCGTCTTCGAAGTTGGCCTCTACTTTTCGAGCACTTATCTCCTCCTGGTCTGCCTGGTCGTACCTGTTGTCCCTGAGATGCCGTCTTATTCTTCACAGCGCGAAGAGACCGATCGTGACGAAGTGGTCGGTGGGAAAAGTAGTTACCTCCCTTATGTCCTGTCAGGTGACAATCGAACTGGAGTTTCATGTGACGTAGAATAATGTAGATCAACAAGTAATGCTTACCAGACAGCTTCGTGTGTGACCATAGATTCGGAGCCAGGTTGCTCCGTGGCCAGTCGCCGGATCCTGGAAGCATACGGAATTCAGGTGGCTGCCTACAAAATGTTTTTTGTCTATCCTCAACACACTGATGTTCACATCGTTCACCAGAAGCATACCAAGTTACCGAAAATGCTTGGATTGAGGTTCCGGTATGCTGGATTCACAGGACAGTGAAACAAGCGATGAATTCCAGCACTCGTCATAAATCCGTCAAATTAAGGAAGCGTGTGCACGGCTTAAAGCTGGTGGTCCTTCTAGTGAGCTGTAGGCGATGGGTACTTTTTGAGTCAACAGATCATTCTCCCCTTACAATAAAAACCGGTTTCCACACACAGTAGACTTTGTGAGCCTTTCAACAACATGGCATTCAAACTCATTTTCCTTGAAGGCCTATGAGATATGCGTTGAAAATGATATGCCTGCAAGTAGTTTTTTGTTACTCGTTTCGTATTGGCCTATGGTCCTCAAACAAGCTTTTTTCTTCGCATTCTACGCCACATCCCGGATAGGTGATATGTCAAAGTTAGATTCGCTTGTCTGTTTTAACCTGTCCAAGGTGCATGAATTTTTTTAGCCCCATTGAATGACTTGTAAAGTTTCACAAAGCGTTGTGTCATACAGGATTTTTGTATCCATAGTTGATTGATTGAGATAGCCTGATCAAGGAACAACAGGTGTTCTTTAACTGATATCCCAGTATCATTGTCTTTTGTCTCAGGTGCAAAGTGACGGATAGCTATTGAGTGGACACAGGCAGCCGCAATGTGTCTGTCGATTTGAATTTATTTATCTGTATGACCACTTAGTTAGTCCATCTCCATCGTTCTTGATGCATTGAAGGTATTATTGTGTTACTGGCAATTTACCAGACAGAAGGGATGAACGCGATTCATTTGCTTCTAGGTGGGCAAAACTGTCGGTGCTTGAAAAGGGTTGTGTCCATTTGTTGGATCTTGCGATATTGCACGTAGGCGTTAAAGCACGAAATCCGCTATACTTCATTTGGGGTTTTGTGAAATAACGCTCCAGATTTCCCTTTAGTTTGGTCATCAGTGTACGCAGTATTGGTAGCGGTATTCTGCTTATTTACCGTCAAGATGGAATTGGTTGCGAATACTATTCATTTGTCCAGTGGTACGATAAGTTGCACCGCACTAACTACTAGGCTTTGGAAGGTCGGGATTAGGTTCCCAAGAAACAATCTTGATTCAATTTCCGGGAATAACCCAGCTCTCTTGCATTATCCAACAGCGGAAGTTGCGATTTTTTGCACCCTTCCAGCTTTCCAAATCACGACTGGCGACATTCTCAGTAGTCGTCATGGGGAGGCTGGACCTTACTGTGATATGACGGTGTATGTGCCTCCGCGACCCATTGGGTTATAACGAGAGATGTCCGTGCGACACCCGCAGAGTCTCCTACCAGTTTCATCGATGGTTAAAGACCTGAGCAACACAGCCTCCTGCGCGGTTCCCACAAGAATCAAGAGGAAGCATTTGTGCAAATTGGGCCTATAAGCAATGTGGTGGCCTTGGTACATGTGGTTTACCTTGTGGCCTGCGATCTAACGTTCGTTGAAGCTATGGAATTCATCTAAGCCAACGAAGTCAGCAACACACTAGTATTCCAAGAGGAAGAATTGTGAATAACAGATATCAAAGTTGGGAGAAACCAGTACATCTTCATCTTTGATGCTGCCAGAAGGAAAGTATGTCTTGCTATTCTAGATTCAAACAAAGAACATTCTGGTCTCCGGTCAACAACTGAAAAGGCAAGGTCCGTGAGAACTAGCCCCGATCATATATGGGTATCTCCGGATGCAACCACTACTATATTATAGAAGCATTCTGTTTTCTTTATCCATTGCATTGAGACAACAAGGTCGCGGCGAGAGATAGTAACACGGTATTTGCTATCATCGATCGAGTACACAAATAGACGTCATTCATAAGACAGGTAAACAAGACATTCCTTTACGGGGACGTCTAACCCTAAGACTTCGTTTGCTGGTGCGAAAAGCATAGCGCTTAATTGTAAAAAAATGCACTAGACGAGAAGGCGATAACGTAAGTGAAGAAAAGGGTCCTGGTTTTGGCCAAGACACCCACCACTCAATTAAATCTCGTACCAAAGGTTATGAACAATGAGTTTCTGTTGAATCAGCCAGCGGATGAAGTCATGACAAAAAGGCATTTGTTTACAGTATCTATAGAGCCCATGGACAATCACTACAGTTAGGATCGAGATATCTAGCACGGGTACGGTTAATCCAAGACAAAAGTTGACTGAATACTCGTACTTTTGAAGGCGGACTTCTGAAGAGGCATGGGAAAATGTGTAACCGTGGGGAGTTAAACTTACTCCACATACTGGCAGTCCCGATGCGTTGAATGTCTATTGAGCTGTCCACCCAGCTTGGTAATTGGCTTGTGAACGTTTCTTCACCAGTTCGGAGACGCCATCAGTCCACATCTTTTCTACACGCTCGTGGCCTTAAAGCTCATAAACGATTCCTGGTATCTGATATCTTTTGATGTGATTGGTCAATAGAAGGACAGCCATCTCGTCACTTCATTCATCCATTCACGATGTGTCGCCCTGTGGTCCATATTTCGTACATTCCGTTGGTTACTTGGGTACGAGAATGCGGATCACACCGCAACCCAAATCGCAGCTCTCCTTAAACAATATGACCGCTATCAGGTAAGGAGAATCTCATTATCCCACCGCACTGGTGCTGTTTCCAAGATTGGTTCACAAGCTAATTACCCAGCGCGTCCAACGGATCATCAGCCAGTAAGCAGCGAGGCTTGATAGTCAGCATTAGGTATCTTTTCCAAGAGGATGAGGTAGATCTGTTCCCGATAACCTTGAACTGATGCGTTTCGTGCACTTTCAGTGTGTGGACCGTGGGGGGAGGGGTGGCTCACCTGGAATTGGCATTCACTGCCTTTCTGAGACAGAAATCTCACCCGTTTTATTCTGTCTAGTCTAGCTTTCCGACCCCTCCAGGAGCTCCTGCATGCAACCTTCGAGAGACAGCTGTACCCTGGCTGTGAGACACACTGATGTTTCAGCAGTCAGACTATTCTCTGTGCTGCTGTAGTAATTTCGGAAACTATTGTCTTCCACACGTTGGTCGTCCATTTGTTAAGAAAATGATGTGCGAATAGAAGTTGGAAAACCAGAAGCTGGACATAAATCCGCGACCATGGAAAGCTGCCATAAGATATCAGGTCCAAATATGTTACTCAAACACGGCAATCATTTTTAAACTGCAACAAAAGAATTCTCAGACGGACGGGAAATACGCATTTAACAGTTCAACACGTTTGAAACGACGATATCCCTTCGGTCCGCATTTCTTTTTGCTTATTTTTGGCGATATGCAAAAGTTTACAGAGTAGGACAATTTTCAGCTGGAGGGTGATTAATCCTCACCACACACTCAACAGCTTTCACGAGTAGCCACGACACGACGTCGGGAATTCAAAATAGAGCCATTTAGCTCAAGGTCGCAGACAACACAGCAGAACACTGCGACAAAATCGGCCTACCGGAAAAATCTCACTGATGACTATCCGTCTCCGAAGGATATCTATTCATCTATTCATCATGTTGGGCACCAAAAAGCTGTCTTTTCTTGTGGCTCAATACTGTCACCACAAGTTTTACAAACGAATGGCTTAGGAATTTTTGTTCTGCACACCCCCGCTTGATCAACCCAGTAAACACGCCACTAGTGGCCATCGATGGCCAAGGGTGGTAAATAGGGGTGGTACATTGCGCTTGCCACCAGTTGCTAAGGTCAGCCAAACGTGGTAACCAAAAAAAATTCGTGCAACTTTTTCCCCTTTTTTCCCAAAATTTTCTCAACCCATTGCAGCTGGAGGTGACTAACAGTTGCATCCTCAAAATTTAATAATGGCCGACGCTAGCTAGCCGTATGTGTGCTTCCAGGATGCTTATTGCGGTTGATGGATCTCAACAGGCATCTGCGTGGCTGCCCGTTGATCCTATTCCGCCGGGTTATTGTTGGTATCAGCAGCTTGCTCGTAGCATCACATTCGGCTTCGCGCAAACCGCTTGGAATTTACCTACTATTCTCAGACGTTCAGCAGATTAGTCACTGTTCACCGGCAGATTCGTACTGGATGTCACCCAGCCATATATAGATATATATCCTAAACTGACGCACTTACTGTTGGAAAACTAAGTTAGTAAGCTTTGATGAGGTCTGGTACCCGCAGTCAAATTTTTAGCGTCGTCTCTTGTTTGCCGTTTCCAGTTCAGTACAGGAGTATTTTGTCGTTCCGGCACTTGTTTGAAACCAGGTCTACTTTTCCGTTAACCTCTCCACTCCTCTGCAGGTATATCGTTTAGCAGAGATCTCCACCTTTAGGTTCTGCAGGTACCACAGTAACCACCATGGTTTTCCTGACTAGTTCCCGCAGCTGGCTTTGGTGGCAACGGTTCGATTTCCACATAACTTGTTTGTATAATGAGCAGCAGTTCTGATGAGAGTTTTACAGCGCTACGCATAATCATATTGACATATTTGGGTCCATTGTTTGATGCGCACCAAGACGAGCACTTCAAGTATCGGTTTGGCTGTTAGCTTTTTCGCTTGCCACTTTTATCTTCATTTCGACACCATACGTTCTAAGAAAAGTTTGTTGCGATTCTATTTTTCCCGTCTGTGCAGTGTTACAATGACTCCTGGTGAACGTGGGATAATCGATAAGATGGCTGAATACGTGGCTCGGAACGGTATTGAGTTTGAAGAATTAGTTACTCGCCAAAAAGGAGGAGATGCCCGATTCGCGTTCTTGAGACCGAACCATCCACATCATTCATACTACCTGACTCGTCGGAGACAGCTCCTACCGGATCCACCTGACTCAGACGCGGACAAACTGGTTCCCGTGGCGACTTCGCATGCTACCACAGATACAACCGAAACGCCGACTGCTTCACAACAAGCCACCGGTAAGTTGTCCATTGAAGGCAATGGGCGAAGCAGCTCTGTCTGAGTACTGCGTATTCAACCTAAACCCGGCTCACTAGATGAAACCGGATTCTCAATGGTAGATAAACTCACAGCGATTTCAGTGGGTCGTTGAAAGAAATATCCGTGTCTCTCAACCCAACCTGTTTCATCACTGCGCACATTAAATGACCTGCCGATTTTTAAAACGTTCTTGAAGCAGCGTACCTCAAACTCGTAACTCCGTTAACAATATCCACTTATCTGCGACTTATTGATGCGTGTATCACTAACACTAATGATAACAAAATAGGTGGTATGTAAATAAGTCTTAGTTTTTTTTAGATTTTCCTATTTCACTTATGGTGTCGCCGCGGAACTGACGTGGCGACATATCATAATGACAACACCAGTGCTGGACATCGGCGATTCATTGCATCATAACTATTTTTTCCGTCGAAAGAGGTGAATGGATTAAGTGGAATGCAAATTCCTCAGAAATGCGGCGTTCTTTTAGTGTTCAACTGCCATGTAACCCATGGGAAACAGAGGTTGAAATACCACGAGGTCTGGACACTAGCTGGTTGTGAAGGACGGAGCATGTACCTGCTGGTCTAGAGCACCAGTCTTACTCTATCTACAAAATGGACCTGGCCTGACAGTAAGAACACTGTTGGCGTGTCCTGATACCTTCACATTCCATTGTCTGCTAAAATAATATCCGAGCATGGTATAGAGGACGGTCCTTACAGAAAACATCATTTCTGTGATAAATCCACTTACTTGGCAAGTTTGGAATCAGACCCGCTCCGCTTTCATGGTACTCCACACTTTGTGGAATCCTAACAACATCGGACTGTTGGCCCTTACTTTTCGTTTAATTACTCATTAAAGTCATCTCGTGAGGGAGATACACTAGGCACTAGACCAGCGCTGTTTGTCGGCTGACTTTAAGCCTGCTGATCGGGCAAGCAAAGAGAGAATACATACCTGTTTATTCGGTAGCAGACCAGACTCGTACGTATTAACCTATTTGGTGAAGATGTACAGTTATCGCTAGATAACCATTTGTGTTTGGATCTCGCTTGGATGACGTTTCTGAGAGTTGAGAGGCTTTGACCTGACCTGTTTCACTTTACTTTTGGTAGAAATAGATTAGGCTTCCTTCGGGCGGCATGGTAGTTAGGCACCGAAAGGGTGTTACAGTTGAGCTTCTCCAACCTACAGATGATAACTAATATAACTCATGTAACAGACCTGATATAACGGTGTCTGCACCTCGTTACCAGAAACCCATTCAGCTCACGCTGTTGCGGAGCACTTCTCGATTTCGTATGCCTAATTTAGACAGTGTAGTCGCGTGTTACTGCAATTCAGAGACCTGGTTATTCACTATGGTTATGTATTTTTCCAGCACTCGCTCCTTTGGTGTCTGAAGCAAAGCCCTCCGATTCACCTTCGGACATGATCAGTGACCGTCAATCAAGCATTAGTTTCAAACTTATGCGACCTTGCAGCTCAACAAAGCTTCATCCTAATGGTGACGCAGCCCCACCCAGTGTATATGTTCATTCGAGCATTTCGACTGAGTGCGGTCTGCCATCCAGTTGTCCAGCATTGGGTAAAGAGTATAACTCACCGGCTAGACCCGTCACTCCTATGAACTCTGTCGCGTCGGATGATGATGCTTCAGGCTCCGCCGGCTCCCATCGCGATCGTTCTAAGTCTCCTGTACGATTCAGTCTCCCGGGAATTCCCAGTGCATCCAGCTCCAGCGCTTCCTCTCCAGCGTCTTCACGATCTGGCTCTCCATCAGGATCCAGTCCAGAGCGTTCACGTGCGAGTTCTCCACCCTCTCCTGTTGTCAAAGCTAAATCTTTGAAGGACAAGCAACGTTCAAAGCCGTCTCGATGTATAGCAAAACGTGAACGAAAGTTATCCGAGGAGCCAGAAGTCAATCCTCTTCTGTATCCTCGCACTGATATTCCCTGTCCCTACAGTCCACCATCACCAGCGAACTCGCCAGATGTCAAGTCGGAGGTCAAATCCAGTCCGCGTACACCGCCTCTAGGTTCCAATGCGATTGAGTATATGTTGGGTGAGTGGTTATCTCGTTTCATCTTGTTCGGTTCAGACCTGAGGACTTTTTGTTTTCGTCCCCGGAAGATTTCACGCTCACTTGTTTTTCACTCAAGCTTTGGATGCATAGTGTGCTCAGGTATGGCTTATTTAGGAGCGGTCGATAACATACATGACGTAGCTTGATGGAAACAAAATTAGTCAGCCCCACTTTACAGATGCCTTTGGTTTCCATTTCTTGACGTCTCCCTCCGAAGCACAATTTTAGTCATAGCTGGTTCTTGCTGTCTTGCACACTTCTGGTCATGGGATTCCACGAGATTCTACGACGCTGTCACACAGCAGATCTTCATGGATTACTGCTTTACCACGGCACCACCGTAATATCACGGGTCACCGAATCTCATGACCAAAAGTTTGCCAGATGCTTTAAGTCTTCTGCTTCAGAGACGTTCCCTGCAGTGAGCAGTGCTGCATGTTTATGATCAGATCTATTGATGGACTAAATAGGGTATCATATATAGGGCGGATGGGTATCCTGGCTATAATGGTCCGTTCATGAACTGGAGTTAATTTCCCTCAAATATACTCATCTGCAAAGTAATTAGTTTATAACAGGAGACTCTAATGAATTCAGCTGAGTCTCTCGTTTATAGTCTTCTCCACTCTGCTCCAGACAGCTTGTATTCGGGTGCAAGGCTAATCACAGTGCAAGTTTTACCCTTCAGTCTAAGATTAATTCTTGATGTCATTCACTGTGCAAGTCAGAGACCCTTCGTGCTCGGGTATATTCAGAAACTTCACTCCATTTTTTGAAGCTTGGCTTCCCGCTTTAGCAACTCTGATTTTCGCTGTTACAAAGGAGAAGCTTCCTCCAACAGTAGCATTCAATTGTATGGTCTTGTGTTTTTTACAGATACCGTCGAGACCTCACATTCACCAGACAATCGCAAATCGAGCAGGACAGAAGAGCGCCTGCGTCAGGAGCGACGAAGACGTGCTGCGCAACTTGTTGCACAACTTCGAACAGGCGCATCCTCGGCTAACGTGTCATCTTCAAGTCGTTCCGATCACTCATCCATGCGACCTTGTGCCAGCATGAGCGCTCTCAGTGTCAGCTCGTCGCCTCCTCCCGCACCAGATTCCGTTCCCGCAGCTGTAGCTCATGCTGTCGTGGCTAGCCTAAAACGACGTCACGAAGAGTCGCTAGCCTCTCTGGAAGCAGAAGTCAAAGTAAGTCTTACGGTCTCCGATTGCATGTTTTCTGATTCGCCCGCCACAGAGAGCTAATGGGTGTTCATTTCTTGCAGGCTCGTAGGCGAATGCGTTCTCCGCCGTCTGCTTACGCATTGCCGAAGGAGCGCTCCCATAAATCTTCATCTTCACGCGACTCATCCTCAAGGCATTCACATTCTCCTGTGCCTCGTGAGCGAGATGAGTCTCCTGAACGCAAGCGATCCAAACACAAAAAACACCACACGTCGCGCCGTTAATGTGTTTTTTCTGTAAATACGTTTTATCTGCACTATATTCTTCCGATATTTGCTCTTTCGTTCTGCGTTATACCGGGATACTCATCAGACGTCAAACCGTAACATTTGTGTTGTCGGTGGCTCATAGTTATGCTGTATTGCATACAACCTGGTAGATTTTTGAGAAAGAGTACCGTTACATCAATTTTTTCACATCAGCTCAATCTTCTCTCCACCAGAGTACCGCACCATGCAACACGAAATGCTGCTGTGTCTCATGACCTATTTTGGTTGCTGTTGGGGACATCTTATAGAGACTAAGCTTTGCTGCTAGTGATTTGTCTGCATTAGGTGGTGCAGGTGGTTCTGGTTTCGTCATACGTTTTCGTTGCGTAGGTTTTCCACAAGGTTGTTAAACTTGGATTAGACAGTAGCCTACCTGTTTCAACACAATAAGGAACTGGGTTGATTTTCGGCGGCTTGTAAACCGCTAATGTCTTGAAGCAAGCATAGTTTTAGTCGGCGTACGGTGTTGGCAGATGGCCAGTGGCGCGGTCCAGCTCTTGGATTTCTGTCCGGATTTTTTCAATGTGAACACTTGGTCCGGCGCGACTGTTCTTTGCTCCCGAACATGCTTAACGAAATCCAGCATGTTTTCTTGTACTGTGCCCTGTAACACGTTCGCTTAATCGCACCATGAACATTCTCATCCATCAACGAATAACTATGAATTCTATTTTCGATAGGAACCGTTCTGCATTCTGTGCATTCACGGTCGTCGCTCCCTATTTGAAACAATACTGTATGTACACGTCTTAGAACGAAAGTAATTCCTTTGTGTAGACGTAATACACTGTCCATAAGGTTGCTGAAAATTTTCCCATAGTCCACAACCAGTTTCACCCTTCTTGGGGTTCATTAGGTTGGCATATTTCCCGAGTTTCCGTCAACCTTATATTCTAATTGAACCCAAATTACACGAAATTCGACTTACACACTCATCTGCCTTTTTAACTGGAGACCCTCCTGGGACGCAACTAAATCTCTCGATCAGCGGAGAGTCATAGGTTCTTCATGTTTTTCTTAATGGGAATCTCAGGATAGCTCGGTACTTCCAGAAGAGGTGACTGGAAAGAATTCTTCGTTATATATATATGTCTTGCCGCAGCAGATAATGACCAGTCTCCCACTGGTGCTGCTATCATTGTCGCTTGCTACTTGTGGCCACACTTGTTTGTGAGCAGCTTAGTGTACCAGAGTTCAGTGAGTGCATTTGTGTTAGATTCACTGTGGAACTTGGTCAGTCATGGTTAACTAATCGATAGTGCAAAATACGGCTAGCATAACCTTTTCCTAGGGTCACGTCGGCTCGGACGAAATCTCACTCTAACTTTGTCAACGGAACAAGCCAGTGCGACATCGTCCCCACATGCCGGTCTTATTGGTGGGACAAATGCGAATTGTGGTTTGGTAGGCTCGTGGTAGTCGCTTCAAGTTGTTCACAGTGAAAAAAAACTGAAATGAAATCCACCAATCTGGTTTCCAGGAAGTGCTTGCCCTTTGTACAAATGCGCAATAGCCTCTGACCCATCGACAGCGAGATTCCACTCGCTACTGTTTGCTAACTGTCAGGTGGTCTTTTTCTACTCTGGGAACAGTGTCAGTTATCATGCCGAGTGCGAAAGAATTCTCACCGTATCGTCAAACTATAAATACATGGATGCCAAATTCTTATGTCGTCCAGCTCTTCTCTTGATTATTCCCCATGAAACACGCCTGAAGTAATGCGCAGTTGTCACCTAGACTGCTACTTCTGCCATTTAGACAGACCGAACAACCAATCTTGATCAAAGGTCAGCCTCGGCTAGCGGCACGTATATTAACACATACACAACACTACTCAACATACAACCAAGAACCCATCGCTACGCACCACTACGCTCTCTAACAACGCACCTAAAATGTCACCTCGATCGGTGATGAAATGTTTGCAATCAAATTGTCCAGCTCAGCGAACAAGCCAACGATCATAGTGATCACAACTGAATCGGAAGTGGAACTTTGCTAACCATAGGAGGAAATCGAGTGCGGAAAACACCGGGTCTCAAAGTCTTGCGTCTAGTCCCTTTCAAAGAAAGTCGAGCATCTCAGGTTATCTGACTGAAAGAGTTTATCGGTGCCGTATGGAAAGAAGAAAAAGCACCTGTACATTGGGACGACCTAACAAGTATTCAAAATGGATAAACGAGCATTGGATGCGCGGCACTAGTCTGCTACCTGTGGCTTTCAATACGCCCTTAAACTCTGTCATTCGCATGTCGACTGAAGGCAGGGAGAACCGCATCTGTGAAAAGCTAACAGGATTTCACCCTACAGAAAAGGGCGATGGGTACATCTTTACTTCGGCAGATTCGGAAGCAGTGGTACTGTACGCAACAACTAACAATGGCTGTCCTCCTCGAATTGGAAGCTGCTATTGATTGTTGGTCTTCACCCGCAGCAGTGTCTGTGGCGCAGAAGTTACCCATAAATTCTTGACTCCGCATTAAAGTGCTGTTAGCCAACTCACGTATGCTCGTGAAGGTTTGTATTTAACTATCACCTGCGTTCACTATATCCAGTGGGTCACAGAAGAATGCTCAGTGTCTCTTTTTCCTACCCAACTAGGTTATCGATATGATCATGGAAGACTCCCTCCTTCTAAGCCCATTGGAATTAAAGTATCATCAAATGGCCTGGATTCTTTTGCTTCGGTTTGGGGTGCGCTTCACATCTGCAACTTGTAAAGTACCTTTGCAAGACCAGATAGGATCGAACCCAGAACTCGTGGTTGTGGATGATTCAGGTGATATGCATGTTTTGTTCACCTGGACAGCTGTTTCAATCCAGGTAATGTAGGTAGACAATGCATTGCTAGAGGGGCTTTAGCTAACCTGCAGCGTAGACGTGCCGTTAGCTCATCTGGCAAGGCTCGAGTTCTGCAATTCTCCTTATTATTGTATAAATCAGAAACTTAGTCACTACGATCTGAGTACATTAACACGCTTCATGTTTGATCATCGGTATTTTCGATGATAGACTGGTGCGAACACTGGATCACTACTACTGAAACGAGCTAACTGGTTTTCGGAAGAGATTACTCGCACGTGATAAATAAACTCATGGCGAGATGGCTCAGTGGTTAGAGCGCGAATTTACTGACCGGAAGGTCCGTGTTTAGAAACCAACCTCTGCCTCTCCCCCCCCCATCTAAGCCTGGGCAACCTGGCAGTATCGCAGCCCTCGCGTTCCCTTCCGGTGACATGGCAATTAGCCACCAAAAGGTTACACCAGAACAACACTTCATAGGGTGTAAAAAGAAGAAAAAAGATAATCGTTCAGCTGTAACACCCTTTCTCTGCCAACTGCCATGCCACCCGAAGGGAGCACGAGAGCTGGAATACTGCCAGGTTGCCCAAGCCTAGACAGGGGAAGTCGAGAGACGGAGGTCAGGTTCGAACCACGGACCTGACCACCCGTCATCTCTTTCTCACCGTGTGAATGAGCGGAATGGATCTACACCTTTTTTATCCGAATACGTTCCGCTACTTTCTATCTTGGTGAAGTGTCCACTTGAGAATTCCAAATTGAAACTAACGTGCTCTGAAGAGGGTATCGCACGTCGAGTTTCCTATCACAGGATGGAACATATGGGATATACGGACTTCTATTGGAAAGCCAACACTCCTACTAAACCCTCTCAATAACTCCATAGGGACGGTAAGTTAATCTCCTTATTTGGAAAAAAGTTGTAGATTGAATTATGTCAACATGCGTGATCAAACAAAGAGGTATACTTTTCTATCTACTCCTCATATCCGGTCCTTGCCAGAGTTTTATGTGTCTTCGTTAGTGTAGCTGCATAGTTCTAATTCACAGCTTTCTCAGATTGGGCGCGCGACTCCGTACTTGTTACAGCAGTGACAAACACGCAGTCCATATACACAAAGACGATTGACGTTCAACAAGGTACATGAGTTGACCGCCGTGATTTCCCACCATTTCATCATCATCGACAGCATGACATCAGTGTTCAACACCGATGTTTCGCTGCCGTGAGATGTTTGGAAGCATTTTCTTTATCGTGGTTGTGGCTTATCTGTCCAGTGCGTCACTTTAGACTTGAATTGGCCATTTTAGTTTTATTTGTTTCGTTTCAGCAGGTTAGCTCGGTTATGCTGTTTGGAAAACCTGTGCAACTCAGTCTGGCAAAAATTGACTACAGAAACGCAATATACGGCTTATTTTGACGCATGAAAAGTAATAGTGAATGCAGCGGATCGGCACAGTGTGATGTTTCAGTGAGATTAGGTTATGGAAGTGCTGGAGTGCAAAATGAAAGGTATTTCAATTAGTTTATCTGTTTTCACTCGGACTGGTGACTTCAAGGCAACAGTTCGTAGAATTGAAGGAATAATTCCATTTCTCGGAAGTCAATGAGTTCATCCCCTGGAAGGCAAAAAACGATATAACCAGTTAGCGTGCGAGGAATTAAGATATTTCGGTAGAAGTGTGAAGCTTTCTTGTCCGTAGCATATTTGGTTCTCTACAGTGGCCAGCTACTCGCACTGAACTTACGTACAATACTGTGGACCTGAGCGTACTGTTAGCGCTCATGATGTCAAATCTTCATCATTATTATCAGCTGTAAGGACCGCGTACTTGTCGTACTTGTAACTGCGAGGGTGCCAACTGGACCGGCTAATACCACTTCAGTTAGCATCAAAGCATGTGATGATTTGTCAGCAGTAACCGGTCACCAAAGCACACTCCCGACAGTTCGGCGCGCTGTCGAATACCACCTTCACCCTACACTCTTCTAGCCTTGGGCAGCCTTGCATGCTGCTTCCTTCGGGTTGAATGGCAGCTGTGAAGTGGAAAATTCCTAAGTCTGATTGTTTTTTCACTGATTCTCACCTAATATTGATCACAATAAATGTAAACCTCGCCACAAAAAATTAGCCTAACTGCTTTTCATCACCCCTTTATTAAGTACAAAACTAAGATAATGTGATTTAAACCACACTGAAAAATTCATCTTCCTTGACCAAAAAACGACGAGCAAGCGCCTAAACAGTTCCATTCTGATTGTCGATGTTGGTAACGATACATCAAGCACTGGTTGAAGGGTTTGACTATACCCGTTTCCATTTCACGCTGCCATGTCATAAGCCTTCTTCAGGCTAGGCAATGTCGTCCGCATCGTTCAGACCTACTAATCATTCTCCAACTGCCATTTGAATTCCTAAATTTATGGTCCCCTGGAGTGTGCATCCCATAGTTGTATCCAGGAAGGAGGTTAACCAGAAATTAGAAACACTAGTTGAAAGAACTGTTAGACAGTTCACATTAGAATAGAGATCACGGTATTTGTGGAACACAAGAACATTTCTTTTTGTCGGTGACGTGCTCGGCGCTTCTTAAGCACGTAACGCAGCGAATATAAGACACAAATAATCTCCATATATAACACAAGTATGTCAGTGAAACTTCCTGGTTAATATCTTGACTGATCTTCTCGGGTTTGTTTGGAGTTTAACGGTATTGGGGGGGGGGCTAATGACTCGTTACGATAGGCTTTTGCCCCCAAGATTGAAGATGTCTCTTTGGATAGTTTCTTGAATATGATACGATGAGTGACGGGTTCCAGTTTTCTGGAACGCGTAATTTGTTTCCAAATAATTTCAGACAATTTACCCCAGGCACAATCCAGACGCACCACCGTCTTTTAATACCGCTAGTAGGATTGATTGGGTCCAGGAATCCAGTACCGTTTTACGACAGGGAGAAATAGCGCTACTCTACAAACTGTGTACAGTCTAAACCGGCAGACTATGGCTCGATTTGTGTTGATCCATGGAAGACCAGATATGGAAGTGAAAGGTCAGCTATGCTGTTCCATATATTCTTTCAAGTCAGCAGGACGTTAACTCTTAGTTCGAAACGGATTTTTTTTATTATGTTTGACTAACGAACAGGTGGTCCTTGGGCACTGTTTTGCGAATTAGCTGAAGTGGCTTCCGTGCATTCCGGACTACACAGTTTCTAGTTCGAACGAGACCGTCCGTTCACAAAATTGGTTTGGGCTGTCGATCAGCTAGCGTAACTATGCTATTATCCCAGAGGGATAGAACGCCTTGCATCAAGGCGCTGTATTGCCAGTTTTTGAATCGAATGGGTTGTGCGCGCGCGGGTACAATGTTCAGCGCCACCTACAGTTCTGGTGGTCTGGTCCCGAGACATTCGTATTTTTATGCTTACCGTGGAAACAGCATGACCTGAATCAATCCAGGTGATCGGCTGTCAGGATCTTAATCTCGCTGCTGGTAACCGATTGCTGCGTGATCAGTGTGGCTCCATTGAGGAGCCAAATGGCATAATGGTGCCCACTGTGTCTACTGCTCGTACCAACCAAAAACAACCGTTCATCAGTAAAAAGTTGGGAAAAGCATTCATTCTGCATTTGACCTTAACACATCACTCCGGATAATCTCAGGCGCCATAGACATGAGTGGAATTCTTCAGATATTATGACCTTATCTAAACTTCTGTTGATGGACAGGAGGATGGTCGTTTCTGCGCCCAGTCAGAATAGCAATTGTAAAGGTGTACGCTAGAAAATTGGTATTTCGACAGGTTTGAGCCCGTATGAGAATGGAAAATCGGTGGTTTCTAGCTATGCAGTCGAATAAGAAAGCTGTCGAACTGAGTGCTATACTAACAGCCTCATACCCCGCTGCAACAGCTGTTACTACCACAGATTTGCATTTTTTGGCAGATGGCATCTAAGAGATACTGATGGCTCACTCACGTATGCGAATTTCAACTCTATCGATAAATTAACTTAATTTACGGGCTAAAGCCGCTTGCTGATCTACTTGTTCAAGAATTCGAACGGTAGACGCTGAGATAAAAACAAGTCTGAATAGCAGCGAGAAGAGGTAGGCATGAGGAGTAGCATGCAACTAGTCACTTAGCTTGGGGATTCAAAGACACTCAGTATTCAGTGAACCTAGGTCGTGTTGGGTGAAACACGACAAGAATCATCAAAGGTTGCATACTTCATCCTATCTGCTATTCTCTATGAAGCCTATAAAGTGGTCGGGTTTGCTTTAACACGTGTCGTGTGATGGTACTTTGGTTCAATGGTTATATGTAGAACACAGGGGAGCCGGGAGACCTAAACAGAAGGTCCCCAACCAAAGTCGATTTTCTTCAGAGAATCGTGAGAATCAAAGTGAGTTTCGCCCTGTCTGAGAATTCTTCAGCCATATCTTTACCTTGAGACAAGTTCTTGAACAGCGCCACTCTTTAGATGTCGCGTGTTGGTTGTCTCTTGATCTGAAAGCTACATTTAACTCTATCGATCTTCAGAAACTTTGGCGGTTTTTGGCGACCAAAGGTGCCTCTTTCATACTTATATCTCTTATGAGGGTATCATGTGGAACGGATTCGAGTGTACAGCAAGCTTTCAGCCGAGTTGACCACGTCCACTGGTGTAAGACAAGACTGCCCTGTCACCAATCCTCTTCAACTTCGTTATTGACGTGCTGCCTGAAACTCCTCTACCTGCCTCTGGAACTTCGGGGATCGAGTTGCTCTCAGTACGCCCGCTCATACATGGAGAATTCTCTTCTTGGTTCAGATTTTTTAAAGAATAAAGTTATTTTAAATAACCTATCTAATTTTGCCGCACGGTTCGGTGTGGACATCACACCTGCCAAGTGCAAAGTGCTACTACAGGACTATGGAATCAAACCCAAACCTCATGCTTGCAGACTAGCCAATCGGCGTGGTAGATAAATCCGTTTACCTGGGAAGTTGTATAATGACCCTACTGGAGACGAGACTGCTTCTCGAAACGGGAGGATTGTGGGCAGCTTTTGTCAAACCCTGACACCTACGGCGCTGGTGTGACGTCACTTTGTCTATTTACGGCAGAGAATACACCGCGTTGATGCGATCCATACTGTTTGACGAATAGAAACGTGATCTCCGCACGTAGAGGGTGTATGAACTCTGCCAGTGTTTGACCAACGGTGTCTGGTGGAATTAGCAATACTGAGGAAAAAGCAATCCTACCACGATGGATGAACTACTCACGCTCCATAGATTACCCTATTTAGAACATGTGGGGGCGAAATGGCCCAAGTGGTTAGAGCGCGAATTTACTGACCGGAAGGTCGGTGGTTCGTGCCTCTCGACTTCCCCTGTCTAGGCTTGGGCAGTATCCCAGCCCTCGTGCTTCCTTCTGGTGGCATGGCAGTTAGGCACCGAAAGAGTGCTACAGGTGAACGATTTAAAACATGTACCCTGCATGCCACAGGACCGCCTGCCTCGCAGAGCTATTTTCACCTTGCCCGGTACTGAGTGGAAGCGAACGAGAGGTCCGTCACGTGGGAACGAAGCACTAGCCAATAAACTCAGTCAGGTTGACAACACCGCTCCCTTTTTAGATGGCTATCCTGGCACTCAATTTATCAATGCTTACTGACAATTACAGGCATGCTTCAGTCAAGTAGTCAGTGACGCTGGTGCATCAAACCTAGAAGGAAGACAGAAAACTGAAATATGGTCGTGAGTGGCGTCATATATTTTTCAGTTTTCCTCCATCTTGATCTTCATGTCGCTCGATGGTTCTGGTTCAATACTTCCCTTTCTGCTGAAAAGCTAACAGGGATAAGAGGCATATAATAATGTCCATGAGTTTGTTCCTTGACGCGCGCGATGTGTTCCTGAAGAAGGACCTATGTAACTACCGCCATCATCAGTTCCTGATAATATATCAAGAGACTCAATCTGTAAAACTGAGCAAACGGCTAGAGGTGCTTACTGTCTGTCTTGTTCAGTTAAGTAGGTCTCATTGGTACAAGTCTGTCGAAATCACGTCTGAATATTTCTTTTCAGTGCACGCCAAGCTTGGGCTGTTTGGTCTCCTATTTCATAGTTTTCAGTGGGGTTGTATTCGATCGTCTTCGATGAATGGAGCTCACGGAAGCTGATTTCTGTGGCGTTCAGAATTGGAGAGTGAAATCCGGCAGACAAACGTCTGAGGAACACAACCAAAGAATTTGCGAAATTCCGTTTCGCTCTAAAGTCCAAGTCCTTTTTTGGTGCGACGCCGTTGGGACATTAGAACCAGTCAAAGTATGTGGATGAAGATAGATTTTTGTAGACAAATTACCCACGGTCCTTTTTGCTGTTAGTCGCATTTTATCTCAATTCCTCTTGAAACGAATGAATGGAATGAAGACACACAACTGTGAGAACTTACTATTTAAGTCCAACTCGTCGAAAACGTATGCTGCCAATTTGTGTTTGAGCCCGGTTGAAAGTGATTCTAGATCAACCTGTTTCAAATCTTGGCTTCCGAGCACACTAGTGTTCATTTGCTCAGCTTTAACAGCCTGGTAGATTAGGTTTCCCAGAATTCTTATGAACTCGCTGAGCAGTTGTTGCCGCACTCGTGACGAAGTTGTGTCAATGCCAGCGTCCATCGACCAGTGGCGTTTTAAAGTCCGCTTAAGTCTCCATAGGCGTGTATTCCCGAAAGTTGGCGTGTTCGCAGCATACTTTTCGTTTCTATTACGAATCGCTGTTTCTGAGCCTTCCAAAAGGTCACATAATGAAGATGTCAGCGGATGCGGAGAATATCCCAGATGTTCGAACATTGAGTTAGCATGTACTTCCGTGCCTCTGTTCGTTGTTTGGTCCAAGCTGGGCCGGATTTTCCTCTGATTGTTTGTCTGTGACGATACAGGAGGAACTGGTCAAAGGAACATGGAAAGAACAGAAAAACGCGGAAACAATGTCAGCCAGTTTGTAACCTACCGTTTGCTTTACTAAGTGCGAATAATTATCGAGCATGTCTACCACAGAAACTGATTGGTTTATAACGGTGTACGCGGTTTTATGAATATACACTAGACAAAGAAGACCGTTTCGAATTTTAATATCGGACAAGGCTGTGTAATAAGCATGCACAATGGGAACCACTTCACCCATTTTTCTTCACTGTTCATTCTCTGAAACACCCATACCTTCAGTGGATCGATTCGCAGTCAGGCTTCGTCTCGCGATCTTTTACGGAAATATTATTTCTTGTTTCTACTGCCACTAGTCGGTATTGACCAACAAATGGTGTTGGTCGACCGAAGAGGCCGCACTATTCTTGCGTGAATAAACACGTAAACCCTACGCCTGACGCAGAAGTAAAATTTTACTAGCAGTGAAAATCAAACACCCATTTTTCACGTTAAATCAGTGCGACCAATGATCTTTCGCTGCAAACTATTTTATGCTTGTCCCTGGTTGAACCTATATCGGATAAACCAGTCAGGGGTGATTACGGGTAAATTGAGACAGATGTTCAGCGTATTTTATTGCTTGGTTGAAGGCAGCCTCTTCACAGCCAACCATCGCCGTTCACTTTTTGTTGCAACAGATTACCGTTCACTTCTAAGCTGACAATAAAATGCTGTTTGTTCCTAGCCTTCCTCGCGATGGTTTGAGCCGATAAAATTTGTTGGACAGGCTCAAATGGTTTCCTGGATCTCACTATCACGCTTTCCACTATCATGGTGTTATTATCGATAACTAAAATTCAGGTCATTTCCTCTTAGCATTATGTGGGCATGTCGTGAATCAAGCCATCGCCCTATTATTTTGCATGCGGATCGCGAGTAGTAAAATTAAGGTATACTAACTTGTATAGACGTAATACACTGCTGAAAATTCTTCGATAGCCCACGACCGGTTCTACCCATCTTGGGGCTCATCAGGTAGGCTCACTTTCCGAGTTTCCGTCAACCCTATGTTCTACTTGAACCCAGATTATACGAAATCGGCGAACTACACTTACTTGCAAACAAATTTGGTTTTTCGGGAAAGCACCATAAGCGAGAGATTCAGCTGAGTTCCAGGGTTCCACTCTCACTTCTCACTGGAGGTGTCGCGCCTGAAGTGTAAACAGCAGCGTCCCTAGTCATGCGCCATTTGTCGTGTGATCCCTCCGGAGAGAAATCACCCTCTGGAAGGTTTACTTTCCTCGTTCGAAATAGTTATTGGTAGGATAATTGGCAAGCGTACATATCCACACATCAGCTACTCCACACCGTACTGATGACCGCTTTCGCTGTGTAGCTACCCTGTCACCGTTTGAGGTGGTTTCCATATAAGGACATTTTTAGATGATGAAAAATGTGGTACGTCGAAAATCTTCCAGAAATGAGCATGAAAGAGATACGTTACTTAGTGAAGCCAAGGTGATAGGTTATTAGGAATGTCTTTCGATACGCGATATGCAGGGTAGTCTGCAACAATAGGACGGCTGCGGCAGACACATACAGCAGACAAAAGAATTCTGTAATGCGGTGATTCAGCAGGCCGCTTTTCACAGCGCCGAAGGATCACTGTACTGAATCCCTGACTAACTGACAACAACTTCCAGCCAGTGTGTTTAGCTTGGCGTGATAAATTAGATTCGCTTTTTTCAACGGAAAGTAATGTGGCCTAACATTGTCTACAAATCTTCCCATTTGTCACGATTTCCTCCGGAACTCAACACTTCTCCGCATCTGTTCATCTTCTATGATTTTCTTCTTGAATTCTCATTTTCCAGACACTCTACACTGAGCACGGAACGGATCCCTGTCACAGCACAAAAAAACAACAAATTGCAACATTTATTATGAAAATTATAAGCTCCATCGGCTGATGCTGACTAGTGGAGTGATGCAGTCACAAAGGTCCTAACGAGAACTATTCTAGACGCGTAGGATTCGAACACCAGCAAGCAACTGACACTTGGCTATTATCAGTGCCAACGATATTCAGTTTCCATTGCTCTCTTCTGCACTAAGTGTTCCTGACAGTGAATGTTGGTCTTCATACCCGCCGAGCAAACGACCATCATTGTTCTGGTTGATGTCACTTTTTGAAAAACACTGGTGTCCTTGATCCGTTTGGTGGGAAAGATGCATTTCGAATAACTTCTACTATGTTACACGCGTAAAATGGGTTCAAAATGAAGGATCGAAGGATACAGTCAGACAGTTCATAAAATTCAGTTTGGTATTACAGTGTTAAATTTTTTACCGTGACGTAAAATCATTTGGAAACGTACGATTGGATGTAGGTGGTTACGGGATTTGTAGAATTCGCGTTCTTATCACTCTCGTCCGAACAATTCTTTTGCTATCCTGGCGCAATCATTCTGGTGAGTCCACATCACACGGGGAAGCATTGGACTTGAGTTTCGCTCTTACCAGGGCTCATCAGCTGTGCATGTCCTTGGCCGTGTCGGGGTTTTGAACTATGGACATTTGGTGTGAGAGGCGAATGTTTTACCACTAGTCTACCAACGCACGCTGAACAAACCCGAATCATAAAGTCTGAACGGGCGATGATTTTCAAACTTGTTTGATTTGACTAGCTTTCCCCGACTCCCCGGAAGACGATCCAGTATTCATCCTGACTGTGTCGATCCACTGAGGCGCCGTTCACGGTTTTCCTGTAAGGTAACGCCACGGACGCTTGAAACTTGCTGGACAATTTTTGATTGGTCAATAGCGTCTCGCTGATTGCTAGCTTAGCTGAGATCGTGTAACTTAGCAGATCGGCAGGCAAAATAAATGGTTCTGGGTTGCCTCCCGTTTTATTACTTTTCACCGCGGTGAGTCCAGTGATGTACTGCTCTACTAAATTCTGGAAGTGCCCATCGGTCCGTCGACGTGGAAACTGTTGTGCCATCACAGCTGCGGACGGGCTGGCAGACAGCACAGGTAATATTCAGTAGGTCTGTGTTGGTTCTGTGAAAAAGCGTTGCACTTTACTTTAGGTCGCCAAGTAGGTTGTTATCTTTCCGGAGACCTCATGCTATGAATGTGAATAAAGCGTTCCGGATACGCATTGGCTACTAACGTTTTGTGTGAAAAATTTTATTGTTGAGGGCTGCCTTCAGCGCAAATCCTAACTCTCTGTAGCCTTCTTGCGTTCATTTCGCTTCAATCGGTAGGCGCGTTCCCCGTTTTGTATTACATGCTTTGAGAATCCACTTGTAGTTAACAACGAGTATGATGCGACAGAAATAAAATGGATCACACTGTATTTTCGTGCTGTTTTCCGGGCCGGTTTAATTTTACTAACCTTAAGGTCTCACAGATAAGTCACGCTGAAATCTAATCGACACTCTACAGAAAACTTGCAAATAACGTCTGCTGGGCTACTTGGAAGTTGATGCCGAAGGGTAGGGTACTTGTGAACATATATCGCTCAAATACACATGCCGCCTCCTGTTATGATTTTATGCACGAGGCTATGTCGCGAGATACATAGAATTCTTTTTTCCAAACATATTACGAACGACTGTGAATGCCACTGGTCAAAATGTAGTAAAATTGTCCGAAATTTTTCATAAACAAACGACTGTGAATGCCACTGGTCAAAATGTAATAAAATTGTCCGAAATTTTTCATAAACAACGCTCACAACGCCCAGTTCAAGTAAGCACATTCAGATAGGCAGCATTTTACCGGTATCTCGCGAGTGGTTCCTTAAGTTGCATTTGAAAGTACGTGTAAAAGGTATAGTGCCAGAAATGTATAAAATGCCAAAAGGTAATGACAAAAATGCGCTTACTGACAATTCATCATTGAAATACACATGATAGCGTGTTATACGCTTCCACTGACTTTTTTAAATTAGGGTATGGTAAACTGATTGTGTGCTTCCATTGATCGTTCATATGGCCCGTTTTGTTGTTGTGCCACCTAGCTGCACTTTACCAGTTGAGGCCGTATCACAGTCGGTCAATATGATATGATGTGAAGCCAGATGAATGCGCGTACGTGATCAAGCACGAAAGCCGTATGGATACATCCTGAGTACAGTTGTTTGGGCTGCTGTTTGAATGAGGTCAATGAAGATTCAGTGCACTAATTTTTCGGTGAACGAGGCAATCCTACTGGTGGGTAAAACATAATTCCGCGAAAGCTGAGCGATCCATCTGAATAAAAACTCCTCCCCCAAGAATATGATTACTGTATTTCAAAACCGCACGTAATGGCTCATAATATTTTTCAAGGAATAAATTCCACATACGAGTTATGACATGCTTCTACATTTTGATGGTTCCATTACCCAGTTTGATGAATCTGTAATAAGGATTTATAGTCCTGGGCATTTCTATGTTCCGAGGCATGCGTCAGAAATTCGTCAGAGATTAGCATGAGACGAGTTTACTGCTCAACGAACTTGCCAATCTAAGTGGAAAATAACATTGTCAAAGTATCGCAATCTCTCACTCGAGGGCATGAGTAAACTTCAGCATCTGCGTATGTTGAAACAGAGCAGAAGAAGAGCGAAGACTTTTTCGGACACCCCTAAATAAGGGCTACTCAAAGAGTTTCATATGGAGGTGCTTACAAAACCAACACCAAACTGATTTGTCAACATAGCCAGAACAGAGAAAGATTACTTTGTCGTTTATCAAATAGATCACGGAGCTGACTGCAAAACAGTTACGATGAAATGGAATAAGAGTCGCCTTCAAGCCTGTAAACCGGTTTAGAAGAGCCCTGTTGAAACCAAAGGGAAGGTTTGATACAATGAAGAGGACGAACGGGATCTACAAACTTCCGTGTAGCGACTAAAACAAACTCTATGTTGGCCATACTGGAAGCAAACCTGCCACCAGAGTACATGAAGACGGGCTTGCCAGCAGAAGACATGACCTAGTTTCATTTGTTTTAATCGACGAAGACAGAGAAGGACATCAATTGAACAACGTTCAAATACTTGTTTACTCAGGAGGAAAAACGGGAGCGAGAGTTTGCCGAGGCTCGGTACTCCACAGAACAATCGACCGATAAACATATCGACGCCGGCTGAGTCTATCGGCCGTTATGAGCAAAAGGACTACTTAGTCACGGGACTCTGGACCCCATGGGAAATCAGTCAACCTGACGACAATCAACGGAACACTGGGATCAAAAAAAGAAAACTATTGAAAATAGAAGGCTACGGCATCAACTAATCAACTGAACAAATTCAGTCAACGAAGCAAGAAGGAAACGGTTGAATCATGGCAGGGCAAACAGAACTTCTGAATTTTATGAGCCAACGAACCAACCAGAAACAAGTGAATGAGACCACGGAGCAACTCAGATTCCCATGTAAGCAATCAAATTACGCTAAACCATCTCGGGACCAACCAATTGGTTTATAACTATCAGACGCTGTTAAGAAGCTATATAAGCACGGGCAGTAGAGGAGTTCACCCAATCAATCCCGTACTGATGACGTCACCTCAGTTGGGGATGAAACGTGAATGATCCAACTGCCAAGCTAGGCGAACAGACCAACCAGCAGACAAAGAAGATCTTTGCATGAAGCCCTAAATGCTAGAAATTATGGACAGCTGGTCTTACCCAGAGAAGTTCAAGGGAAATGCATTGTTTGTGTATGAATCCTTGGTCCATGTCGTCTATAATAACCCAGAATATTAAACAGCCATCATTTTATATTTGACACTCCGAAAACTGATTTTGGATGGTCAACAAACCTGGAGTTATCTGATAATTCAGCCCATCCCATCTGAAGATGCAACTGGTTAGAGAAATTCGAGTGGAGTCGGAAACAAAACAACTGACATACCCGATCGGTAAACCGGTGTTTGATAACGTCTTCGACAAACTAGCGTCCATTTCAAACACTCACGATAAATAGGTCGCTTCATTCATATTTTACGCTAGTGTTCCTAACCTCATTTGAATCTATAACTAGTCATCGAAATGACGAAAAATGAATACATTCCCGTTTGCTATTTGGAATGACCTCTGGTGTCACATTTACACACCCGAATGCACCGACTGTCATGTGTGTCATATTGATGACTAGTTCTGTGTTCAAATGAGGTAAGGAACAATCGTATAAAAGATGAACGGAGCAAGATATTTGTCACGGGTCCTGATCATGGACAAACGCGACTTGGGAATTTACAGAAGAGTGAATTTGATGTATTCCATTATGAGACTAATGCACTTACTGGCGGTTCATCAGAATCATGTCGGTTTGCCTGGTTTTGGGTGTTTCTCTCTGAAAGACAACGAAACACCGGTGTACCGATCGATTATGTCTGTTGTTCTTGTTTACGACTCCATTCGGACTTCGTTGACCAGTTGCATCTTGGGATGGGATGAATTTGACTATTCTGGATGATTAAATTACCCCAGATTTGTTGACCATCAGAAAGCTGATATCAATGTTGCAAAGATCTTAATTTGCGGCTGTTTTGAGGCCCTTCTAAACTCCATAAGATTGTACAACCAAGTATGATGCCATTCGCTTTTGGTTTGCAAGCTTCAGTGTAACAGCTCTGAGCTCTCAGCGTACTAGATACTAATTAAGACAAGATTTTAGGTCATTTTGGGGGTATTGCTCCCATAGTCGGCTTAATTCGATGGTCATTTGTTTTCCTCATTTTGGGATCGTTACCACCAGAATTTTTAATCAAAACTCGCGTGCTTATTGGTGCATTTCCGCAGAACTATAAGGCGATTGCGTCACAATACCTGCTGAAAGAAAAATGAGACAAATGCGGTAATTTAATTGCCATGTATATCTGTATACAGCAACCAGATAGGTAGTTCAAGCACAGTCTCTTCAAAAGTGTAAATCTGAAACGACCGAGCGCTGTCAATTTCCCTCAATCTGCTAATCTCAACGCTTCAGAGTATTGCTTTGGCGTAAAATAAACTTGTTACCGTTTCATAACTGTTAACCTTCGATGGTGCTGTTAGCACTGGCTTTGCAACGGGCTTCATTGTCCGAGCCACAATATCGGTCCATATATGCGTATGTAGATAGTAGACGTGGTTAGACTAGTTGGTTCAGGGTCAGATGAGAGTCACCCTGATAGTTGTATCATCGCATTTAGGCTGAACGACAAACGTACCCTTGTTGGCTTCATCCTAACACCATTCGGTTAAAATACCAGAGAAAAGTTCTCTCCGATTACCACGTGACAACGCGTCATGCGGTAGCTTCAGAAAACCGGAAGGAATTCATACCTTGACAGTGTGGGGAAGGAGGTAAAACCAAACGTTTAGCAAGCTTTGGAGAAAGTTCTTTTTGTTATTCGATAAGCATGTAGGTTTCGGTTTGCACATGGAACTGTTTGTGATAAGTAAAGTATCCAGAGCCTGAAAGTGTGGATCGATTTTCGGTCAACCTACAGATGAACGGTTCCCACAGACTTGCAAGGCGTGTTCACGGCGAAGGGTTTCGGTAGCTTTCCTGTGATCAACACGTATACGAGGTAGTAAAATAGACTATCAGTTTATACACAGTAGTTAGTCTAAATACCAGTAAAAATTTGGAAGGAGTCATTAGGAATCAGGTGTTAATATTTAGGTTCTGGCGGTGTGGAAACCTCTGAATTGTTCATCAGTACACCAAGTGCATCGTGGACATATATCTCTTCCCGACAAACAACGTATCATAGGCTGAGGGCGGCTGACGCTTCTGTCGGCAAGACATGCTGTCACATTGCTTCTGGGTGATTTAATTCAAACTTCCAGTTGAATTTGGTATTTGGTTTCACCAAAATGATGAGAAACAGAGCAAGATTAGACAGCGTTTTGAACGTGCCTGGTTGTTTGACCAACTTTCTCTGCCACCCAGCAGCAGGTGGGAGGGCACACAAACATGGACTTGTATCACTCCTAGATTTTGCTTTTAAGGCCAAGGTTGACCATGGTTTTTAAGAACGACAGGTGGAACTGTCGGTCTCAGTGCGATTTTTAGAGCATAGTGATCCTATTAAGCTACAAATCCCTCTTTCAGAGGGATGAAAGTATTCTTGATCTTTGCCTCACTTTTTCCCCATAAATCTCACCTTTTAGTGTGCTGATAGTAAACCTGATTTTATCGTCCCGATAGAACACGCTACTCATAAGGTTGCTGAAAATACCTTGACAACAAACTTATAACTAGCTTGTTGTGTCATTAAAATATACTTCGTACTCCCAATTTTTTACAAAGTGGAACATGACAAGGACTATGTACGACACATCCAGTTGAGAGATGTCACAATCAAAGGATTCAATCTGTATTCAATTTAGCCTAAGGTTATCACCAGTCTGATTTGCAAATGGGCGTATTTCGCCAAATCTAGGTCAGCTTTCCAAAGTGTCGTCTAAACACATCGTTCGCACTACTGTAAATGAATATTGAGCCAATTTAAACTTCTGGTATATGCACGCATAGCTCTGGAGTGCTGAATACTGTTTTATCCACACCAATTTATTTTGTACACTAAGTTTTGTAACTGGCCTTCCAAGTATCCAGTAAGTGTACAGAAATTCGAATGGGTTTTCACTAATAATCTCGTGTGTAAGACTGGTTCGGGAACGACTTCTTGTAGAAGTGGCAATATATTATCGATATAACATCTGAAAAAAACACCAATTTTGGTTTTATTTGTTGGAGCTGATAGCATTCGAGTTTGTCCATAAATATCTTCACCTTATTATCCTCAATTTACTGTCTCGCATTGAGTCCTATGCTTGCATCGAAAGTGAGAGGCAGAAGGAGTTTCTTGAGATATGCAATGGGTAGTCAGTGGGTATACCAGAACTAGTAATATAACCGCACAGGTAATCAATCCTTTCTAGTAGCAGACTATTCGGGAGCAGAGGAGAACCATCTGCAGATTCGGTAAATTCAGGATATAGATCAAATCCACGAATTCGGTGGTTCCTTGGGGCTCTGTACGCACAGTTGATGACAAACAGAGTACAGTGCTTCAGCGATCCCTTTCGAAATGGGAAGCTGTACATTTTTAGATGTAGGTGTAGGTTTGTTTGCATTTCTCAAGAAGACGGTACATCCGTAGAATATTGGAACCAGTTGATCTTTGCCTCACCAACGTCTCTACTCTGATAAAGTCATTTGACGTAAGTGTTTTAATCTATTCGCTATCTGGGTCTCTGTCAGTGGTGTTCTATTTAATCAAACTGTCCCTTAAAATACGTACGTTTACCTAATAATGTCGATTTCACTTTGTTTATATAATTGTCTCTACTCTGATAAAGTCATTTGACGTAGGTGTTTTAATCTATTCGCTATCTGTCTCTGTTCCTTAAAATACGTACGTTTACCTAATGTCGATTTCACTTTGTTTATAAAATCGGTCCCATTTGTCAAAACTACACCTGGTTACGTTAATAATCATTCTCAGATCCTCTAGAGTTTCGAGTTGTTCGCTGACAAGGCTATAACGGTTTACAGTAGTGTCGCCGATAAGATCAACATATTTGATATAAATAGTTCTAACTTGCCGCCTATGTTCTTTGATTGCGGAAATTTTCATACTGAACCTTCACAACTAACCGACGGCCGCTATGTCGTGGACAACAGAACCTAGGTTCTTACTATAAAATCTCAAACGAGTTGATATGGAGCGCAACGTTGGACAGACTACTTCTCGAAAGACAACAACACGGTACATCCACTGTCAGACTTCTGAGTAGCTTGGGTTGTTTCTTCAAACGAAGTTTCTTTTTCAAACGTCTTGATGTCAAAATCGTAATGCTGTGTAATCCTTCTTGACATGCCTGTGGATTTCGCACTGAAATACACGCAAACGTGAGTTGAGCGATCTCAAATGAAGTTGAGCCGTTATCTAGATGCGTAATTCACGTGACGGTGTCAGTGTAGACCTCTAGCCGACTTGTAATGCCACATAGCATGTGTTTTAAACCTACAGGCAAGGATGCTTACAAAATTAGTTCCAAAACTTGATTCATTCGTTCCTTTTACTCATCGGACGTGCCTTCTGTATCCAAGTTGTCTCAGCTCACGTAGCACAAACAAATTTTAGATCAAAATTTAGCCATCCGCCATATCCTCAATTTGACAGGTGCTTTCTATAAGCTTTTGGAAAACGTGCGAAGTTAGCCCTGATATTTAGAGTTGCTAATGCCCAAATAATGGACTGAGTGGCTGGTCACGGAGGCCCACCACCAAACTGTACTGCGGGTTGTTGAAGTATTCGGCCCAACAGATCACCCATTAGTTTGTGCTAGCATGAGGGGAGATGGCTCATTGGTTAGTGCGCGAATTTACTGACCATAAGGTCCGTGGTTCGAACCCGAACCTGGCAGTATCCCAGCCCTTGTGCTTCCTTTTGGTGGCATGGCAGCTACGCACCAAAAGGGTGTTACAGCTGAACGATTATCTTTTATCTTGGGTAGCAAGTAATAATGTGAGAGAATCTGATAAGACAGTGTATCACCAAGTTTAGAATTAAAGTATTCGGTAAAAAGTCCCTTGCATTTTCCAATACTATAATCCATTTCCAGTAGCAGCCTCCACCTGAGGAACTTTTCCAGGAAACGAATGACTCTGGCAATGCGCATTTTATTTGTTTTCTGAATACATCCTTTCTCCAGTGTAGGAAAACTCCACCTAAGAAGCATCTTTCAAAATACCTTTTTATGTTGTCCGACTTTATGTCAATGTAGTTTCGCTTCATAGGCAAAATCTTTCGGGGAAGGAAGCTCTCCCTCCACAATATAACACGCGGGCAGAGATTGAACATCTGGAGTGGTAGCTGGCAATAACATTGGCAATAGTGGCCCCATTGTACTCGTTGAATAAAGCAAAGTGGATTGAGTCCCACTCATTCAAAAAACTGATACATACTTTTCCACAAATACACCCATTTGCAAGTCAATTTGGTTTTCACGGGAGACTCAACTGAATCTATCATTTATGATAGTCTTCAACTGAATGTGATGCACAAAGGCCACCTCATGTTTCATTTGATGCGGTCTTCGAGATGTCGCAGTATATTTTCATAAAGGAAACTACTCACAAGGTTGTTGAAAATTCTTCGACAGCCCACGACCGGTTTCGCCCTTCTTGGGGCTCATCAGGTAGGCGCAGTCCCCAAGGTTCCGTCAACATCATGTCCTACTTGAACCAAAATAGGACTGATTTCGACGACTACACTCAGTTGCAAATCAATTTGGTTTTCACAAGGGACTCAACTGAATCTCTAATAATAACAAAACTCGAGTCCAGTGCTTTCCCCATCTGGTGTGGACTGGCCTGAATAATCGCACCAGGATGCTAGGTGAATTGTTTAAACAAGAGTACTGAGAACGTGAAATCTACAAACCCGCAACTACCCCAAACTAATGCGCAACAAGCATCACTGGGAAAAATGTGCCCGCAATCAATTATAACGATTTTCTTTCGGGACTATGTACTTTCCCGGTAGATCCATTACGGGTGACATTATTTGCTCTCCTTAGCCATCCACTTTGTTGCACAACTGAGGTGAACAAACCCGAATTTTTTTAAATCATCTAGAAGACAAGTCTGAAGATAAACTGGAAAGCAGGGGAAACGCTTTTGAGCAAGGTGTTTTCATCCTCGACTACCGTGACGAAACGAAAACGAATGGTATTTTGTTAACGATTCTACGCACCTTAAATAATCTCAGATACATGGCACAGGTTCAAAATGTTACTCGAAATTTAACCACGGTGACACCCTGGGGTGTTTCGGTTTACATTGATAGTTGATTGATACTAAGTAGAAAAACTGATGCTACTTCGATAGATGACAATCTAATCAGATCTCGTGCAAAATCCAGTGTGATATGAGTGCCGGAGTTTGTCAAAAGACTCGCATGTAGAATTATCTAGACCGGCTGAATATCTCTCACCCATTCACGGTTGCAGGGCATCATGTGTAGGGCATGCTGGTCAATAAATTCGCGCCTGGCACACCACACTGCAGTATAAACTCTACCCAAATCTACCCCACTCTACTCTACTCTCTTATACTCTATATTACACTTTTCGACCAGACATCATTTCCGGAAAACAGTAACACAGTCACCGTCGAACTAACTGTCAGCATCGTCATTGGGTGCAGTGTCTTGCAATATCCATAATTCCGCTTTGAAGAAATACTGGTCTCATTATTTCACGGGAAAGCCCCCTTCGCTTCAAATGATGACCTTCTGAGCCTTGAAACTCTTGTTTAGTCATATTCTAATGTGGCTCACAAGGTACTTCATAACGAGCTTGTTCAGCGATTACCCCACTGACACATGGAATAGGTTTGAAAAGTTCAACGTAATTATAACAATGATAACTAAACTACTCGTTCCAATGTAATTAAAACAAATATTTCCTCGATGTTTATGAACGTATGGGGTATAAGCCGAGTGCGACTTAATTTTCGTGCATTTATGTGAACGTGAAAACGTCGAACATTCTACCAACAAACACCACTTTGATGGGAAATATGAGGACAAGAGTTGGCCAAATGGTCTTCTTTCATTAATTCATTCTCACTGGGTGAACGGCCATCTCTTTTTGTGAGCTCCGCCTTAATGGTCGTATCCGTAGACCCATCCGCGCTCTCTCCTCTAAGGCTCATACCTAGACATAGGTTTGTAAGTCTCGGATATGTAAGCAGCGTTTGAGCACTTTACCATTTTTTCGAATTTCTACATCCGAAACTGCGTGTTTGTCGGACTCAGTCAGTAGGTGCTGCAACCTTGAGTTGTTGAACAAGGGCCCGATCGCTTCGGTGTCACTCAGACATCTGACATAACTTATTGTACCTAATTCCTGCATGTAGATGATTTCGACAACAGGGAAAGACATCTACATAGGGATCCCACTGATTCTCATTGATGATATCAAAATGGACACTGTAATGTCTAGTTCGGCCTCATCATACATATTTAAGCACTAGTTGACTGATCTCGAATAGCCTGCAAGCTGTAGGAGATCAGGGTAGAATTGGCAGCAGACCTTACGAAGCTCAGTCATCAAAATGATTGCGACGCCGGTTATACTACCTATCGTCTTTTCAGGATATCGAAAATCTTTCACTCCGAGATATAGTCTCGCCCACGGGTGCAACACAACCAGCTTTCAGAGAAATGCGCAACCCCTATCTGACAGAACGATCTACGACAGGTTTTCAGTGTTTCAGTTCTTTACTCAGACTATTCTAAATTCGCCATCTGTGTGTATGTCACATTCCAACCCTTTTAAATCCATACTATTTCTGTGAAGAATATCTGTATGCGGCTGACAGGTCTGATAAAATCCAGGTGAACATGACAGGAAATTTCCGTTTATGAACTCCCACACGTTTGGAAAACATGGACATCGTTTAACTCCCAGTCGAATAAAAACAATTGTGGACCATTTGTTCACAGATTGTTAAGTGGATACGCTTCACTGGCGACGTTTGAGGCAAACTGAGGGAACCATGGCGCATTCAGCAGAAGTTTCTTGGAGCAACAAGTAATCCTTATATCTCTGCAGCTTAAGCCACCGGATACGTCTCTTGCTTCTGCCCGAACAAACTTCGTGGAGGTCATGACATTCCCACCAACTATTTGGCTCTTAACTAACATCTGTTACCACTCATGTCGGCTTAACCACGATCTTCAGACCGAGCTCTCCATCGCAGATTTCCAGGTACTTAACACCAAACCGATGGAAGTGAAGGTCACTTAAGGACAACATTGAAAAGATAAACAAATACGATAAACAAAACGATAAACAAATAAGTCCGAAAAGTTGCCTTCCGCAACTCAGTGTTTCAGTGAGCCCATAGCAAACTGCTAACAGCCTACTAGTTATTGCGGTGTGGTAAATTTACAAATTAAACCGCTAAATAGGGAACAGCCTCGTCAGTTAGACAAATGTTTGAATTTTTCTATCAACAAGAGTTAAAATGGGAGGAGAAATAATTTTTAGTAATGAATGTGTGTTACAAAAACTTCCTTCGATGGAAGCAGAGGAGCTACATGTGATGTTGGTCACAGTCAGAGCAGCCAGGAGCTCCAAGTACGGCACCAGCAAAACAAAGGGTGTTCAATATTCTAAAACAGGTGAGCAAAACCGCATGAAGAAGAGCCACTGGTGTCATGAATATAAGCGATTCTCTAAACAAGGTGAAACAACAAGCTGAAAGACCATACCTGCCATCTGAGAGTTGGAATGTCAAGTATTAGTGAATAAGGGTGTGAGATGGTGGGTCCTTGCAATCCGTGATAAACGATTTAGGGCGGGATAAGTGGTTTTCCAACAACAGCTCCGTGGCCGGCCAAAAATCCACAAACCAGAATTCCTCGTGAGAGAGAGAATAGTCTTCTCACCCCATGAACTGGCCACATTATTGGTAGTTATTCTAAAACCACCTACCGGAAAATCGGTTACTTATACTAAGAATTCGTACGACTTGGCCAACAAAATAGCGGGTTTCCCCGTGACCCAGATGACGTTCTTGTTATTTTCGACACCATCTCACTATATACAAATTTGTTGATAGGGACTCTTTCGAACTAATCAAGCAATCGGCGTTGGTGGACACTACACTTTCAGAAAGAATACGGCTTACGGTAAGTAAAGTGGTGGAACACATAAAAGCATGTCTGCACCTTACTTCGTCTTTTAATCCGTGGTTTACGCTCAAGAACAGAAATTAGCAATGGAATCTTAACGAATATTATTCTGGAAGGTTTTGAACGGAAACCTCGACAGAACTCGCAAGTCCTCAAAAATATTTTGACGTTATATAGATGACGTTTTTGTCGTGAGTAAACTAAACAAAGCCAGTGAATTTTACAACAACGCGAAGGACCTGATTCCCCACATCAAATTTAGTGTGAAGATGGACGCAACATAGGACACTTAAGGCTGGTGGGAAACTAAAACCACAGTGCACCAAAAGCCGAATGACTAGAAAAAGGTTCGAATTGCTTGTCCACTCAATCTAAAATGAGGTCAGCTAGTATTGCCTCATCGATATTTAGCCGAGTAAGGGTCCTGCGCACAGAAGGAGTTGACCGGACAGCGATCCAAATCGGAAAACCATAGACGTCTTTGTAGACTGCTGTTTTTCCACACAAACTGGGGACATCCGAAGTCTTTCGAAGGATCTTAGTGCGAGGGTTACATTCCAGATTGACGACACCACGCTCTGCACTGAAGAATCATCCCCGGTGAACAGGGCCAGGGGATGTCTTCAAAATCAAATACAACGACTACACTAAAGTATATTTGGGACAGACGGTTAAAGACCTTCCCACCAGAACCGTGGACTTGTGTTCACACCACAAAACATGATGACCAAGGCGGTGGAAATCACCAAGCAACTTAGTGTGAATAGGCTAAAAGGCGTCGAACTGCCGAAATTGACTCGGTCAAGCTGACAGTTGGCGGTGTGTGGTTATCAGTGAATTCATCATTGGAGGTAATTAGAATTTAAAGTGCATAGCTCAATCCGGCCAAAAGTTTACGTAATCTCACCCGTAACTAAATTAGCATCACGCTTAAGAACCACACACAGGTGAACAAAATTTATCAGTGACACTCATAAAAACCAGTGGGTTAAACCCTCGTGAACAGGACAATCAAGGACCCAAACGCAACCTGGTGATATTAAATCCCTCTAACCCCTCGGTCGCGAGACCGATCTGGTGTGCTAATCAGAAAATATCTCACTGATGGATTTCCGTGCGCCTTAGGATTCGACCACCCTTCTCACCTGCACTGACGAAGATTTTATGTCCAAGGAGAAAAGATGCCCAATTACAAGACCACCGACTGTTTATCAAACTGTTTGAATTCACTTCGGAGTAGACTAGCTTTAGAAAAATCTCCTAATATCGATCCACAGTTTGGACTTCTACACCGAATACCCAAATCTTCAGCAATGCGTTACAGACAGCAAGTGAGTGGGAAACTACTTGACAAACACTTCATTCTCGTGTTGATTCCACCTGTCTGTAGCCTCTGGTGAACAGTAAGATTGCAAAACCCTTTCGAAGCAGAGGTACTCTGAATGAGGGCCACCTGTGGAACGCAATCAAAATACTTGATTTTGTAGATTCTCTACAGGGTGCAGGCAGACCGAGTCTTCAGTTCTTTCTGATAACGTAATGGCAGGTTGATCCGTTATTTATGTTTCGTTAGAATAAGTTCGTTTTTTTATTCTTAACGCAAAAGTTGAATAAAATTAGCAAAGTTGCTGTGATACCCTTAATTCATTTTGTTTAACAGGTTGGCACTCTTCAAAATTCATCTACCTTACCGTGAACCGCGCGCTTGGTTTTCGGATTTTTTCGCCGTACATGCTACGATGTTTTACATTCAAAATCCTTCGGTCTAAGAATTTATAGTTAAACTTTTCTAGCAACCTCATCAGGTCCCAGCTCATTGAACCATCTTCACCAAAGACCGGAGCCTGGCGTTCCATTCAGCCGGACTTGGAGTGTTACCTGTGTTACAAAACAATTGGAGTCACGCTTATATCTTTTACACTTCATGGAACGTTTGAAAAAAAATAAGTGATTTGTGTGAGATTACTGAGACACTCATTGTCTGAAAGACAGCTGCTAGTAATAACCGATCAAGTGTCTGTAGCTCGATGCTCAAGAATATTCTGGCTCAACCTTGTGGAATGTTCTGTGTTAAAGCCCTATAAATACGGCTGCAATAATCTTCCTTTGTCTTTGTCTTCATAATCATAATCATAATCTTTGTCTCCATGAAGGGCTGCCTCAAGTTGCCGTGCCTTTTGATATAACATAGTGCGCGGAGCAGAAAGCCAAGAACCGACACAGAAGTTGCACCACTATCAACAAGCCACAACACACTTTGGGATGTCTTGGACCTTCAAAGATTTTTTCTACCGAGTAACTGGTTGACAAACAAAATATCACTTATCAGAATTGTTTTTCCCAACAAATCTAACGCCTCGTTTTCTCCTGAATAAAACACGACCCGAAATCAAATTGACTTCACCTGCGTTCACACTGCCCAATATCTTGTTTTCAATATGGCTACAATTCATTGTCCTCGAATGTGACTTTCTGGCTGATTTTTTTCATTCAAAAGCCTTTCGTCTGTCCGTTTCTGCCTGAAGTCTCATTGTTGGACTCGAATGTGGTTTTATACTGAAAATCAATCATTTGATGTGTAAAGCTTCTCTCCAGTTAAGCCTGATTCGGATATAGATCACGCCAGACCTGATGTTAGTGTGGTAAGACTCAGTAATTTTTAGTTGAGAATTCCTCCTGTTAGCTCAGCAGCTGTTCAACCTCTCGTAGTTGAACGGTTTAGTTTTCAACCACTGACGGAAGGTTGTCGGTTCGAACATCTGAGTTTTGCGGGGCGCGCACAATTGGTGATTCGTAACAAGGGCGAAACAGCTGTTTATTCTTGGCTTTTCAGCGTAGATTGGCTTCACCGAAATGACGAAATCCCAATTGCAAATCTGGTATGCCGGTCAGTTTTGATGCCCCCGCCAAATGAATGCAAACTAGGAGCCTGAAAATCAGCTGAACTTTCAAGGCCATTGAGAGTTCTTGACCGTACAATAGCAACGTAGACAAAATGACAACCTGAACTGTGGTTAAGTGCGTATTTTTTCATGTTCGGATAAGCAGAATGATACGTTCTACATATCATAAAGTAGGAACATGAGAAACACTCTTTGAACCTTTTTCTTTTTGGCTGTGATGCACGAACTACATTTTAGTTCCGAAAGAGCAGTAAAATTAGCCTCCTTTTGGT